>CM046432.1:44833660-45433660 GCA_025506505.1 Flaveria sonorensis
TGCTAGGCACGAAGCCTGCACATGAATACAGGTCCCATTGATTTGGTTAATCCCCAGGATTAGACCCCAGATGTGTATCCTGAATCAGCCACACATAAGTTGAGCTAACGACAACAAGGTCGTGCACCTCATTCCATTATGCTTGCAAGGCTTTCCATTGATTATAAGGGCCCGAGGGTAGCATTCATTAAGTTCCACTGTCTTCTTTTATTTCTTTGTGTCCACTTGGTTAGGAATAATACTTTTAAAATATTTATCGCCTTATAATCATATAACAGGAAACATAATAAATATTATCCATAACAGCAGGCCATAAGAAAAGAATCAAACATTAGAAACATTAAACAAGCATAATCTTTCCTTATACATTAGTACTTAACAATTAAATTCTATTCCCAAAATTTTAGAATAATTCTAAGTCCCCAAAGAAATGCGGATGAACAATACCAAATGCGGATGAACAAATGCGGATGAAGTCTTCAGAAAATATTCTAAGTGTCTAAAGATATGCGGATGACACAAATGCGGATGAACAAGTACAAATGCGGATGAACAATACTTAATGCGGATGAACAAAACTTAATGGGGATGAACAAAACTTAATGCGGATGAACAAAAAACTAAGTGTGTTCACAGCAGATGGACAATGCCCATAGCGAACAGCCAAAGTCCACAGCGGACAGGCTAAATACCTAAGTGTCCACAGCGGACACATTAATAATGTCCAAGTGTCCACAGCGGACAACCTGGACAACCTTCCTAAGTGTCCACAGCGGACATACGAGATCCACAGCGGACAACTTATTGCACCTGCGATCCAACTTACACAATTTCCAGTCTCCATACATCATTTTAAGCATATTCTTAGCTTAGATCTGTCGGTCTAACACTTAGAACAGAGCTTACAACTACACAACTCCAACGAAGGCATTCAAAACAAACACATCAGATACACATCAGATGCAAAACGTAGAAAACTCGTGCTTTAGTTGTAAAAATTCAGTTAATATGCATTTCAGCCCCAAACTAGTTTAAAACAAGTAAAATAGGGGAATCTAGAACTCACCTCTAATTGCTTTTGAGTAAAACTCCTCCAAACCCGAGAGCAACCTGGAGTTCTAGCACCTAAACACACCGAAACAAGCAACCAACACAAGAAACATGTAAGAATTGGTCCAGCAGCTCGAACAAAGTTGAAAACCGAGCAGAAAACACAAGAAAACCTCACCTACAAGCAGATCTTCCACCTTCTCTCTCTAGAAACCGATTGCAGCTTCTTCTTTCTTATTGCAGCCGAAAGCAAGATTAGTAAAAAAAGAGGTGTGGGCTGCCATGCTTCTTTTAAATCCTAAAATGGGCAAGTTTGCCACTTGCACAACTTTAACCCCTTGACTTAGGATATTTCAACTTTCTTTCTTTTTCTTTTAAATTTCTGGGTGTTACAAGTCCACCCCCCTTATATAAGTTTTGTTCCAGAAACCTGTCACTCCTCGAACAGCTGTGGGTAATGCGGCCTCATCTCTTCCTTAGTTTCCCACGTAGACCCCGATCCTTTCCTGTGCCTCCATTGTATTCGCACCAGTGGAACCACTTTATTTCGTAGCCTCTTCTCTTTTCCATCAATGATGGCCACTGGCTGCTCCACATGATTGAGCCGTTCCTCCACCTTGATGTCCTCGAGTGGCACAATCATATCCTCATCGGCTGACACTTCCTCAATTGAGATACATGGAATGTCGGATTGATTCCACTTAACTCATCGGGTAGCTCTAACTTGTAAGCCACCTCTCCAACTCGAGAAATGATTTGGAAAGGCCCTATATACTTTGGGCTTAGCTTTCCTTGCTTCCTGATCTAGATGATCCCTTTCCAAGGCGAAACCTCCCACATAACTCTATCGCCCAGCTTGAGTTCGATCAGTCTATGTCCCTTGCCGACATATGATTTTTTTCTATCCTTTGCTGCTTCCATAAAGGCCTTGATCTTCTCCAACTTTCCGGTCGTAGCCTCGATCACCTCAATGCTCTCCAACTCCTTTTGCCCGAAGTCACCCCAACATACGGGCGTTCTACACTTTCTACCGTATAGCATTTCGTAAGAAGGGATACCAATGCTGGCAGGATAAATGTTGTTATATGAGAACTTGGCTAACGGTAAGTGTTCGTCCCAACCCCAACATACGGACGTTCTAGGTTGTGGATATCGGTTCTTCACCGTTAACTTGTTTAACTCACGGTAGTCAATGCACATCCTCATACTACCGTCTTTTTTCTTTACAAACAAGACCGGAGCACCCCAGGGAGAGATGCTCGGTCGGATGAACCCTTTGTCCAACAACTCCTGTAGCTGGACCATCAGTTCCTTCATCTCGGATGGAGCCAATCGATATGGTGCTTTGGCAACGGGCTGAGCACCAGGTATCAAATCAATTTGAAACTCGATTTCGCGGTCCGGTGGCACACCTGGTAAATCTTCTGGGAACACGTCTGGAAAGTCATGCACAACTGGTACGTCAGACAATTAGGGTACTGACGTATCCACGTCCTTCACATAAGCCAGGTAGGCACTACATCCCCGTTTCATGCACTTTTCGGCCACCACCATCGAAATCAACTTCGAGACGGTAGTAACTCGGTCACCATAGACCGTTACCGAACTTCTATCGGACGCAGTTAATCTAATCATCTTCTTGCGACACATAATATTTTCCTCATAGGCTTCTAACCAATCCATCCCTAGAACTACATCAAAACCACCTAGGGGCATCATAAATAATTTAGCAAAGAACCTATGGCCTTCTAGTTCTATGTCACAATCCTCTACCATTTCATAAATTCTGGTAGACTTACCAATAGTAGATTCTATATCGAAGGGCTCATCAATACTTCTACTACTAACAGGCAACTTAGCACAGAAAGCAGTAGAAATGAAACTCCTACTTGCACCATAATCAAATAATACAGAGGCACAAGTTTGGTTTACTAGAAACATACTTGACACGACATCGGGGTCAACCCTGGCCTCCTCCCGGGTCATCGTGAATGCTCTAGCGCTTGCCCTGTGTCCTTCATTCTCCGTCCTCTTCTTCACCCCAGAACTCTCCGCCCTTGGCTTCTTGCAATCCCTACTCATATGACCTTCTTCACTACAGTTATAGCACCTCAACACCCTACAATCCCTTGCCAAATGACCAGACCTCCCACACTTGAAGCATACATTCGATCCCTACATGCACTCTCCAGTGTGCTCCTTTCCACATTTGCCACACTTCTTCATCCTCGAGCTTGATGACACCACCCTTCGGTCATCCACCCTCGTCCTCTTGTTGTTTGGAGTGAAACCACCACGTCCAAACCGCTTTCCACTCTAGTTCCTGTCACCGCCACCCGCCTTTCTCACCTCTACCATAGCCTTTTCCCTCTTATCATAGAGTCTCCCTGCCAGATCCACTGTCGATCTAAAGGTACTCGACCGGGAAACAATCAGGTGCCTACGGATATCCATTGGCAATCCTTGAATATACCTCTTGATCTTTCTTGACACCGGCGTCACCTGATCCGGCACCAACCTTGCCATCTCATTGAACTTGGTGGTGTATTGCTGATGGGTCATGGTTCTCGCTTCTAACTGCAGGAACTCCCTCTCTATCTTGTCAAGCTCCCGGTGAGGACATAATTCCTCGATCACCAGATTCTTCAGTTCTCCCCACCTCATCTTCCCAATAGTCCTACTACCCTCGGCCTGGACAATGTTATCCCACCAACACAAGGCTGAGTTAATGAATGAGTGGGCGGCAAACTTCACTTTTTGGTCCTTCCTACACTCGCTGATCTCCAACACTGCCTCCATTTCTCTCACCCAGCGGTGAGTAGTAGCAGCATTACCATTGCCATCGAAAGTCGGGGGTTTGCATCGTTGGAAAGCCCCATAGCTGCACCCCTTCGCGGTCTCCCGCACTACCACCTCCTCCTCATCACTGGAGGCCGCCATCTCAGTGTTTAGTTGCTCCCCTTCACCATGATCTCTATCATCCTCTCTTCTCCCAGTAGTTTTCCTTCGCTCCTCTTCCCTCTCCTTCTTGTCATCCTCCCTCACCGCACGGATGACCTCGGTCACCACAGATGGTAGGATCGTCTGCATGACCTGATATACTTCCTTCACAACCGCCTCCTTTACTGAGGCTCTCAAGTTAGCACTCTCATCACCTCCCTCCTGGTGATGAAGCTCGGGCTGAACAGGAGCCATCTCAGCAGTCTTCGTCTTGTTCCTCGTGACACGTGGTCCAGCACCATGGCCACCCCGCGCTCCACCTCGGGAAGCTTTCGACGATCTACCACCAGCCATCCTCTAAACACTATAAGATTCAAACACCAACACGGTCATTCAAGGTAATAGCTCAATTTATGTCAAGTATAGTAAGTCCCTAATTACAGTGGCCAGTTGTGATTAGCCACTTACTTTACTCTTCTTCCCCTAAGCATTCCTATCCTGACTACATTAGTATCCAAATCTACTAAGAGCACATAAATCAGATAGCACACACACATAATACCGGTTAATATTTTAGAAAAGAAATACCTGATGGCACGTAGCTACTTGGGCTGGCATCCCTCCATTCGACCCCATTCTCAGTTTACGTTTTGAAAATATTTTTACCCATTTCTCTTAAACTTTGGCTCTGATACCAACTTGTAAGGCACCGTTCCCGGTAACCTCACAGTTGGTCAACCACAACATTATTTACATAAAATTACGTACATTTAATTAAAACATCGCAGCGGATTAGATTACCAAAAACCATTCATTGCATTAATATTTAATGTTGCCAAATAATACATCAATGTATAATAGGAGTTACAAAAGAAACGTTTAGTTGCATTACAAAACAACATAATTATCATGCACGAATGGATGCCAGTAACTTTCCCCCGCGTGCCATCCTCAGCGATAAGTTACCTGCCAACTGAAAATGCATAAAAGTCAGCGTTGCTGAGTGAGTTCTAGTTTTACAAAAAAATTTAAAGTCCTTTAATTATATATATAAAAAAATATCATTTTCTTAAAATGCTTCCTTTTCGTGAAATCCATTGCTTCCGTACGTGATCACATATCATACGTACAACAAGATAATATTCATTATTATCTTTCATCATTCTTCTCATTCATTTCGTATTTTCATTATTATCTTTCACTTTCTACCGGACCGGTGTGCAATGCCCCGAACATTGTGCACGAAGCGGGTACTGGGCCGAAGTCTGTAAATAGACCCCTAATATTGCGCACGAAGCCTGACCCAGTACCTAGGGCATGCCACCAGGGTCCGGTCAATCTCAAAGATTGACCCTCTGTGCATCCTTCGGGTTAGCTAAACCGCACACAGTTGAGCTAGCGACAACGTGGTCGTGCACCTTCATTCAATTTTCTTGCATGACTTTCATTCATTTGTTATGTTCCACTTTTCATTATCATTAATCTTTCGCTGCATTTATGATAATACTTTACGTATACAAGCGTAAACACACCACGTAAAGTCACGTAATAATCCGTAATATGGAACATAAAAACAGGCCATAAACAAGCATAATACCAACAAACATAACCACCAAAACATCCCAGGGTTAAACCCTAAAATTTTTATTTCCCAAAATTTCAGAAATTTTTCTAAGTCTTTTAGGCGCATGAGCACTATGTAGGCGTATGAGTACTATGCAGGCGCACCAACACTTAGGCGCATGAGAAAGCTTGGGCGCATGAGCCTTACTTCGGTGCATGAGCACTTAGGCGTCTGAGCTGTGGGTGCATGAACTGGTACTATTTGGGCGCATGAACAACACTTAGACTACTGGGCAAAATTTTTAGGCGCATGAGGTACTGTTTGGGCGCATAAGAAAGGACTTAGGTGTCTGAGCTAAATTTCAGGCGCATGAGCCCTATTTGGGTGCATGGGCAGCAGACATACGTGTTTCTAAATTATTTCCAGTCCCAAACATCATTCTAACATGCTCGTAACTTAAATCTATCATTCTAAGAACCTAAAACAAGCATAAATCCAAGAAATACAACCAACCAAACACAACATACATACGGTTATCATACATACAAGTTGTAAAACATTTTTACATGCATTTTCAACCCCAAAGAAGTTTAAAAACACAAAACCGGGGATCTAGAACTCACCAATTGCAGCCTTCAAGCAAAACTCCACCGAACTTGAGGGCACAAAGAGTTCAAACAACCTAAACACACCAAAACACACAACCAAGCACAAAGAACACATAAAAATCGGTCCCCAAGCTGAAAACTCAGCTGAAACCGAACCAAATACACAATAAAATACTCACCTTAGCAAAATCAGCTTCTTTCTCTCTCTAGAACCGAGAGAACTTATGTTCTTCTTCTTCTTTCTTGTTCCCAGCCGAAAGCAGATGAAAAAGCAGTAGCATGGGTGGCCATGCCCTTTTAAATAATAGAATAATAGTGTTTTGTACTTTGTACACTTTACCCCCTCCACTTGTGTCCATTATCTTTTCTTTCAAGATACTTTTCTTTTCCTTTCTTTTTATTAAAACTTTCTGGTGTTACATAAACGGAGTGTCACGGTTAGACATGATGGACACCGATACACCATGACGAGCCACAATCTCCTTGACAAATATGTGTGCATGACTTGGTGAACTCCCTCAGCCCAGCCTCCTTCACTATGGCCATCAGGTTAACGCTCTCATCCCCACCTCCATACTGATGAAACTAGGGCTCTTCAGGAGTCGTTTTAGCAGTCCTAGCCTTATTTCTCGTGACACGTGGTCCAACACCATGTCCACCACAACCTCCACCTCTAGAAGCCCCCAAAGATCAACCACCAGCCATCCTCTAAACACTACAAGATTCAAATACCAACACGATCATTCAAGGTAATAGCTCAGATTATGTCAAGTATAGTAAGTCCCTAATTACAGTGGCCAGTTGTAATTAGCCACTTACTTTACTCTTTGTCCCCCAAGCATTCCCTACCAGACTACATCAGTATCCAAATCTACTAAGAGCACATAATTTACATAACACACGCACATAATTACCTGATGGCACGTAGCTACTTGGGCTGGCATCCTTCCATTCGGTCTCATTCTCAGTTTAAGTTTAGGTTTTGAAAATAATTTACCCAATTGTCTTAAACTTTTGGCTCTGATACCAACTTGTAAGGCCCCAATCCCGGAGACCCCACAGTTGGTCATTCATAGCATCATTCATTATTAAAACTCATTTAAAATATATTAACATAAGAAAATATTGCAGTGGAAGAATTATCAAAAACATTTCATGCATTAATAGTTACTTTTGCCAAGTAGTACATCGTTGATTAAAGTCACAAAAGAATACTTAGTTGTATTACAAAACAACAACATTATTTTTGCATGAGATGGATGCCAGTCTTCGCTTGCCAAGTAGCTTCAACCCCGTGCCACCCTCAGCAACCACATTACCTGCCAACTGAAAATACATATAAAAAGTTAGCGTTGTTGAGTGAGTTCTAGTTTAATAATACAGAAAATATACTTTTGTAAACGTCACTTGGTGATCATTCATCATTATACATAATCAATCATTAAGAGATTCTTTATCTTTCTTTCTTTCATTATCTTTCACTTTCATTGTTTAGGTTTGCATAAAGCAAGAGCCTATATTGTTGGTTGGAAACAAATGCCGAACCCCTGTCGGCAAACAATTATTTGGTAGCTAACCCATTCGACAGTTGACCCACACTGCTAGGCACGAAGCCCATAGCGAATAGCCAAAGTCCACAACGGACAGGCTAAATACCTAGGTGTCCACTGCAAACACATAATAATGTCCAAGTGTCCACAGCGGACGACCTGGACAACCTTCCTAAGTGTCCACAGCGGACATACGAGATCCACAGCAGACAGCTTATTGCACCTGCGATCCAACTTACACAATTTCCAGTCTCCATACATCATTTTAAGCATATTCTTAGCTTAGATCTATCGGTCAAACACGTAGAACAGAGCTTACAACTACACAACTCCAACGAAGGCATTCAAAACACACACATCGCATACACATCAGATGCAAAACGTAGAAAACTCGTGCTTCAGTTGTAAAAATTCAGTTAATATGCATTTCAGCCGCAAACTAGTTTAAAACAAGTAAAATAGGGGAATCTAGAACTCACCTCTAACTGCTTTCGAGTAAAACTCCTCCAAACCCGAGAGCAACCTGGAGTTCTAGCACCTAAACACACCGAAACAAGTAGCCAACACAAGAAACATGTAAGAATCGGTCCAGTAGCTCGAACACAGCTGAAAACCAAGCAGAAAACACAAGAAAATCTCACCTACAAGCAGATCTTCCATCTTCTCTCTCTAGAAACTGATTGTAGCTTCTTTTTTCTTCTTGCAACCGAAAGCAAGATCTGTAAAAGAAGAGGTGTGGCTGCCATGCTTCTTTTAAATCCCAAAATGGGCAAGTTTGGCACTTGCACTACTTTAACCCCTTGACTTGGGATATTTCACCTTTCTTTCTTTTTCTTTTAAATTTCCAGGTGTTACAAAGAGAGGATGCAAATATCAATGAGATCAATTTGTAATCCAATGGTATTAATATTCGAAGAAGATGATGGTGGTAGTAAGTCTACAATGCTTAAATATAACGAAGAGGATGATCTTAACACTAAGATGAAAACAATGTGAATATATGTAATGAATCATTTGCTGACTTTATGCTATTGAATATAAAGTGTTTTTTTTTCCTGATGTTTGAAAACATGTGTTAACTTAATGTGATTGAAAGATTAGTTTGTTTATTCTAGTTTTTTAGAGTAATTGCATGCATATATTTATACAATCAGTGGTTTGCATAACTTGATTTTTTGCTATGTGCATTAGTAGAATCATTTTATAATGATAGGAATTTTTGTTGTTTGCATGTATATTTAAGTTTTTGGGTTGTAGAAAGGACTTTTTCATATCTTTTCTTATTTTGTTTTACTGTTATATGTATTGGATCCATTATACATAGCCAAACTAGGTTGTACACATAGATGACAATGTATTGGCATTTCATTGCTTTTCGAATAGTATTTGGTTCATGCATATGCATAAGGTGTATATATGCATATCAAGTTATCAGGTGCACACTACGTGGCAATATTATTATTTTTTTTCTTCGATAACAGTAATGTGAAATCATATTATTTTTATTATTGTGTACATGTATATATGCACAATTACTCTTTCATTTCTTTTTTTTCTTAACAACACCTAGGAGTTTCCGGAAATCTCCTAGTAAAACTCTTAAACTACGCCCTACACCTTTTGCCAGGGATAGAACTCGTACCTCCCCTTTAAAAGGCCTACGCCTCTACCACTCATGTTAGTCCCACATGACTACTATTCTTTTGATAATATACATTATTGTACTTAATGATAATATGCATTAATGCACACATTTATTGCACAACCTACTCATTTTCTATTCAACAAGGTTAGTTGGGGGTAATATAGGATCCTTATTATAGTGGTGTGTTTGAGCTTGGTAATAGTACATATTCCACAAGGGGTGGATTTCGCATGTGTTTGGTATTTGTTAAAATAGGGGTTGCTGAGATCAAAAGTGGTGCAAAGTCTATTGATTATGTTGCGGTATATGTTGCTTCTTTTAAGTAGAATATTTTGGTAGTGTATATTTCTTTTTTCAGAGGGAGAGGTGTTTATATGTTTTTCTACAGGTCTGTTTACTAATATGTGGTTATGATGGCAATCAAATTGCTATGGTCTCACAACGGAAGTATTTTGATCTATACAAGTTTGGTGATGTCCATGTAGCGTCACTATGGTTTATGCTTGGAATCTCTCTCAAGTTACTTATTGGATGCTGTTAACTTTTTGATAGTGTATATGAAGCCTAGTCTCTAAATTTATGTTTCGGTTGTGGTTTTAACTCTCTAAGAGGTCGATATTTATTTGTTCCCTCATTATGACAATTACTTTTTAATTGTTTGTTTGTATAAGATGTTTTATTGATATTTCTTGATAAGACTACATTATTGTGGTAAGTAATTAATATTGAATGTGGGGTTAAAGTGTACCAACTCTAATATAAAATGATTGATAAACACATGTATAAATTTCAAGCATGCAATGCATTAACACAAAATAACATTATATCACTACGCACCCAACCATGAGATGCATTAATGCACAACAAGCTCAAGATGCATTAATGCACAACTAACAATACATGCACATAAAAATCAGATTATTCGTTTTATTTGATGATTACATACACTCTTTATTACTAACATGTAGCAAATGGTAAGTCGAGGGTTCAAACCTCCATTCCTAATAATAGATATGCAATTGCAAATTGTAGTTAGGGGCTGTTTAGAAATTTCTAAATGATTAAGTGCTAAAGCAATAAGAGGTCTGGATCATTAAGTGCTGAACCATTAAGATGTCTGAACCATTAAGAGCTAGTATATCGCTTAACTATTCAAAGGCAATGTCTGACCAATTCAGATAAGAGGTCTTAACCATTAAGCATTAGACCTCTTAACCATTTAGCATTAGTATAATGCTTAACCATTCAGAGGCAAATGTCTGAACCATTCAGACATTTGCTCGTGAAACAAACAGTCTGAACCATTAAGTGCTAAATTATTCAGACATCTAAACCATTAAAAGTCTGATTCAGATGCTGCCAAACAACCTCTTACTCTTTCTTAATACATATATACAGAATAATAACGAAAATCCACACTAACATTTTTTTAATATAAAAATGTTAAATTTTTATGTGAATATATCTTTTGATCTTCTAATGTTTGAAAGCTATTTTATACATATTTATAAGTTGTATAATTGTTATTTTATATAAAAAATTATGTATGACATTTCAATCAGGGTGTTTCAATGTGATCAGTGTGGACTATGATATGCGTTATATATATTAACTACAATATTAAAAATCTAGACATGCAGTAGAAATTTATAATTAATTACGCATATAAGTATTAGATATGCATATTGGAATATTGGATGAAGATTCAAAATAGAACGTGTCCCACGATCTAATTAATCTTGTACCAATATTACAATATTACCCTTTTGTTCGATCGTTATTAGTAAATAAGAGTGGTGAAAATTACATTTTTGCCACCATCATTGATAGCCTTTGATTTGGTTAATCTATGGTCTAGAATGATTCTTATGGTTCTTGACGAATTTATGGTTTGCAATATATATATATATATATATATATATATATATATATATATATATATATATATATATATATATATATATATATATATATATAGAGGAGGGATCCCTTAAAAACCATATTATAATTGAAAATCATGAAAACTAATATCTAACCATTAATCATATTTAATCAATGATTTATATTAATAGTGACATTATTGTAAATATAATGAAGTTTTAAATGGTAAGATTTTAATAATTAGGGGCATTTTAAGCAAAATAAAATACATGTTTCTCTCTCATCTTTCCTAATTCACTATTCTCTCTCCTCTCTTCTAATATCTCTTCTCTATCATCTCTCCTATTTATTATAAAAAAATAAAACAAGTTGTGTTATTTATATGAAACTTAGCAGTTACGTATATGAGAATATAAATTTGAAAAAAAATAAAGAGGGTTACATATATATATGTTACAACATAATAACAGATGTTACGTATACGCAACAACATATGTTACGTATACGTAACACCTACACGTAACAACACTTGTTACGTATACCATTACTGAACCCACCATATATGTTAGAGAAAATGTTACGTATACGTAACAGTAGATGTTACATATACGTAACAGTAGATGTTACATATACCATATACCTTTACGCAATAGTAGATGTTACGTATATGTAATAGCTATACATAACAACATTTGTTAGGTATACGTAACAGCACCTGTTACGTATATGTAACATTCTCAAGATAAACTACACTTATTGAACCCACCTTATAATCAAGGCTCTAAAGATAAAACGATGAAAGAATGAATATATGAATCAGATGAAAAATTAATAAAAAAGATTTGTGAATAAATTAGTGAAATGTGATTACACATGTGAATAGAGATACAAAAGTCAAATAAGGAATATGTGTATGTTTACTAAATTTCCCTTTGAAAAAATTAGAAAATAAAATAAATAAAAAATATCTAATTGGTTGAAAGTAGTTTTCATGGTTTTTAATTATAAATACGGTTTTCATTTGATCACTCCCCTATACATACATACATACATACATACATACATACATACATACATACATACATACATACATACATACATACATACATACATACATACATACATACATACATACATACATACATACATACATACATATATATATATATATATATATATATATATATGTATGTATATATATATATTATAAGGTAATATAAGAAGATTATAAGGCTGATGCAACCAAAGAAGCCAAAATAACAAAAGGTCTTCCTGCATGTATGCACTGGACGTACAAGCTAGAAGTTGCTTTGGAAGTTCTACACTCTCCACAGAAAATACTCTAGGTGTAAAATCTTCCGAAGCCAAAGTCCAAATCTTCTGAAGCCAAAGATGAAGTCTTCCGAAGCTTCAGAAACAAAGTCTTCCGAAGCCAATTTGTTGTGAAGACTGATTTCTTTCGATGACAGAGAAGACATGCTTTCTCTGATCTACTTTACATAAAGCTGACACACTTTCCGCTGTAACTCTGAAGACTCACCAACTTATATAAGTTGGTGAAAAGTCCATGCTTTTGTAAACTGTAGATTAAGGTCTTTGTCTGTAAGTTCCTACTTTTGTACCTGTAAACCTTTTTATATTAGAAAAGGATGTGAGCTATGGCATGTCATAGTCACTAGTCAAAAGGCAATCTGCCTTTTGACTCTACATTGACCTTGTTATCTAGATTAGTGTTTCCAACTATCTTTCTAAGTATTGACGGTTGTAGGATGTAGTATAAAGTGTCTCAGGTCCTTGTAATTCTCTTATGCTTTGTAACACTTGTAATAGAACTTGAGAGAAATATATAGCATCCTTGAAAACCACACTTCTTTGTTCTTGTTCTTAGTTCTGTCTCACTACTTACTTGTGTTCTTAGTATCATCTCACTCAAACCCGGTTCCCTATTTGATCTGTTAAGTGTTCTAAATCTCTCTTCATTATGAGATTGATTGTATTGACCACCCTTCACACGGTCCTGCAATTGGTATCAGAGCATTTTAGGCTCTTGATTGTAAGATCTCACCATCTTTTATCCTTTCAATCTCATAAAATACTTAACATCTCAAATGGCAGCTATTACCAAGGCTGACATGGAAACTCGTACTATGACTAAATCTCCACTGATCACTCCCGAAGACTTTGACACTTGGTGCCAAAGAATGGAAGGCTTCATGACATGTGTCAATTTGGTTTTGTTAATAGAAAATGGCAATTTGGAAGACTAAGCAATCCAAAAAAATCAGGTTGAATATGGTGGTGACATGTCTCACCACCTAATTTTCCCTCTCCTCCTATATATATTTTTTATATAAAAATGACATTACACCCAATTGTTTTTATACATTCATAATTTTTTTTATACTATACTATTTTTAATAAATATTTCACCATTAAATTTGTATAATTTTCCTCTTTAATTTCCATAAAGTCTCGACAAATTTTTTACGCTTTAGTTCACATGCCTATAGTTACATTACTGTAACTGGCATTTACAACACCTAAAAACCATTTTACAATGCCTAAACCAAATCTCTACACCTGTAGAATGAAACTACATCACTGTAGTCAAACTAAAATAACAAAAATACAATTAGTAAACTAAGAAGATATGCACTAACAACATAACAATAAATAGCATGACATCTCATAATACTTACGACGAATTACATCATGTTTATTTGAATAACAAAAACAATTAGTAAACTAAGAACAGATACACTAACAATAAAACAATATCATTTACAACACCTAAAAACGATTTTACAACACCTAAACCAAGTGTTACACCAGTATAACAAAACTATGTCACTTTAGTCAATGATTTACATCTATAATATAACTGAATTACTTAGCTACAATGATTCACATCATGTTCTTTGAATGCAAAACTTAATCCTTATAGTGAATCACATCATATTGTATGATTACTTACAGTAAATTATATTGAAAAAAACATTTTGCCTGTACGCAATTACATCAGGTTACAATGTTATATTGCTGTAACCTATAGTAAAGTTGTAACAATAACATCAAGTTTCGATGTTAAGTTCACGATATTACACCACTGCAACCAACAGTAACATGGTCATTATGACGACCAAACGACATTACACCATTTAACTACAACACTCCAATAAAATTTCAATACTGTAGCAAAACTAAAATAACAAAACTACACCACTTAAATAAAATTAATGTACTAATGTAACATTATGTAATTTATTGATGTTTAAATAAATTTAATGTACTAATGTAACATTATGTAATTTATTGATGTTACTTAGTGTTACGTTGTCACACCCTCAAAATTCGCGTGCGGGGTTTTACCGCGAGGCGCGTGACATACCAGGATCTCAGTCATTAGTTACCAAGAACGACTCTATATGACTAATAAACAAAACCAGAGTTAACGTTTAAAATACTAAGAAACTAGAAAACCCAAAACAAGTAGTATGTAAAGTGAATGTGCAAAACATACGCGCCCCAAACACAATTGTTTAATATGAAAATAATCCCAAATTTGTAAACAAGGCAAATGTAGACAACTCAACAATGCTGACGTGCGTGCTCCTAGGCAACTGGCAACCTTAACCTGAGAATAGCATACTAAACAAGTCAACACATGGTTGGTGAGTTCAAGAGTTTGCGTTAAAATATAAACCAATCAACAGTTTCCAGAGCATAAGTAGTGTATTGCAATAGATAGCTAGTCTATTAACATAAAAATATTAATCATAGTGATTTCGCGATCGAAGCTGACTGTGTTACGTTTGTTGCCTCCCGTCACGACTTACCAGGTTGTGACGAATATATGTTAGGAAAAAATTGCACCCGTTTGACCTCGAGTCGCACAGGTGGGGCTCGTCAGACCCAGTAGTACTACCCAAAATTTCCCCGCTATTCAATATTAACAATCCGAAAGTGTGAGGACTTTCCATGGTAAACAGCACTATATCAATATTATACACACTCATATATAAAAGCGTTTGTGATCAACAGTATGCTATCTCCCCCAAAAGAGTTTATGTAAAATGAGTGGGCAAGAACTCACCTGATACGCGCAAGAATTAACTTAGAGCTTAACTTGAAAGAAAGAGGGGAAAGACAACCTTCAAAGGTCCCCTAGAATACAAGAGTACATAAGCACGTGTACACAGAATCAACATGAAACCCTAAGTGCTCTACAAACCAAGGAACTCAAGGTTTTTGAAAGACAAGACACATTTGACCCAGTTGACCCGTTTGACCCGTTGGTGACATTATAGGTGATAACTCGTTAATACTAACACAACAACATATCATACATGTTCACATACAACTTGATTACATATAGCACTTCATTAACCACATGTACTACCTAGATCATTATACAACTAGATATCATGCAAGTCATGCGAATCACAACAGGCCAAAACAGGTAACAAACCAAATCAACATCCCTATAACCTAAACAACACATTTAATCACCTTAGAAACCATCCATGAACACACTAGCATGATCCTAATATCCCAAACATGCTCAAATCATTCCAATTAAAGAATTTGCACAAATAAAGTTTCCCTTTTGGGAAAGTACATCCCAATTTCATCAAATATCCAAGACATTCATGGATTCATAATTTACATACCAATTCAAGTCCATGACAACATCTAAACATGATCAACAACACCTAATCATCATGATTCATCAACGTTCAACACCAAAAGTTACTATTTTTAGCAATGTATGAACTATAAGACATCTTCTTGTTTTTCAATTGTTCATATCATCAACCTAGCATCTAATCATCATCACAAACACACCCATAACATTCATACATCATCAAATCATCATTTCATGCAAAATAAAGTTACTATTCTAAGTAACCTGAACCATGAATCAAAATCAAAGCTTTCTTGCAAAATCGACGTTAACTAGCATCTATACAATCCAACTAACATAATAGCATCAACAAACAACCAACAACTAACATCAAATTCAGATTTTCGAGTTAGGGTTTCGGCCCTAATGTAATTTCCATAAAAACTTGTAAAAATCCAACCTTTATTGCATACTTGACGTTAATTAACATGTAATCTATCTAGTAAACACATTAACATCAACAACTAGGCATCAATCGACCACCAATTGCAGTTTTCGCACAGAACTTTCGGCCAATCATGAAACATCATCAAATCATATAAAAATCTAACCTTTAAATGTGTAATGGCTTGCAATTGATGATTCCAACGTGTTCTATGCCTTGTAATCGACCAAAACCGAAGATGATTGCTTGTTCTTGGGCTGAATTCGAAGAGGAGAGGGAGAGGGGAGGTCGATCGCGGCCGATTATGGTGGTTAGGGTTAGAGTTTTTTGTTTTTTAATTTAATTTTGCATAAATACCCTTTAAACCCTTGCATTTTGTATTTTATAAAATTAGACTCTTTGAATAGTTTTTAAACAATTTTTAACTACTAAACACAATTATCATTAGTCACAAATAATAATCATGCATAATTTCCATTTGCCACAAAACACACGAAATAAATATACACGTTTCCACGTTACGCGATAAAATTCACAATTAACATTTAAATCACATAAGCATAACCAATAATCAACATAGAAATTATTGTTTAACATTATTAATTATTATTAAGTCACCAACGTTCAACGACAACTAGTGTGTGCTCCCGACACGTGTATGCAAGACTTAACGGAACTAACGGAGTTTGGTAACGGAAAATTACCGGATGTCACATTATCCCCATGTTGAAAGAATTTTCGTCCCGAAAATTGCGTTACATGGTGAGTGTTCCATCACTGGTCTACTGCATTGGCACAAGGAAATCGAAATCGAGTGAGTTGTGGATGAGTTGTCACATCATCCCCATGTTGAAAGAAATTTCGTCCCGAAATTTAATCAGTACCTTCGCCGGCTGGCATCGTCCTTACGAATAGCTGAGGGTACTTAAGCTTCATTTGGTCTTCACGTTCCCACGTGAATTCTGGTCCACGTCTCGAGTTCCAACGAACTTTGACAATGGGTATCTTGCTTTGCTTAAGCGTTTTCACCTCACGATCCATCACTTCGACAGGTTCCTCAATGAAACGTAACTGTTCGTCTACTTGAACTTCTTCTAGTGGTACGACCATCGTTTCATCCGTTAAACATTTCTTTAGATTTGAAACATGGAATACATCATGGATTCCACTCAATGAATCAGGTAAGGCTAGTCGATAGGCCACTGGACCAATTCTTTCCACTATCTCAAATGGTCCAACGTATCTCGGATTTAGCTTTCCTCGCTTACCAAACCGAACTACGCCTTTCCACGGTGAGACTTTTAATAAAACTTTGTCACCTATCTGAAATTCCAAAGGTTTTCGTCGCTTGTCAGCATAGCTTTTCTGTCTGTCTCGCGCTGCGGCCATGCGGTTTCTTATCTGGACAATCTTCTCAGTTGTCTCGTGTACCAACTCAGGACCCGTTAATTGACTATCACCAATTTCAGCCCAGCAAACTGGTGATCTACACTTTCTCCCATACAAAGCTTCAAAAGGTGCTGCCTTTATGCTAGTGTGATAACTGTTATTGTAAGAAAATTCCACCAATGGTAGGTGAACTTCCCAGTTATTCCCAAAGTCAATCACACAAGCACGTAACATGTCCTCCAAAGTCTGTATAGTACGCTCGCTTTGACCATCAGTCTGTGGATGATAAGCAGTACTCATATCCAATCGCGTACCTAAAGCTTTCTGCAACGACTGCCAAAAGTGTGATGTGAAACGAGAATCGCGATCAGAAATGATTGAGATTGGTACTCCATGCCTCGAAACGATCTCCTTCAGATAAAGTCGGGTTAACTTCTCCATCTTATCTGTTTCCTTTATCGCTAGGAAATGAGCAGATTTTGTCAATCGGTCCACGATAACCCATATTGTATCACAACCCGTAGAAGTACGAGGTAACTTAGTAATAAAATCCATTGATATTTGATCCCACTTCCACATAGGGATCTCGGGTTGTTGTAGTAGACCAGATGGTTTCTGATACTTCCACTTTCACCTTTGACCAGGTCAGACACTTACTCACATAAGTAGCTACATCTGCTTTCATGTTAGGCCACCAATAGTGCGCCTTCAAATCGTGGTACATCTTGTCAGATCCAGGATGTATAGAATACTTGGACTTGTGAGCCTCACTCATCACCAAGTCTCTCAGGTTTCCGTGTAGAGGTACCCATAGTCTATCCATGAAGTAACGAATTCCATCCGCTTTTACTTCCAATTGTTTTTCCCTTATTCCCTTAACGATTCAGACCCAATGTTTCTGTTTTCAGAGCTTCCGTCTGAGCCTCTCGGATTTGTTCAGGTAATTGCGTACTAATCGTTAGTTGCAGAGCTCGCACTCGTCGAGGTTTAGCAGTCTCTTTTCTACTCAACGCATCAGCAACTACATTTGCTTTCCCCGAGTGGTACTTAATAGCACAATCATAGTCATTCAATAACTCTACCCAGCGCTTTGCCTCATATTCAACTCCTTTTGCTCAAATATATGCTGAAGACTCTTGTGATCGGTGTAGATGGTGCATTTGGTACCGTACAAGTAATGTCTCCAGATCTTCAAGGCAAACACTACCGCACCCAGTTCCAAGTCATGGGTGGTATAGTTCTTCTCATGAATCTTCAATTATCTAGAGGCATAAGCTATCACTTTATCCCGCTGCATCAGGACACATCCAAGTCCTGAATAGAAGCGTCACAATAGACTACGAAATCATCACTGCCATTCGGTAATGCTAATATTGGTGCGCTACACAATTTATGCTTCAGCAACTGAAAAGCAGATTCCTGACTCTCACCCCATTTTTACGTCGTTCCCTTGTGAGTCAAAGCTGTGAGAGGTTGTGCAATCTTAGAGAATCCTTCAATGAATCGTCGATAATATCCCGCTAATCCAAGGAATTATCGTATCTCACTCGGTGTCTTAGGAATAGACCAATTCTTTATCGCTTCAATCTTAGCAGGATCAACATGTATTCCCTTCTCGTTGACAATATGACCCAAGAATTGTACCTCACGTATCCAGAAATCACACTTAGAAAACTTTGCATACAGTTGTTCCTCTCTAAGTAATTCCAAGATTAAACGTAAGTGCTTCTCATGTTCTTCCTCGGTCCTTGAGTATATCAGTATGTCATCAATAAAGACGATAACAAACTGATCAAGATAGGGTTTGCACACGCGATTCATGAGGTCCATGAATACTGCTGGTGCATTCGTCAACCCAAATGGCATGACCAAAAATTCATAGTGACCATATCGTGTACGGAAGGCAGTTTTCGAGATGTCTTCTTCTCGAACTCTCAGCTGATGATACCCAGACCTCAGATCAATCTTAGAGTAATAGCTTGATCCTTGCAGTTGATCAAACAAATCATCGATATGAGGTAAGGGATATCTATTCTTGATAGTAACCTTGTTCAGTTCCCTATAGTCAATGCACATTCGAAATGTACCATCCTTCTTCTTCACAAATAGAACTGGCGCTCCCCAGGGCGACGAACTCGGTCGGATGAACCCTTTATCCAACAACTCTTGTAGTTGGGCAATAATTCCTGCAGTTCGTTCGGAGCTAACCGGTACGGTGCTCTCGCAATTGGAGCGGCTCCTGGAGTCAACTCAATCTGGAATTCAACTTGACGATGAGGCGGTAATCCAGGCAGGTCTTCCGGAAACACCTCAAGAAACTCACGAACTACGGGGATATCCTCTATCCTATTTTCCTCAATCTGTTCATCTGTGACGAGTGTCAATATGGCTAGTCGGCCCTTTCGTAACAACTTCTGTGCCTTTATGAACGAAATGATGCCTATCACCGCACCACTCCTATCACCTCTGACCGTAAGGACTTCTTCACCAATGGGAATCCGTATGATCTTCTCGTGGCATATGACTTCCGCTTGTTTATCGGAAAGCCAATCCATGCCTACTACCACATCAAGCTTCCTAACGTAACAGGCATGAGATCTATGGTGAATGTATGACCAGCAAGCTCTATCTTGCAGTCTCTAAGAATATGCGTTACGTGAATCTATGTGCCGTTAGCTAACTCCACGGTGTATTTAGATTCTAAGGTTGAGGGCATATCACTTAAAAGACTACAGAACCTAGTGGACACAAACTTCTATCGGCTCCGGTATCGAATAATACGGTAGCAAAACAACCATTAACCGAAAATTTACCAGTTACTGTTGTAGGATCGTTTAGAGCCTCACCTGAGCCAATGACGAAGGCTCTTTCTTTGGCTCCATTGTTGTTATTGCCTTCGTTGTTGTTGCCATTACCATTCTTGTTGTTATTGTTGTTGCCATTGTTATTATTGCTGTTGTTCCCATTGTTGTTGTTGCCATTACCATTCCTCTTAAGCTGGGGACAGTTGCGTTTGTAATGGCCTTCTTTTCCACACTCAAAACAACCTTTCGGAGTGTCTTGTGATTGTTGTGGCTTTCTCATCAGTTCACCCCGGCAGTCTTTGGCCGCATGCCCAACTTTACCACAGCGTTGGCATCGGAAGTTGTCACACCTGCCGGTGTGATGGTAGTTGCATCGATTGTACTTAGGACTTTTCCCCACATAGCCTCCTTGTCCCTGCGATACCGAGGAAGGCTGATTGGAATTTCGGTTGTTATCAAACCTCCTTGTTGCTGTGGATGCTGATGCTGCTGAGTGTGCTGTTGTTGCTGCTGATGTTGCTGAGATTGGTTGTTTGACAAAGATCCCTTATTGCCAGAGTTGTCCCAGTTGCGTTTATTGTCAGGCATGCTTGCCATAGCGCCCTGTTTGGGTAGCTTTCCCTGCTCCACTGCTTGGTCAGTAAGCTTGTGAGCCAATCGAATAACCTGCTAGATAGTGGTGAGGTTCACAACAGTCACCATGCTTTGTATCTCCGGAACCAAGCCACGCTGATAAAGCTCAATTCATTTGATCGGCGGATTGATCATGCCTGGGCAAAGCGTTGCCAAATCGTGAGACCTCATGGTGTAAACCTCGATCTCAGATTCCTTCCATCTTTAATTGCCAGAAAGCCTCCAACTTCTGGACTTCATCCAGTTCTTCCTCCGGATCTTCTTCTGGTTCTTCCTCATTAGGGTCTTCCCTAAAGGTGCAGGGGCTTCAACAACCTGAAGTGCTGCTAGCTGTGCCTCTAAATCAGCAAACCTATCATCGATCACTATGTTATGGTGATCCTGTGCGTCCATGCGCCCACTAAGTGCTACCACGTTGCCTGCCAGCGTATGATGTCCACCAATGGCCATCGAAAGTCGCTCCTGAAGCGTCTCTACCTAGAAACACAGCTGACGCATCTCAGATCGTAATGCAGAGTTCTCATCAGTGAGTCCTCTAATCCGCTGTCGCTCTGTGTCCAGTGTGGCTACTAGGGCTGCAAATGCTTGCTCCAGAGGGATGCTCAAAGTAGGAAGTGTAGGAAAAGTAGAGGCGGTCGATGACCTAGTCCTAGGTCGTGTAGGAGCTACTGGTGGTACGTGCTCTCGATATGCCATACGGTTTATGTAGGTGGGGTAGAAATCCCAGTTACGCGGAGGATCGAGTTCAGGAGGTATGAAAGGCTGATCCCAGTCTATCTCGCCAGGAGGATAAGGATGTCGAGGCCAGTTAATCCCCTATCCGGTACGGGAGAAGTAGGAGGTGACTCAGATCGTGCAGGTCTCTTGCCTAAATTTCTGGACGACGATGCCATGCTGCGAAGTACGTGTTGTATGCCAATGAGTATACAGTGAGGAGAGTAAGCGATAAGTAACTAACAACTGTGCGGTTATAGTCTAGTGTGTGTATGCAACCTAGTTCCCTATAACCAATGGCTCTGATACCAATCTATCACACCCTCAAAATCCGCGTGCGGGGTTTTACCGCGAGGCGCGTGACATACCAGGATCTCAGTCATTAGTTACCAAGAACGACTCTATATGACTAATAAACAAAACAGAGTTAACGTTTAAAATACTGCGGAAGCGTTTTTTAAACTAGAAAACCCAAAACAAGTAGTATGTAAAGAGAATGCGCAAAACTACGCGCCCCAAACACAATTGTTTAATATGAAAATAATCCCAAATTTGTAAACAAGGCAAATGTAGACAACTCAACAATGCTGGCGTGCGTGCTCCTAGG
Source organism: Flaveria sonorensis (assembly GCA_025506505.1). Lineage (NCBI taxonomy): Eukaryota > Viridiplantae > Streptophyta > Magnoliopsida > Asterales > Asteraceae > Flaveria > Flaveria sonorensis. The sequence goes on from CM046432.1 coordinate 44,856,115, forward strand.
CATCTGGCAACCTTAACCTGAGAATAGCATACTAAACAAGTCAACACATGGTTGGTGAGTTCAAGAGTTTTCGTTAAAATATAAACCAATCAACAGTTTCCAGAGCATAAGTAGTGTATTGCAATAGATAGCTAGTCTATTAACATAAAAATATTATCATAGTGATTTCGCGATCGAAGCTGACTGTGTTACGTTTGTTGACTCCCGTCACGACTTACCAGGTCGTGACGAATATATGTTAGGACAAAATTGCACCCGTTTGACCTCGAGTCGCACAGGTGGGGCTCGTCAGACCCAGTAGTACTACCCAAAATTTCCCCACTATTCAATATTAACAATCCGAAAGTGTGAGGACTTTCCATGGTAAACAGCACTATATCAATATTATACACACTCATATATAAAAGCGTTTGTGATCAACAGTATGCTATCTCCCCAAAAGAGATTATGTAAAATGAGTGGGGCAAGAACTCACCTGTACGCGCAAGAATTAACTTAGAGCTTAACTTGAAAAGAAAGAGGGGAAAGACAACCTTCAAAGGTCACCTAGAATACAAGAGTACATAAGCACGTGTACACAGAATCAACATGAAACCCTAAGTGCTCTACAAACCAAGGAACTCAAGGTTTTTGAAAGACAAGACACATTTGACCCAGTTGACCCGTTTGACCCGTTGGTGACATTATAGGTGATAACTCGTTAATACTAACACACATATCATACATGTTCATATACAACTTGATTACATATAGCACTTCATTAACCACATGTACTACCTAGATCATCATACAACTAGATATCATACAAGTCATGCGAATCACAACAGGCCAAAACAGGTAACAAACCAAATCAACATCCCTATAACCTAAACACACATTAATCACCTTAGAAACCATCCATGTACACACTAGCATGATCCTAATATCCCAAACATGCTCAAATCATCCAATTAAAGAATTTGCACAAATAAAGTTTCCCTTTTGGGAAAGTACATCCCAATTTCATCAAATATCCAAGACATTCATGGATTCATAATTTACATACCAATTCAAGTCCATGACAACATCTAAACATGATCAACAACACCTAATCATCATGATTCATCAACGTTCAACACCAAAAGTTACTATTTTTAGCAATGTATGAACTATAAGACATCTTCTTGTTTTTCAATTGTTCACATCATCAACCTAGCATCTAATCATCATCACAAACACACCCATAACATTCATACATCATCAATCATCAATTCATGCAAAATAAAGTTACTATTCTAAGTAACCTATGAACCATGAATCAAATCAAAGCTTTCTTGCAAATCGACGTTAACTAGCATCTATACAATCCAACTAACATAATAGCATCAACAAACAACCAACAACTAACATCAAATTCAGATTTTCGAGTTAGGGTTTCAGCCCTAATGTAATTCCATAAAAACTGTAAAAATCCAACCTTTATTGCATACTGACGTTAATTAACATGTAATCTATCTAGTAAACACATTAACATCAACAACTAGGCATCAATCGACCACCAATTGCAGTTTTCGCATAGAACTTTCGGCCAATCATGAAACATCATCAAATCATATAAAAATCTAACCTTTAATGTGTAATGGCTTGCAATTGATGATTCCAACGTGTTCTATGCCTTGTAATCGACCCAAAACCGAAGATGATTGCTTGTTCTTGGGCTGAATTCGAAGAGGAGAGGGAGAGGGGAGGTCGATCGCGGCCGATTATGGTGGTTAGGGTTAGAGTTTTTGTTGACCAAAGCCAATGAGCCTGAGAAAAACCTTTAAGTCCCACAGACATTACAACAACTGAAGTAGTCTGCAACAGCTGAAGACATCAACTGATAACAAGGTCTGAAGACAAAGTCTGAAGTGAAAGAGCTGAAGACAAAGTCTGAAGTGAAAGAGCTGAAGACAAAGTCTGAAGTGAAAAAGCTGAAGACAAAGTCTGAAGCTAAAGAACTGAAGACAAAGTCTGAAGACAAAAGCTGAAGACAAAGACTGAAGACCAAGTTTCAGATGTTGTCACAACAGCTGAAGAAGACCTCTTCAGTAGTTGTGATGGTTTCCTTTCAGTAGTTTTATGTTTCTTGTAATCAGTACTTGTAGTTTCAGTAGTTTTAGTTTCATCTTGTACTTAGCATACTCTGAGATGTTCTCAGTTGTTGTGAACATTCTCAGTAGTTTGCTTACTTTCAGTTGTTTGTAATAATTCTGTTAGATGTCACTATCAAGTGACATCAGCAGACGTCACATTCCTTTATATAAGGAATGTTGACCTAATTGTAAGGTGTGCAGCTAGCGAAACTTAGAAGCTTAGCGGCCGCCATACCGAAGCATTTGTGCATGAATGATATTATCCCTTTTGCAGAAAACCCTCTTTCTCTATAACCGTGTACTGTTCCATTGAATATCTATTGTGTTCTTGCTATATTTGTCTAATTCTTGTTCTAATTCCGCTGCGATTCAACTCTAATTGATCAAACTTAGATCACTGATCCTGTCAAATGGTATCAGAGCGGTTAATCATTGATCGGTTTAACAATTGATCATTGAAACTGCTATTTCGATATCTAAAGTTTGATCGAATTAGCATATTTGCAAGAATTGGTTATAGAGATTGATCTTCTGCTGCTTCTGGTTAGTCAATTTGAGTTTCTTCTTGGTTCATATTGAGTTTGTTGTGTTTTTGTGCTAAATCTGTTGAAACTTGATTGAATTGGTTTGAATCTGAGAATGACTACTCCTCTAATGACCCTCACAATACTGGCTCCTCAACCAAGCCTCCGATGCTGGTTAGGAGTGAGTATAACATATGGCAACGAAGAATGCTCCATCACCTGTCTGTTAACAGTTCAGGTTGTTGGACATCTGTGGTTCACGGTCCACACAAGCCTATGGTGAACAATCCGGAGACCAACCAAATGGTTCCGAAGAAGAAGGAGCAATACTCAGATGAAGATCGTAAACTGTTTGAGATTGATGCTAAAGCCCATGGAATTCTGGCCATGGCACTGCCTAATGAAATCTATTCTGGGCTTATGCATCATGAAACTGCTCATGACCTCTGGAATGCTTTGAAGGAACAATTCGGAGGAACTGATGAGGTCTTAGCAAACAACAGAGAAATCCTCGCCCAACAATATGAGACATTCTCTCATAGGAAGGGTGAGACACTGACTCAACAGTTTGAGCGTTTCTCCTGCTTGATCTCTGAGCTGAAAATGGTCAAGCATGAGTATACTAACAGCCAGATGAACAACAGATTCCTCAGATCACTGCCTGAGAGATGGGACACATACACCATTGTCCTACGCTCCAGTGCAAATCTGGATAGCCTATCTCTCACCCAACTCCATGGGAAACTGCTTACATTTGAAAGAGAGATAGAGCAGAAAAGGAAACTGGCATCATCAGGAAAGCTCACTGATGACTTTGTACCAGGGAACACTGCCTTGGTCGGTCATGAGTCAGAATATGCTGGATCAGAAAGCCATTATGATGAGCATATAGATTTCTCTTCAAACAGTTCTGATCATGCATTTGTTGGTGTTGACAGTCATTCTGGGTGTAATAGTGATAATTTATGCTTTATCATGGATGATTTGATGGGTATTGCTGATGATGATTTAGAAGAGATGGATATTTTGAGCCAAATGGCCTTGATCAATATCAGATCTCAAAAGTTCTACAAGAGAACTGGTAGGAAATTTCCAGGACTCTCTGGCAAAACCAAAGTTGGTTTTGACAAGAGTAAGTTGAGGTGTCACAAATGCCACAGGCTTGGGCACTTTGCAAGAGAGTGTAGATCAACTGGATCTAACTCCTCTGCACCCTTTGTGACCTTTCCAAGCAATAGTTCACAAAACAAAGGGCAACATCCTGCTAGTTCTGGTCATCACTCACAACCTCAATCTCCTGCATATTTTGTCCCTCAGGGTCCAATGCCATATCCATATCCCTGCTATTACATGCCACAGCCAAATCCAGTTCAAGTTCCTATAGCACAACAACCTCAAGCCCTACCTGAGCCTCAACCATCTCCATCACAATCTCAACCTCATCACAGCTTCTTCACACCAGGAGTTGTTGACTGGAGCAGCTTACCAGATGATCTTTCTGGTTTCAATGAGCAATTATTTGCTGGTGCTGGTCAACATGGTGGTGAACATCCTTTTGGGAATCTTGCTCTCATGGCCCTGGAGTCTACTGAGGGTTCCTGCTCCAATGCATCATCTTCACAGGTAACCCAGGTATCTTCTGAGGCTAAAGCCAAGTTATGTTCTGAATCATGCATAGCTGCCTTTGTCTCTATTAGAGAGGCAAATGTAGCTTTAATCAATCAAAATCTTGAGCTTGAGAAAACTATTTCCAAAAGAAAAGCTGAGTATGAGTCTGCTCTTAATGACAAAGATGATGAGATTTACAAGCTTAAATGCCAACTTAATGATGAAAAGGCTAAGGTAGAGGTCATACTTGAGAACCACAGAAGTCTCAAAGAGACACTTGCAGCTACCCAAGTTGAGTGTGACCGCTGGGTAACATCCTGCAAGGGATTTGAAATGCTTCTCAGCAAGCAAACAGCTTCAAATGTGAAGTTTGGAATAGGTTACAATCATACTGCACCACCTACTGATTTTACTTCAAAATCAATAGTAAAATCTGAAGGTGAAAGTAATTTCCAAACCACATCATCATGTGATTCATCCTCAAATGATAATACAAAATTAGAGGATGAAGTCAGTGTTAAGATCTCAGCAAATCAATTGCCTGATGGTTTAAATGCTGATAAACACATGAAGCTGAGCAATTCAGATGTTGTCCCTCAAAGTACTCCAAGTACTGAAGGGCAAGTCACAACATCTGAAAAGCATTTCAAATCTGCTGAAATAAAAGGATTAACAACTGCTGAGGAATCTATCATACGGTCTTTCAGGACGGATAGAGAACAGCTGAAGAACAAGTCTTCAGTTGTTACCGATCCTTCAGTACTTAACACAAGTACTGAAAGGAGGAAAGTACTGAAGATCACACCTTCAGTAGTTTCCACTTCAGCAGTTGATCAATCCAAGATGAAGAATAAGCCATGTGAAATATGTGGTAAATTCAATCATCTATCTGATGAATGCTGGTACAAAAAGGGTTCCAAACTCAACAGAGATAAGCTCATTAAAGAAGAGATTAATAAAATGAAAAATGAGTTTGAGACCAAGTTTGTACCACAGTCATCTCAAACTGATAAACCCAAGGCCTCACCAAAATCCAAAAAGAAGGATGGGGTTTATCAGAAAACAGCTGATAGTGTTCCTCATGATAAACATCAGACTAAGTCTGTGAATTTCAAGAAGGAGGAAATGGTGGGTCACAGGAACTCATCAAAAACAAGTACTGATGTGTCAAATGAGCTGAAGGCTTTAGCAACAAATCAGACACAACTTGTTATGATGGTTCAGCATTTGTTGGGGAGAGTTAACCAACTAGATGCACCTGTGATCAAACCACTGAAAAGGAAATCCAAGCCCAAATCTAAGAAATCCATTTCAGCACCATCTCCACCTTCATCAGCTGTTAATCATGAGAAACAAGTTATGGTTAAATCTGTTGATGAAAACAGACCCAAAACCAAAAAGGTTTGGGTCTCTAAAGCTAACTAGTTTCTTATGATAAATGCAGGGTTCTTCAGCATGCCAAAGAAGCATCTGGTATGTAGACAGTGGAGGATCTATGCATATGACTGGGAGCAGTTCTCTTCTTAATGACTACTCTCAAGGAAAGAAGGGATTTGTCTCATTTGGAAATGATGCTAAGGGTTACATCATCGGGAAAGGATTTGTGTCAAATGGAGAAATCAGATTTGATGATGTTAACCATGTGGAGAATCTCAAGTATAATCTACTGAGTGTCAGTCAGATGTGTGATAAAGGGCATGTTGCACTTTTCACAAGCCAGAACTGCCGGATTCTGTCTTCCAAAGTTCTGAGGCTGATTGACAAGGTATTGGATGAACATACTCTCCTGAAGGCCAACAGGATAGGAAGAGTATATGCCTTGGATTTGTCAAAGAAGATTGATTTAAAAGGTCATCCTTGCCTGTTCTCCAAGGCCTCTCCTCAGGAATCTAAACTGTGGCATAGAAGGCTGGGTCATGTTAATCTCAAAAACATGAATCAGCTGATCCACAATAGTTTAGTGAGAGGTCTACCAATAAAGGAGTTCCACTGTGATGAAACCTGCACTGCTTGTTTAAAAGGAAAACAACACAAAGTTTCATTCCCTCCTATAGAAGAACCAAAGTCCACTGCCTGCTTGCAATTACTGCACATGGATCTCTTTGGTCCTGTGAGAGTAATGAGCATGGCAAAGAAGAAATACTGTCTGGTAATTGTGGATGATTACTCCAGATTTGTATGGACCTTCTTCTTGCATTCAAAGGATGAGGCTGCTCAGACAATTATTAACTTTGTGTTGTATGTTGAGAAGCAGTATTCCCTATCAGTCAAGTGTATAAGAAGTGATAATGGAACTGAATTTAGAAACCATACACTTGATGATTTCTACCTTTCAAAAGGAATCAAGAGGCAGTATAGCATCCCAAGGACTCCAGAACAAAATGGAGTAGTGGAGAGAAAGAACAGGACCCTAATTGAAGCTGCAAGGTCCATGTTGGCTGACTCTGGTTTGCCACTGACCTTTTGGGCTGAAGCTGTCAACACAGCATGCTATGTGCAAAATAGAGCTTTAGTGAATCAGAGGTTGATGAAGACTCCTTATGAAGTTCTACATCATTTGGCTCCTCTAATTTCATTCTTCAGAGCATTTGGGTGTCCTTGTTACATTCTCAACACAAAGGATCAACTCCAAAAGTTTGATTCTAAGGTGGATGCAGGGTATTTTGTTGGGTATTCATCCACTTGCAAGGCTTACAGAGTGTTCAACTGCAGAACAAAGATGGTTGAAGAAACCTTGCATGTGAAGTTCAATGAATCTCCTAAGGACAAAATCCACAAAACCCTGTGGAGTTGTTTGATCTGGACATACTGCAATATGTTCCTTATCAGCCTCCAGCTGTTGCAGATCATGTGAATTCATCACCTTCTGCAGCTAGTCATCCATCTGGTGGTACTGATGTTGATGATGATCCCAGTACTCACCTATTCAAGTTTAGTGATCAACTGCCTGAGTCTACTAAACTTGATGTTCCTGTAGCTTCAGTAGCACCATCCACAACAAATGCTGATGAGATTTCTGAATCCTCTACTTCATTTGACTTGCCATCTAATACTTGGTTTCAAGAATCTGGATCAACATCTGTTGCTGCTGAGCGTGCTACAAACACTTGCACAGATCTCATAGTGTACCAAGAGCTGAAGAATCACCCAATGTCTCAAATCATTGGTGATATCAATGCTGGTGTCTCAACTAGAAGTCAATTGTCCAACTTCTGCTTCTATGCTCTCTTCATCAGTCAGCAAGAGCCAAAGAACTATCATATTGCATTAAGAGACAATGGATGGGTTGATGCCATGCAGCTTGAGCTTCTTCAGTTCAAAAAGCAGCAAGTGTGGGAACTGGTTCCTCTACCCCCAGGTAAGTGTGCAATAGGCACTAAATGGGTGTTTAGGAATAAAACAGATGAAAATGGGCAAATTGTCAAGAACAAGGCCAGACTGGTTGTCCAGGGGTTTTCACAAGAAGAAGGTATTGATTATGATGAAACCTTTGCCCCTGTAGCCAGACTGGAGGCAATTAGATTGTTCTTAGCCTATGCTGCATTCCACAATCTTAAAGTTTTTCAAATGGATGTCAAAAGTGCATTTTTATATGGTAAAATAAAAGAAGAGGTTTATGTGTGTCAACCACCAGGTTTTGAGGATAATAAACATCCTGATTGGGTGTATAAACTTGATAAGGCTCTTTATGGGTTGAAACAAGCTCCTAGAGCCTGGTATGAAACACTGTCAAATTTTCTTCTTCAGAATAATTTCACTAGAGGCTCCATAGATAAAACTTTGTTCATTAAGAAAGTGGGTCAGCATAAGCTCCTTGTTCAAATTTATGTTGATGATATTATTTTTGCATCCTCTGATCCACAGTTGTGTGATGCATTTACAAAGTTGATGCAACAAAAATTCGAAATGAGTGCCATGGGAGAATTACAGTTCTTTCTAGGTTTGCAAATCAAACAAAAGGCTGATGGAACTTTCATTCATCAGTCAAAATACACAAAGAGTCTTTTGGAAAAGTTTGATTTACAAAACTGTAAGCCCTGTTCTACTCCCATGTGCAGCACCACACAACTGGATGCAGATCAGAAAGGTAAAGCTGTTGATGAAACACTTTACAGATGTATGATTGGGTCCTTGATGTACTTAACAGCTTCTAGACCAGATATTATGTTTGCAACTTGTGTTTGTGCTAGATTTCAGGCTGCTCCTAAAGAGTCTCATTTGATTGCAGTCAAGAGGATCTTTAGATATCTGCAAGGTACTCAATCTCTAGGTCTTTGGTATTCCACTGGGCACTCTTGCAAATTAGTTGCTTTTTCTGATAGTGACTATGCAGGGTGTAAATTAACTAGAAAATCAACTTCTGGTGGATGTCAATTCCTAGGCAACTGTTTGGTTTCTTGGCAGAGTAAGAAACAAACATCTGTTGCTACATCCACTGCTGAAGCCGAGTACATTGCTGCTGCAAGTTGTACATCTCAGGTACTCTGGCTTCAGAATCAATTATTGGATTATGGCATTACAGAGACTAAGACTCCATTACTAATGGATAGTGCTTCAGCTCTTTGTATTGTCAAGAATCCAGTCCAGCACTCTAGGACCAAACATATTGAGATCAGACACCATTTTATTAGGGATTGTTTTGAAAAAGGTCTGATTGATCCAAAGTTTGTTCCTAGTGCTGATGAGCTTGCAGACATATTTACTAAGCCTTTGGACAGTTCAACTTTCCAAAACCTAGTGTTAAGGCTTGGTATGCTGCAGCTAGAATAAGTGACAACTACTGATGATCTCAGTCAACAAGTACTGATGAGCATTCGTATACTATTGTCACAAATAAGTACTGATAAGTTCTTTTATCCTCAGTAGTTTTCATAACTACTGAAGACTAAATTACTTAAAAGTACTGAAGTACTCTATCTGTTGAAAAGAACTGATGTGGTTACAACTACTGATGTAGTTACAACTACTGATGTCAGTATAACAGATAAGTACTGATGACCAATGAAACGTCTGAAAATCAGACAAAAAGTCTGATAAGTGTTGAGGTCAGAATGAAACAGCTGATGAGCTAAGAATTGACGACAACAGCTGATGAGAAACTTTTCTCTTCAGTTGTTTCTACAACTGCTGTTTCACTTCATACAACTGAAGCCAAAACCATGTCTTCAGTAGTTTTACAACTACTGATGACTAACACCAAATCTTCAGTTGTTTACAACACCTGAAGCCACCATAATACAACAAGTCTTCAGTTGTTACAACTTCTGAAAGTTAAAACCAGGTCTTCAGTTGTTTTCAAACAACTGATGACAGCACCAACACTTTCAGTCGTTTTATATCAGCCTTTTCTTACCCTATAAATACCTAAACCTACTTTCAAACGTTTCATTAGCCGTTTTATGTCCTTCACTCTCTCAACAATGGCGACCATGAAACTCAAACCCAGACACAACTGTGTTGCCTACCTCTCGAAATCGGCCTTTTGGAACAAATTTGATAATGCCATCGATCTTATGGTAGATTCCCAGTACCGAACCGCTTTTCTTCTGAATCCTACCATATACCCCGATTCCCTAAGCCAATTCTGGACCAACGTCTCTGTGCAAACTGGTGAGAATGATAGCCAAATCACTCTCCAGTCGTTGGTTAACCAGAAACAGGTGGTCATCACTCCAGACATCATTCGACAAACCCTAAATCTACATGATGCCACCTGTGTCACAGAATACCCGAAAGGCACAACTGATATGTCTTTCATCAATAACGGGTATGAAGGAGACTTAAGTGCTACCACCATTCTGAAGAAGCACTTCCATGATGCTGAACGTCTTATATTCCACATGGTGAATGTCTGCCTTGCATCAAAAACCTCCTCATGGGATCAGATGTCCTCCCGATGGCAACAGGTATTATACTCTATCTTTGAACGACAAAATCTAAATTTTTCTGAGATAGTTTTCATGGAACTAAAGGATCTGGCTTTGAAACCTGTGGCAAACAGATGGATATTATATCCCAGGTTTCTCATGGCCATAATTTTAAATCAGCTAAAATCAGACGGCCTTGTTGGCCTTGGAGTCCCTGCTCCGGCTGTATTGCCTGAAGTATACTCCAGGCACAACTCTGACCCTACACTGAAAGGGGCTGCCCGGCTGCTAAAACCCAAGCAGCGGGAACCCACAGCCTCCACTTCCAGATCCAAAGTCCCCACCAAACCCAACACCAAAAAGCCCAAAAAGGCTACTCAGGGAGATGAGTCCCCTGAGGATGCCCCTGTACCACCAATACAGGAAACACTTACTGGTTCTAACCCCCCAGTAGTGTCAAAGACTCCACCAGCCCTAGCCGCTCAGGCATCCTCTCAACAGGATCCTGATGCAACCATAATTGGGGATACCACAATGCTGGAACCTATCTCAATTGAGAAGGTTACCATTGAAGAGCACCAGTCACCCCGGGTGCAATCTGCTTCAAACCTATCTCCAAATGCAACCGCCCCTCAAAGCCCAACCATTATAGTTGCACAAGTGCTGAGTCAGCTGCATTCCTCTCCTCCTCCCCAGAAACCAATTACAATGGGGAGAACCTCAACAGCTGAGGAAGAGGACCAAAATGCTGCTGATAACCCACAGCACAGGGGTTATAATGTTCAATCTCCCCGTGTAGAGGAGGAGGTTAGAACATCTGGTGAGGCTGCCACTTCTACTGATTCAGCAAATGAACAGGATGCAGTTGGTAACATCTCTAAGACCTCACCAGAGGCAACTGCCGATGAAGGACTCAGTCCTGAGGCAGGAAGTCCCCAGAACCAAGAACAAGGGGCACATGCTACAACTGATCTACACTCAGGGCATGTACATCCTGATTCAATCAGGAGGTCAGGTGATTCAGCAAAGACTGATGATGACCTGGGCTTTTTCTTCGATGTCTTAGCCCATAACACAATCCTTGAGGCTGAGGTGAGCAGACTCAAAGAACTGCTTGCCAAAATGTCTCAGGATCAAAGTCCATCTGCCCCAATAAACCCACAGATGGCACCTTCATCTGAAGGTTCACCAAACACTCAGCCACTACACTCAACTGAGCCACCAGCCACTGCTTTTGGCACCACCTCTCAGGGACAGAACCCCTCTGAGCAGATGGTTGCTACCTTTCAACATTCCTTACCTCTCATCACTCCCATCATCAATGAGATTGTGCATAAAGCCATTGATGAGAGGATCTCCTCAAATCTACAAACACTTGTTGATGATGCTGTGCAAAAGAAGCTTTCTGCCATTCAAACCCCTGAACCCAATGCACCCAAAAAGGGGGAGTCTAAGGCAGTGAAAGAAAGAAAGAGAAAGAGAGTGGAAGATGAGAAACAACAAGAGAAAGAAAAGGAGTTAGAAAAGGAAAAACAGCTGATCACATACAAGAGAAAGAAAAGTGCTGAAACTCAAAAGCCTGATGAAGAGAAATCATTGGAAGATCTGGTTAAAGAAGCTGATGAAGCTCACAGCAGATCAATGGACAGAATAATAGACCAACTCTTCAGACAAGGCTTTGATACAGCTACATTAGACACTGAGATCAGAAGGCTGGAGATTAAAGAGATACAAGAGAGATGGGCCAGTTACAGTGTGATGGAAAGGGAGAGGTTGGAGATAATGATCAGGTTTATTGCAAAATACTTGGGAAGATCATTAATTGAGATTAAATCATGGACCAGAGACAGTATTCTGGCAATAACCACCAGAATCTGTGCTTCTGAAGCATTCAATAAGGGGTTGATTATCGAAGCCTTAGATGAAGCAGGTGCTGGGAAGAGAACTGATATGGCCAAGCTTTCCAAAGCCAAACTTACCACAAAAATGCTAGATCAGCCTTCCCAAACTCCCACTCAAAAACAACCAACCCCACAACTCTCCAAACCAATCCCTAAACCTAAACTTAAACCAACTCAACCCTCAAAACCAACTCCCTTACCCCAAAAACCACCTCAAACCACATCCAATGATGCACCCAGAAGGAGGAGAAGGGTGTTGAGGATGGAAGAAGAAGAAGAAGAAGATGATGAAGAAGACAGTCTGCCAATCTCTGCTGTTCTAAAAATACCTGAGCCCAGAAGTCAACAAATGATCACACCAGACTTTCAGAGGCAAATGGTGAAAGTTAAGATTGAAGAAGAAGAACAGCAGAAACAGCACGATGAGCAACTTTTGAAGATGGTTGACAAAGAGTTTCCTCAGTCATCATCTATACAAGCCATGAAGAAACACGCTCAAAGGCTGTATGCTCTCAGGTATACCTTTCAATATCAAAAGGAGAGAGTAAGGATTTGGCCAGACCCCAGGGTTAGTTCTAGAATTCATAAGAAATCCATACCAAGTAGATACAATGGCCAAGTGAGAAAGACCATAGATGCTGTTATTATGTTGGCCATTGTAGTCTCACCCTGGGAGATACTTGAAGACTTCAAGAGAGCCTACAAGTCAAAGATGACCCCTCAAACTCTAATGGAGAACAAAATGGTCAAGAAGGGGTTGTTATACAAGAGGCTTGAAGAGATCAAGAAAAATGAACTCCAGTTGTTATTAGAAGGGACTCACCCAGATGAATTTGCTTACAGAGAGATAACAACTGTTGAGTTGAAAAATGGAAAGACGTAAAGTACCTATCAGAGTACTATGGCCCAGAGTTCTTCTTCGAAGGAGAAGCAGAAGAACTCACTAAGGAGGAACAAGTTGTTCTCCTTGAGGCCTACGTCAGAGAGTCTTATAGACTCATCAATGGGAAGTAGGTTTCATGGTTGGGATAACAGCTCTGTGTCCAGTTCCCCAAGACAGAGTTCCCTTCCATCCTTTGACATTCACATCTACTGAAACCTGTTCCCTGGCCTGTGCTTATCTGATATCTCTGAAGCTGATCAAGAGAGTATTTCTGCCAAGAATAAGTGGGACCTCAATAAGCTTAAAGGTTTTGGCTGCATTGGTTCAGGGGGAGTTTGTTGGACCAAAAGAACCAATGAGCCTGATCAGAAAAACCTTTAAGTCCCACAGACATTACAACAACTGAAGTAGTCTGCAACAGCTGAAGACATCAACTGATAACAAGGTCTGAAGACAAAGTCTGAAGTGAAAGAGCTGAAGACAAAGTCTGAAGTGAAAGAGCTGAAGACAAAGTCTGAAGTGAAAAAGCTGAAGACAAAGTCTGAAGCTAAAGAACTGAAGACAAAGTCTGAAGACAAAAGCTGAAGACAAAGACTGAAGACCAAGTTTCAGATGTTGTCACAACAGCTGAAGAAGACCTCTTCAGTAGTTGTGATGGTTTCCTTTCAGTAGTTTTATGTTTCTTGTAATCAGTACTTGTAGTTTCAGTAGTTTTAGTTTCATCTTGTACTTAGCATACTCTGAGATGTTCTCAGTTGTTGTGAACATTCTCAGTAGTTTGCTTACTTTCAGTTGTTTGTAATAATTCTGTTAGATGTCACTATCAAGTGACATCAGCAGACGTCACATTCCTTTATATAAGGAATGTTGACCTAATTGTAAGGTGTGCAGCTTAGCGAAACTTAGCGAAGCTTAGCGGCCGCCATACCGAAGCATTTGTGCATGAATGATATTATCCCTTTTGCAGAAAACCCTCTTTCTCTATAACCGTGTACTGTTCCATTGAATATCTATTGTGTTCTTGCTATATTTGTCTAATTCTTGTTCTAATTCCGCTGCGATTCAACTCTAATTGATCAAACTTAGATCACTGATCCTGTCAAATAGTTTTAAAAATTTTTAACTACTAAACACAATTATCATTAGTCACAAATAATAATCATGCATAATTTCTATTTGCCACAAAAACACACGAAATAAATACACACGTTTTCACGTTACGCGATAAAATTCACAATTAACATTAAATCACATAAGCATAACCAATAATCAACATAGAAATTATTTTTTTACATTATTAATTATTATTAAGTCACCAACGTTCAATGACAACTAGTGTGTGCTCCCGACACGTGTATGCAAGACTTAACGGAACTAACGGAGTTTGGTAACGGAAAATTACCGGATGTCACATACGTTAATATAAACAAGTGTAACACTAGTGTAAGAAGGTGTAACGTCATATGAAAAAGGTGTAAAGTAAATGCAAATAAACTGTTACTGATACATCTTGTAATTCACCTCACAATTATAGTTAATTTATTTAAAAGCTAGTAACAAGCAAGAATAAAAATATAACAAATAAATTCTTTCAACATTGTGTACATTAAATCAAAATTACAAACTCACACCATGAAAATACACCATTGTACTGTAACTCAACACTATAATTACATATTGTAACAAAAATAAAACAAAAATAAAAAACTACACCACTATAACAAAATAATCACTATTGTAATTACACTACTGTACCATATTTTCACCACGTTTTCCAATCTAAACCATTCTATAAACCATTAAAAAACAATTAGTAAACTAAGAACATATGCATTAACAACATAACAATAAGTAGTATTTATAACACCTAAAAACCATTTTACAACACCTAAACCAAGTGTTACACAAGTATAACAAAACTTCATCACTTTAGTCAATGATTTACATCTTTAATGTAACTGAATTACTTAGCTACAATGATTTACATCATGTTCTTTGAATGTAAATCCTAATGCTTATAGTGAATCACATCATACTGTATGATTACTTACAGTAAATTATATTGAAAAAAACATTTTGCCCTTACGCAATTACATCAGGTTACAATCTTATACTGCTGCAACCTATAGTAAAGTTGTAACAATAACATCAAGTTTTGGTGTTAAGTTCATGATATTACACCATTGCAACCAACAGTAACATGGTCATTACGATGACCAAACGACAATACACCATTTAACTGCAACACTCTAACAAAATTTCAATACTGTAGCAAAACTAAAATAACAAAACTACACCACTTAAATAAAATTAATGTACTAATGTAACATTATGTAATTTATTGATGTAACATAGTGTTACGTAAATATAAACAAGTGTAACACTAATTTAAGAAGATGTCACGTCACGTGAAAAAGGTGTAATGTAAATGCAAATAAACTGTTTACTGATACATCTTGTAATTCACCTCACAATTATAATTAATTTATTTAAAAGCTAGTAACAAGCATGAATTAAAATATAACAAACAAATTCTTTCAACATTGTGTACATTAAATCAAAATTACAAACTCACACCATGAAAATACACCATTCTAACGAAACTTCAACATTGTAACTCAAAACTATAATTAGATATTGTAACAAAAATAAACCAAAAATAGAAAACTACACCACTGTAACAATATAATCACTATTGTAATTACACTACTGTACCACATTTACACCACTAATGTTTTCTAATCTAAACCATTCTATAAACCAATATAAACCATTAAAAAACAATTAGTAAACTAAGAACATATGCACTAACAACATAACAATAAGTAGCCTTTACAACACGTATAAACCATTTTACAACACCTAAACCAAGTGTTACACCAGTATAACAAAACTACATCACTTTAGTCAATGATTTACATCTTTAATGTAACTGAATTACTTAGCTACAATGATTTACATCATGTTCTTTGAATGTAAATCCTAATGCTTATAGTGAATCACATCATATTGTATGATTACTTACAGTAAATTATATTGAAAAAAACATTTTGTCCGTACGCAATTACATCAGGTTACAATGTTATACTGCTGTAACCTATAGTAAAGTTGTAACAATAACATCAAGTTTCATTGTTAACTTCACGATATTATACCACTGCAACCAACAGTAACATGGTCATTACAACGACCAAATGACATTACACCATTTAACTACAACACTCTAACAAAATTTCAATACTGTAGCAAAACTAAAATAACAAAACTACACCACTTAAATAAAATTAATATACTAATGTAACATTATGTAATTTATTGATGTTACTTAGTGTAAGGCCCCGTTCCTGAAACGCTTACAGTTGGTCATTCATAGCATAAAACATCTAAAATATAACATTTGTAGCGGAAATATATCTTTTCATTAATAATTAAAAGTGTGTCTAATCATCACATCATTTGTTTACATCCCAAAAATTGTATTAACACAATAAAATTCTCAAAAAATATGGATGCCACACTTGAACTATCCTAGTAGCTCCCACGTCCATGCCTGCATCTCCTCAGCATCAACCATACCCTGCCAACTATTATGCATACAAAAGTCAGTGACGCTGAGTGAGTTCTAGTTTAATAATAAAATGCTTTTTCATATATTTCAAAACCTTTACATTTAGTGCGTGATCATTCATCATCACATATATATCATCATATTCAGTTCTTAACATTTGTTTTCATTTCGTACATTTAGAACTTTCATTATTATCTTTCACTTTCATTTAGACCAATGTCATATGCTATACCCCAAACATTATACGCAAAGCTGGTATTGGGCTGAAGTCTATAAATAGACTCCTAACATTATGCACGAAGCTGACTCTGGTACTGGGGAAAGCGACAAGGGTCCCATTTCGTACGTATTAGTCAATCACAAAGATTGACCCCTGTGTGCATCCTCATGGGTTAGCTAAACTACGCACAGTTGAACTGACATCCCAATGGCTGTGAACCTCCATTCATTTGCTTGCAAGACTTTCATTCATTCATTAGGTTTCACTTTCGTTAACATTATCATTAACTTTCAGTTCATTACATAATACGTATTCTTAATTAGTATATATCACACCAAGTAAGAAACATCGTAAAAACCCCCCCTTGTTATTTAGAACGAATTCACCCATAGTCCATACATTCACATTCTCATCAAAATGAATAACAAATAATAATATCCAACCCTTCGCGGGACAGCGGGGGTTCGGGGGCGGCCGCCCCTAACAGCGGGGTTCTAGGGGCAGTAGCCCCTAGTGGGGTCCAAGGGGCAACGCCCCTGGCTGGGGGTGGGCTGCTAGGTCAGCGCAAAGGAATTTTATTTTGAAGCATTTATATAGCACAATTTGTTATAGAAAAATTTAATCTTCTTGGTAAAACCGGCCTCTTGAGATCTTTGCCTTAAAAAAACGTATATTTAGTATGCATAACAGCCCCAAAACTTAAAAAAACTTGTAAATAAGGGGATCTAGAACTCACCTGGTCTCCGTAAATAACTTCACCTAAAGTAGGCTCACGGTACACAGTATGCATATAAGTTGACATGCAAACAGGTCATTTTCTACACAGTTTCGCATGCAGTTTCGCATTCAGTTTCGCCCAACTCTCGTTGGAATTTCTTAGGTTCGCTAAACCCACTGGTCTACCTCTGTACTTGAGAAACTACCTGCGAAACTATAGTTTCACAGGAAGGAGATTGCCTTAGTTTCGCATGATGAATCCATAGTTTCGCATGAAGAACTGACAGTTTCTCACAACGCATAAAAATGACGTTCCAGCCTGTTTTTAACCCAAAATCTCAACTTTTTACATCCAAATCCTTATTTTTTCATCCATGAACTTATATCTAAGCTTTTTACATGATTTCATGCATAAAACGTGACTTTTGTATGATTTTTGCCACTTTTCAAAACCCCAAAACCCTAGAATCCGGGTATGATCTAAAGAGACATTTGGATGATGATTCTTACCTGGATTCTTGCTCTTTTCTTGTTGTTTGATGCCCAAAAATGCAGATCTTCAATCCTTTGATCAATAAAGCCTCAAATCTTCACTTTTCTCCACTTTTTCTCTGTACACTCTCTCTCTAGAAAGTTGGTTGTTTGAGTTGCAAATGAGGATGAATATGGCTGATTTCTGTTTATATACCGGGTGTTCATGGGACCTTAAACTCGTCTAACACATAACCCGTAAGGTTAATTTGGTCCATAATCCATTTCCTCTTATTTATATTAAATAACCACTAACTAAGCCCATTATTATTAATTGGCTCGTTTCGACTTTTTTTAGGGCGTTACAGTTAGTGTTACGTTAATATAAACAAGTGTAACCAAATGTAAACTAAGAAAAACAATATTTTCTCTTGTGGGTCTTCTTCTACTCTTTAAACATGCTTGAAAGCTTCTAAAGTTGATGTAACCGTGTTGGAGAAGAAACAAGCTAGTACCGGTGTAAATCAATGTGATAAATTACATCACTGAAAAAAGTATATGGTCACTAATAAACCTACATGGGACTTATGTTCTATTTATAATGAAAAAAGAGGACAACAATAATACTCAAAAATTCAAATGAAACTACTATTCTTTTTCATTCTAAACAACCCACAATCTAAATTGTTCTTCTTTTTGGTTCACAATCAAAATCTAAACATACCTGATCTTAAGAAATATTTTGAATCTACAACCCAAAAATATGCAAAGCATACTAGTCCAACAGATGGCAGCCCAACAACAAAAAATGATCTGCACAAAGCACCATCAAGGCTGAGTGGTTGTTCGATCAGTCAGTCCAACCCAGCTCGACCGACCCTCCCTGTTTAGTCTTTGTTTCTATTTTGATGTTGTTAGTTTCCTATTCGGTTTGATTGTACGTGTGGAGCAGAGATGTGGGTCGATTAATGCAAGATCTAGGTCGAATCGAATAAGATATGAGTCACCGTTGTAGGCAAGGTCGATTAGGTGGTGTTATGTGGTGGAGCAACAACAGTTGCTATCGGTGACTTGGTCTTGATCACCCTTGACGAGTTTGTTGTGTTTCATTAGCATGCTAAAATCTACGAAAAGTCTTGGATATAAAGGTGAAGTAGATAATACACATCAAGCTCCAGCAAGAACATGTGGGTTTTGTTCCATTGTGTTTTTAGATTTTTAGTTTTTAGAAATAGAAAAAAAAAGATGATGTCTGGTTGCATAAAAAAAATGAGATTTGACCTTGATTTAAACAATGGAAAAAAAGCTCTAACAAATGAAAAGTGGATAGAGAAAATGACCAATCTACCCTTAGATGATCTATGCCCTTGAATTGAATCTAATTTATTTTATATTAAATTAATGATTAGATATAAGATTAAAGGGTTCTTATAATTTTTTAGAGTTTTCACGTGAACTCATTCCTATATATATATATATATATATATTATATATATATATATATAGAGAGGATGTTGTTCAAATGAGAAGTCATTTTTTTATGAGAACCCTTTAACCTCATACCAACCATTGATCAAAAAATTAATGGACTAGATCTTCTAATTCTCTTTTTAATATAAAATGGCAAAATAGTCAATTATCCACCTTTGAAATTAGCTTTTAACAATAATATGACACATGTCCCCCTATTCCTGCTAATTCTTTTTTTTTTCTATTTAAAATTTTTACCCCCTTTGTTTTTATAACATTTATAACTTTTTATACATTGTTAAATTTTTATAAAAATTACATCATTAAACTCGTCTCATTATTCTCTTTAACTCTAATATAGTCTCGAAATTTTTTTAAATTTTTTTTAGACGTTACATATTCAGTGAATTACATCATTTCATATGAAAATCCTACTATTTACAGTGAATTACATCATATTGTAATATATATATATATATATACATATATATACATATATATATATACATATATATATATATATAAATATATACACACACACATATACTATTGTAACCTATAACAAGTTTTATATTACACCATTACAACAAAACAATATGTACGAAACTACACCACTACAAAAAGAAATTGAGGTAATCAAATTAACAAACTAACTACATCAATCATAAAGTTTATCCCAACCAAATCATGAACCAACAAACAATGAAACTTGATATGAATAACAGTCGACAATTAAACATAAAACCATACCTAATACAGTGAACTACATTGAATAACAGTTAATTACATTATATGAATAACAGTCAACAACCTAACAACCGGACGACATTAAACCATGTAACTACACCACCGCAACGAAATACATACAGTGAATTACATTATATTTTAACTCTTTACAATGTTTTAGATCAAAAAGCATATATAAAAACCAACAAACATATCTAAAATCCAACAAATACCTACTTTAAAACATTAAATTACAACATTTAATTTACAAAAACACATCAAAATCACACCACTGTAAGTTACATCGAATTATATCGTATTGTAATTTCTTACTGTGAATTACATCAAAGAAACATGATGTATTAACAACAATAAACCTTGAGTTAAACATAAAACCATACCTAATACAGTAAATTACATTAAATAACAGTTAATTACATCATATGAATAACAGTCAACAACCTAACAACCAAACGACATTAAACCATGTAACTACACCACCGTAACAAAATACATACAGTGAAATTACATTATAGTTTAACTCTTTACAATGTTTTACATCAAAAAACATATATAAAAACCAACAAATACCTAATTTAAAACATTAAATTACAACGTTTAATTTACAAAAATACATCAAAATGACACCACTGTAAATTGAAATATATAAATATACATACTTCTAAACATTAAATTAAAACCTTCAATCTACAAGAAATGCTCGTCCAACAACCAAATCCAAAGTCAAAATTGAAAACTTAACCTGTTGACAAGAGATGGTGACTAAAATCAAGGGTTAACATAGCTGGATGGCAGATCTAAACAAAATTTATAAAGATCTGGGTTCTAACTACTAAGTATCTACAATCAATTCTCACCTACATATCTGCAAATACTGAAGGGTCACCATAGCCGGATGGCAGAACTATATCATAGTATGAACCCATATTTGAAAGGTAGCGTGGTAGCGGGAGTAGTGTACTTGTGTACGATGATATTCGCCACCATTATGAGCAAAGGGTTCGTGGCTAGTGAGTGAATCAGCAATGAATGGTTTCTGGTGAGTGAGGGGTTCATGGAAGATGAAGAAACGGAAGGGGGAATGATGGTGATGGTGGTGTTCGACTAGTAGTGGTGGTGGTGGTGGGTGGTGTTTGATGGTCATGGTGAAGATGGGAATGTATTATTGAATGAGGTTGGTTTTTTGAAAAAGAGATACATGGATCTGACAATAAGTACACAAATGAAAAAGACCATCTTACCCTTAAAATTCATCTTAGCCCTTCAAATAGAATCTAGTATATCTTATATTAAATCAATGGTTATGTGATGGGTTAATAGGTTCTTACAAAAACTAAGGGTATATATATACATACATACATAGGTTCTTATATATATATATATATATACACACACACACACATATATATATATATATATATAGGAGGGATCAAATGAAAACCACCTTATAATTAAAATCGTGAAAACTACTCTCAACCAATCACATATTTTTAATATATATTTTTTTTATTTTACTTTAAAGGGCTTTTATGTAATTTAACAATTAACCTAATTATGGTATCTTCTATCATATTTGACTAAATCCCTTGAATTTCTCAATATCATTTTGAATTGGTTCACTAAATATTTTAATTAGAATCAAAAATTGATTAAATTGTAGTTTTGGTTAAATATAAGAATATTACATATACTTTCTTCAAACAACACCATTGGTACCGCCTCATTGCGGCTTACCACCATCAGCCACCGTCGAATTTCAAGATTTCATATCCGTCAATGACACCTTAGAACCGTCTTATCGTTGTGTAGCACCACTAGCAACCATCAAACACCATCATATTGACACCTTCAAACACCACTAAAACCACGCCTATATGCTTTCTATTGAAGTCCGAACCACTAACGACACCCCTCAATTGGTTCTGAATTAGCCGTCAAAAACAACAACAAACCACAAAAATATTGTGAAGTCAACCAAAGTAAATGTTTGATGGACGTAATTTATTCGAAAATGAGAATTTTTCTAGGTAATGTTATGAAAAAGATGAAAAAGATGATGATGATAATGAACTTTGCTACATATAGAATGTTGATGGGTTAAAGATGATGAACCATTGAAGGAAACAATAATGATCATCAAAGAAGATGATGATGATGAAGAACATAACAAAAATGCAAAGAAGATGATGATGACAAAGAACACAGTGAAGAAGATAAACACTGCGATTACATATACGTAACACATTTGTTACGTATATGTAAAAGTGCTGAATGTAACTTTGTTTTTACATGTATTCTTTATGTATTTCCTTGATTACACATATGTATCATGCAATATAACAATTTGATGATTGTAACTTTGTCTTGTCTAAGCATTTGTATATAGTTTTTTTCCTTTTTGTTTACATACACGTGAACATGTGTAAATAAGTTAATGTTTATGTGATTGAGACTCTAAAATATCTCTTTTCAATCACGTAAGTTTTGTATTCACATTATATTGTTTCATGTATGTTACGTAGTACAATGTTACATATATGTAACACATTGACACGAACCTATTGAACGTGGTTTACATATACGTAACACATCATGTTTTAATTATGCGTACATTGTTACGTATACATAACACTCTTCTTACATATATGTAACACTACTGTAGTACATTAAACTTGATCTTTAACTAACACTAATATGAAGTCAGTTGAAGAAAACAATAAAAATACATTCAAATGTATATATATATATATATATATATATATTTAAATTCAGGGCCTTCACTTGTGAGCAACAGGGACCCATTTTGTTGATTGCTTCTCTGCCCCAACCCTAACAAGCTTTTCTTTCTCACAAAATTAGGGAAATCATTAGATTCTTCTTCCTTCTTTCGGTAACATATACCACTCCCCTTCACTTTCTTTGCTGGATGGGAAGATGCAGACAACGACTTAGTTTATGATGTAGGAGAGAGAAGAGTGAAAGTAGGAATTTTAATGATGGGTTCCAAAACTAACATTTTCATGTTCCACATTTGCCCTTGCATCATTAATATAATATAATATAATTTTAGTTTATTTACCAAAATACCATAATCTATATCAACCATTGATTTAATAGATCAATGGTTTAGAAGTGGTTTTTTGGTTTTTAATTATAACATGATTTTTATTGGAACCCTCCCCTATATATATATATATACATACACACACATGTATATATGTTTATATATAAACACTATTTTTCAAAATTTTATATATAAATTTTCAGTTTTGGTCATTGTTTTACCAAATTTGATTGATTTTTTGAACGATTTTCTCCAATTTTTGGCCAATTTTGACCTTTGACCGATTAATGGGCGATTAGCTGAAATCTAATCGGTGGGTGTTGCTGCCCCTTGGACCCTATTAGTAGGAGCACTACCCCTAACCCCTATCTTCGCTTACTATATTAAGGCCATCAAATAACAGAAATTAAAATTATCTTGTTCTAGTGTACTACGGTTTCGCACTTACTAACTTGTGTATGTATATTGTGATTTCTCATTTGATCTTAAATGAATCTTTATTACCTAAAGTGGTGTTCTGATTTCTTATTTGGTCTTAAATGAATCTCCTATTACCTAGAATGGTCTGATGAAACTAAAATCACCAACATACCTCGTTACCTCCCTCGTTCTAGTGTAATCCTTTATTCACTTAAATAGTCGTTCATATAAAAACAAACTTACATATATAAAAATGTGATGATGATTGATGACTGGATTTTCATCTTGCTTTGTTACATATTACATATTCCAAATACTCAAATATTAGGATGTCACTTAGGATTAAACCCTTGCTATCTATTTGAATACATGAAGGTAATATACACATAAGCAAAACATACCACTATATTATATTACCCTTGTACCCTTATCCTTCAATGAGTTAAGTCAAGTTGAAGTTCCCTTGAAGCAGCTAAACTTCATATTCATGTATGTACTTCTTTTATAGTTTTACCTGCATAAGTAAATTCGTCCGAAAAGGTATCCAACTTCAACCTCCTTAACTTGCAGGTCTAAACACACCTTGAGAGGATGTTACCTATATGTTGCAATCTCTAGATGTTAAGGCTTCCATATTGAATTCAACACCTAATGTTTTATCAGATGGCACTCAATTTGACTTGTACACAAGATCTATATATAATCTTTTAGTTAGTTGGTCGGCTAAATTATCGTGTATACAAACACATACTAATAGTATCAAACCATGCATGATTAATTATCTAATCAAGTTATGTCTAACACCTAAATGTCTAGACTTTCTGTCTTAGTTAATGTAGCAATATATCACACCTCATGGTATCAGTTTAGGCCACAATAGAATCTCATATACCAATTTTTTTCGCCATTCAACTTCTTTACTAGTCGTAATTAAAGCCATAAATGCAGATTTTATTGAGTTTGTAATGCAAGTTTGCTTTTTTTGAAGTTTATTAGCTTGTATTTATTTCCGAGTAGAAAATCTCATTTACTAGTTGAGGAATTATCTTCCATGTTTGTTATCCAACTGCATAAGAATAACATTCCAATACCAAATGAAATCCAATGTATATCAAACAATAATCTATGGTTTTCCTTAAATACTCTTCTTATAGCCTACCAAAGATGTGTATTAGAATTGATAATATACCTACTTAGCTTTCTAGTAGAAAATGCTTCTTTCCTTGTACTTATCATGGTATACATCAAGCAACCAACAACCCTCAAGTATTCAAGTTAAGACATAACTTCACCTTTATCTAGTAAAAACTTCACATTTGGGCACCTAGGGTCCGTTTGGTTCACAAAATGAGATGGAAATGCAATTTGAATTAATTCCATAAAAAATCATGTTTGGTTTGAACACATGGAATTAGAAATGGATTTTTTTCCACCAATCAAGGGATTTTAACATTCCTTCATACCTGCAACGGAATTCGAAACTTTCCAATGGAATGTTTAAAGATTACCCATATACCCCCACCTTCTTCCTTCACATGTTGCTAAAAAACATTCATTAAGAAATTTTTTCTCATTGGATTTGAACATTTCACCAAAAATAAAAGAATCATTTACAAAGAAATGATTGTCCATACTCCATCACTCATTAAAATCCAGAACACAAGTTGAAATTGTTTAGATCAATTCATTGGTAAAACTACAACTATATAAATTGGAATTAATGGAAACCCAAAACCCCCCATGGAACGTGATTCTAAATCGAACAAAAAATGTTGCTCTCTAAGCAATAATTGTTGGAACCAAACCAAAATTAAAATTCACCATAGTCGAGTCGATAGGATCTGTTGAAGAATCAAACTTTTCAAAAACCAAAACTCACCAAGAATTCAAAAAAAAAAAAATAAGAACAAGAACCGTTCAACACGAAAATAGAAATCAAACACCCTATTCATGCCGAACAATCAAAACCAAAGTTCGCCTTCTAGAACTAGAAATAATAGAAGGAGGCGATGAACAACGGAGATGGTGGAGTCAATGAACAGCCAAGAATGCAGACATGAGGAGATGGAGTCTATGATGGAGGTGATGAACAATGAGGACGATGGAGGTAAATTATGTGCTCTGGAATATGTGTATGATTGAATAAAAAAGATGAGATGACAAGTTTGTCATTTTATATTTTCAACATTCCAATTTTTTACCAACCAAACATCCAATTAAATTTTAAACGAATCATTTCCTTTCCATTTCCAATTACAATTCCAATTCCTTTGAGAAACATTTTGACTCAAACGTCCCTTAGAGTGGTAACAAGAGAATGATCCTCATAAATAAGTTTCTTCAAGACTTTCTTAATATTAATGTGACTATGAGGTAGTTATACCCTTAATATCATACTTGATCCCAATCCTAATGATCATGTTAGCCTCCCTTAAATCCTTCATTGAGAAGTTAGATGTCAAGAAATCTTTTTGTGTTATCATGGGGATCTTGAATAGTGTAAAAGATCGACATGTTATCCAGATATATACAAATTATAACTTCTTTACTAGAGTTATCAAATTTACTATAAACACATCTATCAGCTTGATTTAGCTTATATCTATTTGATAACACAATGGCATCAAACTTTTGTCCCATTGTTTTGAAACTTATTGAAGCCCACAATTGTTCAACTCACACACCCTATTCTTATTTCCTAACATAACAAACCCTTTAGGTTGTTTCATATGCATCTCCTCATATAACTCACCATTTAAGAATGTAGTCTTTACATCCATTTTATGTATGATAGGGTTATGTATAGCTGCAAGAGCTATTAACAACCTTATTGTGTATATTTAGGTTACAAATTCATATGTAACAAAGTAGTCAATACCTTCATTTTGTCTAAAGTTTTAGATAACCAACTGCTTTAAACTTGTATATGGTACCATCTACTTTTAACTTCTTTTTGAAGATGCACTTATGACTTAAAGGTATACATCTAGTGGCAAATCAGTTAATTTCCAAGTACTGTTCCGCATAATATAGTCCATCTCATCTTTTTTTTTTTTTTTTGCTTCTTTCTAGAAAGCAACATCTTAAGATGCCATAACTTCACTATATGTTGGATATTCCTCAATATTAAAGCAATATTGATATTGAGATTGAATCATTTCTAGATCCTTCGTCTAGGTAACTTGAAATTCAGAACCATAGATCTTAGCTACTCTTAATCTACTACTTCTTTTTATGGTCTAGATGTTATGAAGGGTGTATCAATTACAATATTAGTTGCTTGAGAGTTATTCAAGCCTAAAACCAATATCCTTTTGGTCTATGCATAAATGATTACCAACTCATCAAAGATTGCATCCCTAGACCAAATCACTATGTTAATAGACATCGAGTCAGTAGGTTCCATTATACGGAACCTATAGGTCATAGAACGCTTAATGTATCCGATAAAGATCTAGTTTATACCCTTAGCACCTAAGTTCCTCCACTTAGATTTAATAAGCCTTACCATAACTATACATTCCTATACTCTTACATAGCTTAAGTTTGGTTGCTTTCTAAACCAAAGTTTATAAAGCGTGACTTTTTCCTTTTGTTGGGAGCCTTATTTAGTAAATAATAGGTTGTTAACATAGCCTCAGCATAAAAACCTTCACTAAGACCCAAATATGACAACAAGAAATAACCATTTCTTTTAGAGCCTTATTCTTCCTTTTAGATACACATTTTTGTTGTGATGTGTAAGGTGTAATGGGTTGATATACAATGTCCACTCACTGGAAATAACTAGGATCATAATATTCACCTCCTCTATCTGTGTAAAGTATTTTTAGTTTCAATCTTAGTTTTATATTTATATAAATTTCTCTAAGACTTCATATTTTCATATAATCTATACTAATAAATCAAAATCTCTAAAGGCCGCATGTCCTTTTTTTAGGTTGTCCAACTAAGATTCGGACACATGTCCTTGGTACATTAAAAGTTACAAATTAGTATATAAATATAGTTTCCTTAATAAATGCTCATTTTATTATTATGTTAACCAAATTAACTTTTTTCTAAAAATAAATAAAATGTTTTGTTAAAAATATTTCTTATAATAGTTATTTTTGTTAAAATTTAATTTAATTTCTAACTTATCATTGTTTAAATTAAAATACTTTAAACATCTTATTTTTTTAATGCAAACATTTTTATAGTATCAAATTCACGAAGTCAAACACAATTACAATTAGTTATTACTTAGTATAAAACAACATCTTCGCTTCACATAACGGTTCAATCTTTTCAAATCTAGGTATGTTTTACTATCTTACGATCTCATATTCACAGTTTCATATTCACTATTATAACCCGTTTAACACACGGGTATCTAACCTAGTAAGTAGATATAGCAAAATCTATATGCATCATCTATAAAATAACAATATACTTCTTGTTTCCTATAGATAGTGTTCCACGAAAATCACATAAATTACAATGTATTAATTCCAATAACTTAGATCCTCTTTTAAAGCCTGCTATAGGTTGTTTAGTTATTTTAGTTAACATGTAGGCTTGACATCTTTACTAGTTTAAATTAATGGTTGAAATTAGGTTCATCTTTGACATATCTAACATTTTTTTATAATATACATGCACTGGCATAGTATGCCACAATGTTAACTATTAATATGTAAGGCCCCGTTCCCGGAGACCTCACAGTTGGTCAATCATAGCATAATATATATAAAACAACTTACATTTCATAAAACAACACATCGAAAATAATACCAAAAACCATTCATTTCATTAATGTTTACTGTTGCTGAGCAATACATCATTGTTTCTTAAGTTACAAAAGACCCATTTAAATGCATTACAAAACAATAATATCATTAAGCATGAATGGATGCCAGTCTTGCCCCGACGAGTAGCTTCCCCTGCGAAAGTCAGTGTTGCTGAGTGAGTTCTAGTTTTAAAGCATTAAAATACCTTGCGTATATATAAAATATATTTTCTTTGAATTACTTCCTTTTCATAAAATTCATAACATCCGTACGTGTTCACACGTCATACGTACAACAAGATAATATTCATCGTTCTCTTTCATCATTCATTTCGTACTTTCGTTATTATCTTTCACTTTCTACCAGACCAATGTGCAATACCCTAAACATTGTGCACGAAGCGGGTACTGGGTCGGAGTCTATAAATAGACTCCTAACATTGTGCACGAAGCCTGACCCAGTACCAGGGCATGCCACAAGGGTCCCGTCAATCTCAAAGATTGACCCTGTGTGCATCCTTCGGGTTAGCTAAACCACACACAGTTGAGCTAACGACAACATGGTCGTGCACCTCCGTTCAATTTGCTTGCAAGACTTTAATTCATTCGTTATATTCTACTTTTCATTATCATTAATCTTCCACTATTTATGATAATACTTTACGTATACGAGCATAAACACACCACGTAAAGTCACATAATAATACATAATATGGAACACAAGAACAGGCCATAAACATGCATAATATCAATAAACATAACCACCAAAACATCCCAGGGTTAAGTCTTAAAATTTCTAATTCCCAAAATTTCAGAAAATTTTCTAAGTGTTCTAGGCGCATGAGCACTATGTGGGCGCACCAACACTTAGGCGCATGAGAAACTTAGGCGCATGAGAAATTCTAGGCGCATGAAGACTATTTGGGCGCATGAACTACACTTAGTCATTTGGTCAGTAGGCGCATGAGGTACTGTTTAGGCGCATGGGCTGGTACTTAGGCTATTTTGGCAAAAATTCCAGGCGCATGGGAACTATTGGGGCGCATGAGCCTCACTTAAGTTTTCTAAGTCAAAATTTCAGGCGCATGAGCCCTATTTGGGCGTATGACCAACAGATGCATTTTTCAGTCTTATTTTCAAACCCAATCAACATTCTAACCTATTCTTAAGATATATCTGACATTCTAAGCATCAACGACGCATATACAACCATAAAACACAAGCATACATACACAAATACATTCGGGTACATATATAACAGTTGTAAAACATTTTTAAACATGCATTTTCAGCCCCAAGAAGTTTAAAACACATACAAACCAGGGTCTAGAGCTCACCTATGCAGCCAACAAGTAAAACTCCTCCAAACTTGAGTGCACAAGAGTTCAAACACCTAAAAACACACCAAAATAAACAACCAACACACATAGAACACATAAAAATCGGTTTTAAGGATGAAAACCCAACAAAACCGAACCAAGAACACAAAAACACTCACCAATATGTGAATTTCAGCCTCTTTCTTCAATAACTGAGAGAAACAAGCTCAATCTTCTTTTTCTTTTTCAGTCGAAGAGCAGAAAGTAGAAACATAAAATGGGCGGCCGTACCCATTATATAATAAAATAATGGCATTTTGTATTTTTTACACTCTGGCCCCCTCCACTTGTGTTCCATTTCCTTTCTTTCAAGATACTTTCTTCTTCTTTTATTTTTAACAAATTTCGGGTGTTACAAGTCTACCCCCCTTAAAGAGGTTTCGTCCCCAAAACCCATCACTCTTTAAACAACTGTGGGTAGTGTTGTCTCATTTCCTCCTCAGCCTCCCATGTAGACTCAGAACCCTTTCGGTGTTTCCATTGCACACACACAAGCAGAACCACTTTATTTCGCAGTCTCTTATCCTTCCGGTCATGATTGCCACAGGTTGCTCTACATAATTAAGCCGTTCATCCACCTCGATGTCCTCCAGTGGCACAATCATATCTTCATCAGCTAAGCACTTTCTCAGATGAGATACATGGACTGTCGGATGAATTCCACTTAACTCATCAGGTAGTTCTAATCGATAGGCCACCTCTCCTACTCGCGTGATAATTCGGAAAGGCCCTATGTACCTTAGGCTCAGCTTACCCCTTTTCCTGAATCGGAAGATCCCCTTCCAAGGTGAGACCTTCAACATGACTCTATCGCCCACATTGAACTCGATTGGTCTATGCCTTTTGTCGGC
Organism: Flaveria sonorensis; assembly: GCA_025506505.1. Lineage (NCBI taxonomy): Eukaryota > Viridiplantae > Streptophyta > Magnoliopsida > Asterales > Asteraceae > Flaveria > Flaveria sonorensis. The sequence goes on from CM046432.1 coordinate 44,886,690, forward strand.
ATAAGACTTTTGCCTATCCTTCGCTGCCTTCATAAAGGCCTTGATCTTCTCTAACTTCTCGGTCGTAGCCTCGATCACTTCCATACCTCCGAACTCCTTCTGCCCAATGTGTCCCCAACACACGGGCGTTCTACACCTTCTACCGTATAGCATCTCATATGGTGGCATACCAATGCTAGCATGATCACTGTTGTTGTATGAGAATTCCGTTAACGGTAAGTGATCATCCCAACTTCCTCCAAAGTCGATCATGCATGCCCGGAGCATATCCTCGAGCGTCTGAATCATCCTCTCAGATTGACCATCTATCTGAGGGTAGTAAGCTATGCTGATGTGTAGCCTCGTCCCCATCGCATCATGGAATCTATTCCAGAATTTTGATGTGAATCGGGTGTCACAGTCAGACACGATAGACACCGACACACCATGACTAGCTACAATCTCTTTAATGAATAGATCCGCCAGCCTCTCGGATGAATATGTCTTGCGGATCGGCAAGAAGTGGGCACTCTTTGTCAGACGATCAACATCACCCATATGGCATCGTATCCTCTTGCAGTACTAGGTAACTTCGTGATGAAGTCCATGGTAATATGCTCCCACTTCCACTCAGGTATATCCAGAGGTTGGATCTTCCATAAGGCTTCTGATGCTCTGCCTTCACTTGCAAGCAAGTAAGGCACTTACTCACATACTCCGCCACATCACACTTCATACCCGGCCACCAGTAATCCTTCTTCATATCATGATACATCTTGGTTGCACCAGGATGAATGGAGTATCGAGTCTTATGAGCTTCATCCATGATCCGCCCCGGTAGGTCTCCGTAACGAGGGATCCATATCCGTCTGAAGCGGATTCTAACTCCATGGGTATTTTCTCCCAACTTCGTGACTAGACCTCTCATCCTTTCAGGCGATCTTCTTTCAACGCCTCATTTTGAAATTCTTTGACTTGGGTCATCACGTCATAGGTCATCACCAGTTGATAAGCTTTCACCCGGATCAGCTCAGGTCTCTCCTTTCAACTGAGGGCATCGGCCACTATATTGGCTTTGCTCGGGTGGTAATGGATCTCATAATCATAATCTTTGTCAATTCCAGCCACCTCCTCTGCCTCATGTTGAGGTCCCTCTGCTCAGAGAAATACTTTAGGCTTTTGTGGTCCGTGAAGATTATGCACTTCGTCCCGTACAAGTAGTGCCTCCAAATCTTCAACGCGAAGACCCCGGCCGCTAACTCCAAGTCATGAGTAGGGTAATTAACCTCATGGATTTTCAACTGTCGGGACACGTAGGCTATTACTCTTCCCCTCTGCATTAGCACGCAACCCAATTCCGAATATGAAGCATCTGAATAGACCACTAAGTCTTCGTTCCCTTCGGGCAACGTCAAGACAGGAGCTTGAGTCAATCTCGCCTTTAATTCTTCGAAAGCGTTCTCTTGTTCTTGACCCCACACATACTTCACATCCTTGCGAGTCAGCTTGGTAAATGGTGAGGCTATCTTGGAAAAGTCTTGGATAAATCTTCTGTAGTAGCCCGCCAAACCCAACAAACTGCGAATCTGGATGGCGTCTTTTGAGACTTCCATTGCATCACTGCCTCAACTTTCGCCGGGTCTACCATAATTCCTTCAGAATTCACCACTTGACCCAAAAATTGGACTTCACGTAACCAACAAGCACACTTAGAGAATTTACCATACAACTACTCTCTTTTAAGTGTCTCCAATACTTCGCGTATATGGCCGGCATGTTCTTCCTCATTTTTCGAATAAATCAGGATATCATCAATAAACATAATCATGATTATCTAACATGGCCGACACACTCGGTTCATCAAATCCATAAAGGCAGCTGGCGCGTTAGTTAGACCGAAAGACATAACAAGAAACTCGTAGTGTCCATAACACGTGCGAAAAGCTGTCTTAGGAATATCCTGCTCCTTCACCTTCAATTGATGATAGCCAAGTCGGAGATCTATTCTCGAGAACCAACTGGCACCTTGGAGCTGGTCAAACAAGTCATTAATTCTAGATAGTGGATATCGGTTCTTCAGCGTTAACATGTTTAACTCCCGGTAATCTATACACATCCTCATACTACCGTCTTTCTTCTTAACAAACAAGACTGGAGCACCCCAAGGAGAGATGCTCGGTCGGATGAACCCTTTGTCCATCCACTCTTGCAGTTGAACCATCAGTTCCTTCATCTAAGTTGGAGCTAATCGGTACGATGCCTTGGCAACGGGTGAGCACCAGGTATCAAATCAATCTGAAACTCGATCTCACGGTCCGGCGGCACACCTGGTAAATCTTCTGGGAACACGTCCGGAAAGTCACACCCAACTGGTACACCAGACAATTAAGTATAGTAGTCCCTAATTATAGTGGCCAGTTGTGATAGCCACTTACTTACTCTTCATCCCCCGAGCATTTCCTATCCTGACTACATCAGTATTCAAATCTACTAAGAGCACATAAATCAGATCGCACACGCACATAATATTGGTTAACATTAAGAAAGAAATACCTGATGGCACGTAGCTACTCGGGCTGGCATCCCTCCATTGGGTCCCATTTAAGTTTAAGTTTTAGGTTTTGAAAACATTACCCAATTCTCTAAACTTTGGCTATGATACCAACTTGTAAGGCCCCGTTCCCAGAGACCTCACAGTTGGTCAATCATAGCATAATATATATAAAACAGCTTACATTTCATAAAACAACACAGCAGAAATAATACCAAAAACCATTCATTTCATTAATGTTTACTGTTGCTGAGCAATACATCATTGTTTCTTAAGTTACAAAAGAACCATTTAAATGCATTACAAAACAACAATATCATTAAGCATGAATGGATGCCAGTCTTGCCCCGACAAGTAGCTTTCCCCGTGTGTCATCCTCAGCAATAATTACCTACCAACTGAAAATGCATAAAAGTCAGTGTTGCTGAGTGAGTTCTAGTTTTAAAGCATTAAAATACCTTGCGTATATATATGAAAATATCTTTTCTTTGAATTACTTCCTTTTCATAAAAGTCATTACTTCCGTACGTGTTCACACGTCATACGTACAACAAGATAATATTCATCGTTCTCTTTCATCATTCATTTCGTACTTTCGTTATTATCTTTCACTTTCTACCAGACCAATGTGCAATACCCTAAACATTGTGCACGAAGCGGGTACTGGGTCGGAGTCTATAAATAGACTCCTAACATTGTGCACGAAGCCTGACCTAGTACCAGGGCATGCCACAAGGGTCCGTCAATCTCAAAGATTGACCCTGTGTGCATCCTTCTGGTTTGCTAAACACACACAGTTGAGCAAACGACAACATGGTTGTGCACCTCCGTTCAATTTGCTTGCAAGACTTAATTCATTCGTTATGTTCCACTTTTCATTATCATTAATCTTCCCTATATATGATAATGCTTTACGTATACGAGCATAAACACCCCACGTAAAGTCATATAATAATACATAATAGGAACACAAGAACAGGCCAAAACATGCATAATATCAATAAACATAACCACCAAAACATCCCAAGGTTAAGTCTCAAAATTTCTAATTCCCAAAATTTCAGAAAATTTTCTAAGTGTTCTAGGCGCATGAGCACTATGCGGGCGCACCAACACTTAGGCGCATGAGAAATTCTAGGCTCATGAAGACTATTTGGGCACATGAACTACACTTAGTCATTTGGTCAGTAGGCGCATGAGGTACTGTTTAGGCGCATGGGCTGGTACTTAGGCTATTTTGGCAAAAATTTCAGGCGCATGGGAACTATTGGGTCGCATGAGCTTCACTTAAGTTTTCTAAGTCAAAATTTCAGGCGCATGAGCCGTATTTAGGGCATGACCAACATATGCATTTTTCAGTCTTATTCTCAAACCCAATCTGCATTCTAACCTATTCTAAACATATATCTAACATTCTAAGCATCAACAACACATATACAACCATAAAACACAATCATACATACATAAATACTATACGGGTACATATATAACAGTTGTAAAACATTTTTAAACATGCGTTTTCAACCCCAAGAAGTTTAAAACACATAAAAACCGGGGTCTAGAACTCACCTATGCAGCCAACAAGTAAAACTCCTCCAAACTTGAGTGCACAAGAGTTCAAACACCTAAAAACACACCAAAAATAAACAACCAAACACATTGAACACATAAAAATCGGTTTTAAGGATGAAAACCCAACAAAACCGACCAAGAACACATAAAACAGTCACCAATATGCGAATTTCAGCCTCTTCTTCTTGAATAACCGAGAGAAACAATCTTAATCTTCTTCTTTCTTCTTTTTCAGTCGAAGAACAAAAAGTAGAAACATAAAATGGGCGGCCATACCTATTATATAATAAAGTAATGGCATTTTATACTTTTTACACTCTGGCCCCCTTCACTTGTGTTCCTTTTCCTTTCTTTCAAGATACTTTTCTTCTTCTTTTATTTTTAACAAAATTTCAGGTGTTACATAATATTATTGCTAGTATCAACTATGTAAGCTAAATTATCATGATAAGGAGCACTGGTATTTGAACATACCATTACATAAATAACCTACTCCTATAAATGTATTGTTCTTGGATAAGATTTACTTATTTGACTCAAGTGCTTGTTTGTATTTGTAATTATTATATACAATCCTAAATATTATTTTTTTTCTAATCATACAATATACTATTCAAATTCAAACATTTTTCAAATATAAATTAAAGCATCAAATAACCTATCCAGTGCAACGTTACCCATCTTTGTAAAATTGATTTGTCATTGATGAGCTGCATAGATATTAACCATCTTTCATCTTTGCACACATAACTCAGTACTACCCAAATAAACCCACCAGTAACATATCATCCTACATAGAAAATGCCTAAGGTATTAGTGACACATATCTAAACCAAATTATCATTTTGCATTATAATATTACCTGGTTGTATGATTGTACATATTGATCCATTAGGACCAACCTCATGCTTACCTTTTCCAACCCAAATCCTTTTTGTAGTATCCAAGTTTATCATACTTTCAGAAAACCAATTTTGGTTTCTTGTTGAAAGTCTGTTGTTTGAATTTCCTCTTATTGGAATTATTTACCTCTAGAAGGACCACCATCTACCATATTAACCAAAGATGGTCTGCCATGTTCGTATCTTAAGCTTGTCACTTTCTGGAGCCCTTTAATACACTTTATCTAAAGGTGACTACCCAATTGGACCAAGGAAAGTTCTTCCTTTTTATGCTTTAAATTAAGCTTAAAATCCTTCCAAAATGGGGATAATTTGTGAATTAAACTTGACACCGAGATGCATTCATCCATCTTTGTATTGTGTTGTTCAACTACCCAAGGATACATAAAAGTTGATTGTACTATTCCATGAGAAGTCTAGAATCAACCATTTTGTAATTGTTAAAATTACTAACAAGGAACTTCTTACCTGAAGCATGTTCTAATATGTATTTGGATTCAAGAGAATTCCACATTTCTTTTTCAAATTCAAAATTTTGATTAACGTCAAAGAGGGAATCAAACATACCATTAAAAATAAAACAATGAAAGATGTAAAGTAATTCTTTTTTTGTTCTCTCGGCTTGTTCAAGGTTTCATCTTCCATAATTTTAGGACATTGGTGTACTCAAAACATACACCATTTTGATGGTTGTAAAGAGGACATGTAGATCTTCTGCCATTTTGACATACTTCCGTAGAAATTTCTTACTTGGAGGGCTTTGTGTAAGGCCCCGTTCCCGGAAACCACACGTTAGTCATTCATAGCACTTCATATTAAAACAATTCAAGATCATCAAAACAAGAAGAAAACTTTGTAGCGGACTAATTACTAAAAACCATTAGATTCATTAATCATACTTTTTCCAAGAAATACATTGTTGTTGCTAGTTACAAAAAAGACATCTGTTGCATTTCAAAACAAAATCAACTTTCAGCGTGTATGGATGCCAGTCTATTTTCCAGCTAGCTTCAACTCGTGCATTCTAGCAACAACATTACCTGCCAACTGTATGCATATAAAAAGTTAGCGTTGAAGGAGTGAGTTTTAGGTTAAAATATAGAAAAATAAGTTTGAAACTTCACTTGGTGAGCATCATCATTATACATAATTAATCATTAAGAGACTCTTTTATATTTAAACACCATTAACGTTTTACTTTCATTGTCTAGGTTGCACAAAGCAAGGCCTATATGTTGGTGCGCAAAAAAATGCGCCCCAAACACAAATGTTTTTTGGAAATAACCCATGTCGACATGTTGACCCACGACGGTGTGCACCAACTCAAAAACCTTAAGCGAGAATACATTTTACCAAGTGGTTGGTGAGTTCAAGAGTTTGCGTTAAAATATAAACCAATCAACAGTTTCCAGAGCATAAGTAGTGTATTGCAATAGATAGCTAGTCTATTAACATAAAAATATTAATCATAGTGATTTCGCGATCGAAGCTGACTGTGTTACGTTTGTTGCCTCGTCCGACTTAACCAGGTCGTGACGAATATGTGTTAGGACAAAATTGCACCCGTTTGACCTCGAGTCGCACAGGTGGGGCTCGTCAGACCCAGTAGTACTACCCAAGATTTCCCCGCTATTCAATATTAACAATCCGAAAGTGTGAGGACTTTCCATGGTAAACAACACTATATCAATATTATACACACTCATATATAAAAGCGTTTGTAAACAGTATGCTATCTCCCCAAAAGAGATTATGTAAAATGAGTGGGGCAAGAACTCACCTGTACGCGCAAGAATTAACTTAGAGTTAACTTGAAAGAAAAGACAACCTTCAAAGGTCACCTAGAACACAAGAGTACATAAGTACGTGTACACAAAACAACACGAAACCCTAAGTGCTCTACAAACCAAGGAACTCAAGGTTTAAGAATACAAGACACATTTGACCCAGTTGACCCGTTTGACCCGTTGGTGACATTATAGGTGATAATTCGTTAATACTAACACAACAGCATATCATACATGTTCAACATACCACTTGATTACATATAGCACATCACCACCACATGTACTACCTAGATCATCATACAACTAGATATACAAGTCATGCAAATCACAGCAGGCCAAAACAGGTAACAACCAAACACATTCATATAACCTAAACAACACATTTATCACCTTAGAAACCATCCATGAACACACTAGCATGATCCTAATATCCCAAACTGCTCAAATCATCCAATTCAAGGATTTGCACAATTAAAGTTTCCCTTTTGGGAAAGTTCATCCCAAATTCATCAAACTCCACTACATTCATGAATTCATCAATTATATACCAATTCAAGTCCATGACAACATCTAAACATGATCAACAACACCTAATCATCATGATTCATCAACTTTCATACCCAAAAGTTACTATCTTTAGTAAGGTATGAACTACAACATGCATTCTTGAATTCCTAACATTCATATCAACCATCTAGCATCTAAACATCATTACAAACACATTCATAACATTCATACATCAACCAATCATCAATTCATGCAAAATAAAGTTACTATTATTAGTAACCTATGAACAATGTATCAAAATCATAGCTTTCTTGCATAATCGACGTTAACTTGCATATATACAATCCAACTAACATAATAACAACATCAAACAACCATCATTCAACATCCAATTTGATCCAAAATCACCTCAAACTCACGGCCAAGATGATCATATGAACAAACAACCAAAATCCAAACTTTCTTGCATAATCAACGTTAACTAGCATCAATACAACCTAACTAACATCATAACATCACCAAACAAACAAGAATTAACATCCAATTGCAGATTTTCGAACTAGGGTTCGGCCACCATGAAAAACCATCAAAACATGTAAAAATCTAACCTTTAAACGTGTAATGGCTTGCAATTGATGATTCTAACTTGTTGTATGCCTTGTAATCGATCAAATTCGAAGGTGATTGCTTGTTCTTGGGCTGAATTCGCGATGGTGAGGGTGAGGGAGTGCAGGTCGCGGCCGAATGGGTGTTTAGGGTTGGGTTTTTGTGTTTTAATCAAAAGTTTTGCATAATTACCTTTAACCCTTGCACTTTGTATTTTATAAAGATTAAGCTTTTAACACCCTTTTAAGATGTTTATAACCACAATAATAAACATATGAACTAATAATCAATTATATACTTTATCTTTACTAGTCACACAATGCACGAATTAAATACACACGTTTCCACGTTATGCGATAAAATTACAATAAACATTTAAATCACATAATCAGACTAATAATCAACATAGTAATTATTTGTTTAACATTATTAATTATTATTAAGTCACCAACGTTCAACGACAACTAGTGTGTGCTCCCGACACGTGTATGCAAGACTTAACGGAACTAACGGAGTTTGGTAACGGAAAATTACCGGATGTCACATTATCCCCATGTTGAAAGAATTTTCGTCCCGAAAATTGCGTTACATGGTGAGTGTTCCATCACTGGTCTACTGCATTGGCACAAGGAAATCGAAATCGTGTGAGTTTTGGATGAGTTGTCACATCATCCCCATGTTGAAAGAAATTTCGTCCCGAAATTTAATCAATACCTTCGCCGCTGGCATCGTCCTTTCGAATAGCTGAGGATACTTAAGCTTCATTTGGTCTTCACGTTCCCACGTGAATTCTGGTCCACGTCTCGAGTTCCAACGAACTTTGACGATGGGTATCTTGCTTTGCTTAAGCGTTTTCACCTCACGATCCATCACTTCGACAGGTTCCTCAATGAAACGTAATTGTTCATCTACTTGAACTTCTTCCAGTGGTACGACCATCGTTTCATCCGTTAAACATTTCTTTAGATTTGAAACATGGAATACATCATGGATTCCACTCAATGAATCAGGTAAGGCTAGTCGATAAGCCACTGGACCAATTCTTTCCACTATCTCAAATGGTCCAACGTATCTCGGATTTAGCTTTCCTCGCTTACCAAACCGAACTACGCCTTTCCACGGTGAGACTTTTAATAAAACTTTGTCACCTGTCTGAAATTCCAAAGGTTTTCGTCGTTTGTCAGCATAGCTTTCTGTCTGTCTCGCGCTGCGGCCATGCGGTTTCTTATCTGAACAATCTTCTCAGTTGTCTCGTGTACTAACTCGGGACCCGTTAATTGACTATCACCAATTTCAGCCCAGCAAACTGGTGATCTACACTTTCTCCCATATAAAGCTTCAAAAGGTGCTGCCTTTATGCTAGTGTGATAACTGTTGTTGTAAGAAAATTCCACCAATGGTAGGTGAACTTCCCAGTTATTCCCGAAGTCAATCACACAAGCACGTAACATGTCCTCCAAAGTCTGTATAGTACGCTCGCTTTGACCATCAGTCTGTGGATGATAAGCAGTACTCATATCCAATCGTGTACCTAAAGCTTTCTGCAACGACTGCCAGAAGTGTGATGTGAAACGAGAATCGCGATCAGAAATGATTGAGATCGGTACTCCATGCCTCGAAACGATCTCCTTCAGATAAAGTCGGGTTAACTTCTCCATCTTATCTGTTTCCTTTATCGCTAGGAAATGAGCAGATTTTGTTAATCGATCCACGATAACCCATATTGTATCACAACCCGTAGAAGTACGAGGTAACTTAGTAATAAAATCCATTGATATTGATCCCACTTCCACATAGGGATCTCGGGTTGTTGTAGTAGACCAGATGGTTTCTGATACTCCACTTTAACCTTCGAGCAGGTCAGACACTTACTCACATAAGTAGCTACATCTGCTTTCATGTTAGGCCACCAATAGTGCGCCTTCAAATCGTGGTACATCTTGTCAGATCCAGGATGTATAGAATACTTGGACTTGTGAGCCTCACTCATCACCAAGTCTCTCAGATTTCCATGTAGAGGTACCCATAGTCTATCCATGAAGTAACGAATTCCATCCGCTTTTACTTCCAATTGTTTTTCCATACCTCGTAACCCTTCTAACTCATGTTTTCTACCTTCAGAGCTTCAGTTTGAGCATCACGGATTTGTTCAGGTAATTGCGTACTAATCGTTAGTTGCAGAGCTCGCACACGTCGAGGTTTAGCAGTCTCTTTTCTACTCAACGCATCAGCAACTACATTTGCTTTCCCCGGGTGGTACTTAATAGCACAATCATAGTCGTTTAACAATTCCACCCAGCGTCTTTGCCTCATGTTCAACTCTTTTGCTCAAAGATGTGCTGAAGACTCTTGTGATCGGTGTAGATGGTGCATTTGGTACCGTACAAGTAATGTCTCCAGATCTTTAAGGCAAAAACTACCGCACCCAGTTCCAAGTCATGGGTGGTATAGTTCTTCTCATGAATCTTCAATTGTCTAGAGGCGTAAGCTATCACTTTATCCCGCTGCATCAGGACGCATCCAAGTCCTTGAATAGACGCATCGCAGTAGACTACGAAATCATCACTACCATCCGGTAACGCTAATATTGGTGCGCTACACAATTTATGTTTCAGCAACTGAAAAGCAGATTCCTGATTCTCACCCCATTTGTACGTCGTTCCCTTGTGAGTCAAGGCTGTGAGAGGTTGTGCAATCTTAGAGAATCCTTCAATGAATCGTCGATAATATCCCGCTAATCCAAGGAATTGTCGTATCTCACTTGGTGTCTTAGGAACAGACCAATTCTTTATCGCTTCAATCTTAGCAGGATCAACATGTATTCCCTTCTCGTTGACAATATGACCCAAGAATTGTACCTCACGTATCCAGAAATCACACTTAGAAAACTTTGCATACAGTTGTTCCTTTCTAAGTAATTCCAAGATTAAACGTAAGTGCTCTCATGTTCTTCCTCGGTCCTTGAGTATATCAGTATGTCATCAATAAAGACGATAACAAACTGATCAAGATAGGGTTTGCACACGCGATTCATGAGGTCCATGAATACTGCTGGTGCATTCGTCAACCCAAATGGCATGACCAAAAATTCATAGTGACCATATCGTGTACGGAAAGCAGTCTTCGAGATGTCCTCTTCTCGAACTCTCAGCTGATGATACCCAGACCTCAGATCAATCTTAGAGTAATAGCTTGATCCTTGCAGTTGATCAAACAAATCATCGATACGAGGTAAGGGATATCTATTCTTGATAGTAACCTTGTTCAGTTCCCTATAGTCAATGCACATTCGAAATGTACCATCCTTCTTCTTCACAAATAGAACTGGCGCTCCCCAGGGCGACGAACTCGGTCGGATGAACCCTTTATCCAACAACTCTTGTAGTTGAGCGGATAATTCCTGCAGTTCGTTCGGAGCTAACGGTACGGTGCTCTCGCAATTGGAGCGGCTCCTGGAGTCAACTCAATCTGGAATTCAACTTGACGATGAGGCGGTAATCCAGGAAGGTCTTCCGGAAACACCTCGAGAAACTCACGAACTACGGGGATATCCTCTATCTTCTTTTCCTCAGTCTGTTTATCTGTGACGAGTGCTAATATGGCTAGTCGACCCTTTCGTAACAACTTTTGTGCCTTCATAAACGAATGATGCCTATCACCGCACCACTCCTATCACCTCTGACCGTAAGGACTTCTTCACCAAGGGGAATCCGTATGATCTTCTCGTGGCATATGACTTCCGCTTGTTTATCGGAAAGCCAATCCATGCCTACTACCACATCAAAGCTTCCTAACGTAACAGGCATGAGATCTATGGTGAATGTATGACCAGCAAGCTCTATCTTGCAGTCTCTAAGAATATGCGTTACGTGAATCTGTGTGCCGTTAGCTAACTCCACGGTGTATTTAGATTCTAAGGTTGAGGGCATATCACTTAAAAGACTACAGAACCTAGTGGACACGAAACTTCTATCGGCTCCGGTATCGAATAATACAGTAGCAAAACAACCATTAACCGAAAATTTACCAGTTACTGTTGTAGGATCGTTTAGAGCCTCACCTGAGCCAATGACGAAGGCTCTTCCTTTGGCTCCATTATTGTTTCCACCATTGTTGTTGCCATTACCATTGTTGTTATTGTTGTTGCCATTGTTATTATTGTTGTTGTTCCCATTGTTGTTGTTACCATTACCATTCCTCTTAAGCTGGGGACAGTTGCGTTTGTAATGGCCTTCTTTTCCGCACTCAAAACAACCTTTCGGAGTTTCTTGTGATTGTTGAGGCTTCTTCATCAGTTCACCCCGACAGTCTTTGGCTGCATGACCAATCTTCCCACAACGTTGACACTTGAAGTTATCACACCAACCCACATGGTGGTAGTTACACCGGTTGCACTTCAGCAGTCTTCCACCATACCCGCCGGGTCCTTGATTTGAGTGTGCCTGGTTGAAGCTTCGGTTGTTATCGAACTTCGTTGCTGTTGCTGACTTTGCTGCTGTTGTTGAGATTGAGATTGGCTACTGGATGACGATCCCTTGTTGCTTGAACCATCCCACTTGCGTTTCTGGTCGGGCACGCTTGCCACCGCACCCCGTTTAGGTAACCGACCTTGCTCAACTGCCTGGTCAGTCAGCCTGTGGGCGGTTCGGATAGCTTGTTGTATGGTAGTGGGGTTAGAAGCAGTTACCATACTTTGAATTTCGGGCACCAATCCCCGTATATAATGCTCCACCCTCTTGTGCATTTCATTCACCATCCCTGGGCATAAAGTGGCTAACTCATGAGTACGAGTCGTGTAGGCTTCAATTTCTGAGCCTTGCATTTTGAGTTGCCAGAACTCAATCTCCAGTTTCTGCACTTCATTTCGGGGGCAATATTCTTCAGTCATGATTTCTTTAAACTCATCCCAAGGTAGTTCATTGGCCATGGCTTGACCCAGCATTTGTACCTGGGCATTCCACCAGGAAAGTGCTGCGCCTTCCAATGTCCCGGTGGCATACTTCACCTGATCAGCAGGCGGGCAGTTGCATTTCGCGAAGACAGACTCTGTCTTCTCAAACCACCTTACAAGCCCTACAGCTCCTTCCGTCCCGCTGTAGGTATGGGGTTTACAGTCCATGAAAGACTTGTAGGTACATGGTGGTGGTCCTCTTCCGGGTCTTCCTCATCAGGATCCACCAAAGGTGCAGGGGCTTCAGCAATCTGAAGTGCTGCTAGCTGTGCCTCTAAATCAGCAAACCTATCATCGATCACTATGTTATGGTGATCTTGTGCGTCCATGCGCTCACTAAGTGTTACCACGTTGCCTGCCAGCGTATGATGTCCACCAATGGCCATCAAAGTCGCTCCTGAAGCGTCTCTACCTGGAAACGCAGCTAACGCATCTCAGATCGTAATGCAGAGTTCTCATCAGTGAGTCCTCTAATCCGTTGTCGCTCTGTGTCCAGTGTGGCTACTAGGGCTGCAAATGCCTACTCCAGAGGGATGCTCAAAGTAGGAAGTGTAGGCAAAGTAGAGGCGGTCGATGACCTAGTCCTAGGTTGTGTAGGTGCTACTGGTGGTACGCGCTCTCTATAAGCCATACGGTTTATGTAAGTGGGGTAAAAATCCCAGTTACGCGGAGGATCGAGCTCAGGAGGTATGAAAGGCTGATCCCAGTTTATCTCGCTAGGAGGATAAGGATGTCGAGGCCAGTTAAATCCCCTATCCGGTACGGGAGAAGTAGGAGGTGACTCAGATCGTGCAGGTCTCTTGCCCAAGTTTCTGGACGACGATGCCATGCTGCGAAGTACGTGTTGCGTATGCCAATGAGTATACAGTAAGGAGAGTAAACGATGAGTAACTAACAACTGTGCGGTTATAGTCTAGTGTGTGTATGCAACCTAGTTCCCTATAACCAATGGCTCTGATACCAATCTGTCACACCCTCAAAATCCGCGAGCGGGGTTTTACCGCGAGGCGCGTGACATACCAGGATCTCAGTCATTAGTTACCAAGAACGACTCTATATGATTAACAAACAAAACCAGAGTTAACGTTTAAAATACTGCGGAAGCGTTTTTAAAACAGAAAACCCAAAACAAGTAGTATGTAAAGAGAATGCGCAAAACATACGCGCCCCAAACACAAATGTTTAATAGGAAAATAAACCCAAATGTGTAAACAAACAATGTAGACAACTCAACGATGCTGGTGTGCGTGCTCCTAGGCAACTGGCAACCTTAACCTGAGAATAGCATACTAAACAAGTCAACACATGGTTGGTGAGTTCAAGAGTTTGCGTTAAAATATAAACCAATCAACAGTTTCCAGAGCATAAGTAGTGTATTGCAATAGATAGCTAGTCTATTAACATAAAAATATTAATCATAGTGATTTCGCGATCGAAGCTGACTGTGTTACGTTTGTTGCCTCCCGTCACGACTTACCAGGTCGTGACGAATATGTGTTAGGACAAAATTGCACCCGTTTGACCTCGAGTCGCACAGGTGGGGCTCGTCAGACCCAGTAGTACTACCCAAAATTTCCCCGCTAGTCAATATTAACAATCCGAAAGTGTGAGGACTTTCCATGGTAAACAACACTATATCAATATTATACACACTCATATATAAAAGCGTTTGTAAACAGTATGCTATCTCCCCCAAAAGAGATTATGTAAAAGAGTGGGGCAAGAACTCACCTGGTACGCAAAGAATTAACTTAGAGTTAACTTGAAAGGAAAAGACAACCTTCAAAGGTCACCTAGAACACAAGAGTACATAAGTACGTGTACACAAAAACAACACGAAACCCTAAGTGCTCTACAAACCAAGGAACTCAAGGTTTAATAATACAAGACACATTTGACCCAGTTGACCCGTTTGACCCGTTGGTGACATTATAGGTGATAATTCGTTAATACTAACACAACAACATATCATACATGTTCAACATACCACTTGATTACATATAGCACATCACCACCACATGTACTACCTAGATCATCATACAACTAGATATCATACAAGTCATGCAAACCACAGCAGGCCAAAACAGGTAACAAACCAAACCACCATTCATATAACCTAAACAACACATTTAATCACCTTAGAAACCATCCATGAACACACTAGCATGGTCCTAATATCCCAAACATGCTCAAATCATCCAATTCAAGGATTTGCACAATTAAAGTTTCCCTTTTGGGAAAGTTCATCCCAAATTCATCAAACTCCCACTACATTCATGAATTCATCAATTATATACCAATTCAAGTCCATGACAACATCTAAACATGATCAACAACACCTAATCATCATGATTCATCAACTTTCATACCCAAAAGTTACTATCTTTAGTAAGGTATGAACTACAACATGCATTCTTGAATTCCTAACATTCATATCAACCATCTAGCATCTAAACATCATTACAAACACATTCATAACATTCATACATCAACCAATCATCAATTCATGCAAAATAAAGTTACTATTATTAGTAACCTATGAACAATGTATCAAAATCATAGCTTTCTTGCATAATCGACGTTAACTTGCATATATACAATCCAACTAACATAATAACAACATCAAACAACCATCATTCAACATCCAATTTGATCCAAAATCGCCTCAAACTCACGGCCAAGATGATCATATGAACAAACAACCAAAATCCAAACTTTCTTGCATAATCAACGTTAACTAGCATCAATACAACCTAACTAACATCATAACATCACCAAACAAACAAGAATTAACATCCAATTGCAGATTTTCGAACTAGGGTTCGGCCACCATGAAAAACCATCAAAAACATGTAAAAATCTAACCTTTAAACGTGTAATGGCTTGCAATTGATGATTCTAACTTGTTGTATGCCTTAAATCGATCAAATTCGAAGGTGATTGCTTGTTCTTGGGCTGAATTCGCGATGGTGAGGGTGAGGGAGTGCAGGTCGCGGCCGAATGGGGTGTTTAGGGTTGGGTTTTTGTGTTTTAATCAACAAAGTTTTGCATAATTACCTTTTAACCCTTGCACTTTGTATTTTATAAAGATTAAGCTTTTAACACCCTTTTAAGATGTTTATAACCATAATAATAAACATATGAACTAATAATAACAATTATATACTTTATCTTTACTAGTCACACAATGCACGAATTAAATACACACGTTTCCACGTTATGCGATAAAATTACAATAAACATTTAAATCACATAATCACGACTAATAATCAACATAGTAATTATTTGTTTAACATTATTAATTATTATTAAGTCACCAACGTTCAACGACAACTAGTGTGTGCTCCCGACACGTGTATGCAAGACTTAACGGAACTAACGGAGTTTGGTAACGGAAAATTACCGGATGTCACACACGGCTAGGCGCAAAGCCTGCTCATGAATACGGGTCCTATTGATTTGGTCAATCCCAGGATTAGACCCAGATGTGCATCCTGAATCAGCCACACATCAGTTGAGCTAAAGACAACAAGGTCGTGCACATCATTCCATTGTGCTTGCAAGGCTTTCAATTGATTATAAGGGCCCGGGGGTAACATTCATTAAGTTCCACTGTCTTCTTTTATTTCTTTTTGTCCACTTGGTTATGAATCATACTTTTAAAATATTCACGATTTTAATAATCACATATCATGAAGTATAATAATAACTATCCATAACAAGCAGCCCATAAGAAGAGAATCAAACATTAGAAACATTAAACAAGCAAAATCTTTCCTTATACATAAGCACTTAACACTTAAATTCTATTCCTAAAATTTCAGAATAATTCTAAGTCCGCAAAGAAATATGGATGAATGTAAACCAATGCGGATGAACAAATGCGGATGAGAGTCTTCAGAAAATATTCTAAGTATCTAAAAGTATGCAGGTGAACCAAATACGGATGAACAAGTCCAAATGCGGATGAACAATACTAAATGCGGATGAACAATACTTAAATGCGGAAGAACAATACTTAAATGCGGATGAACAATACTTAAATGCGGATGAGTAAAACACTAAGTGTGTCACAGTGGATGGTCAAAAGGTTCACAACGGATGAATAATGCCCATAGGGGACAGCCAAAGTCCACAGTGGACAGGTTAAATACCTAAGTGTCCACAGCGGACATGCAAAATCCACAGCAGACATGCAAAATCCACAGTGGACATGCAAGTCCACAGCGGACAGTCTAATTGCCTAAGTGTCCATAGCGGACGACTAGTGTTCACAGCGGACGGCTAGTGTCCACAGCGGACACGAAGTCTATCGCCTGCAATTCAACTTACTTAATTTCCAGTCACCATACATCATTTTAAGCATATTCTTAGCTTAGATCTATCGGTCTAACACTTAGAACATCTTAAACATTCAAAAATCATCATGAAAATCATAAAACATATCTATAACATCATAAGCAACCGTACCATACATGGAAAATCATAACCTGATTCAAAAACATCAGTTTAATATGCATACCAGCCCCAAATAAGTAGAGAATATTTAAAAGAGGGGATCTAGAACTCACCTCTAACTGCTTTCGAGTAAAACTCCTCCTAACCCAAGAGCAACCTGGAGTTCTAGCAACTAAACACATGAAAAACACAACCGAACACATAGAAGCACTTAAGGATCGGTCCAGAAGCTGAAAACCCAATTGAAACCGAGAAGAACACCATAGAATCTTACCTTTTGAAGACTTTCTCTCTCTAAAACCGGGTGAAACTTCTTCTTACTTCATCCGAGACTTCTTGCATGAGAGAGAGAAGTATGGGTGGCCTTATCACCTTTTTGAACCCATTATGGGCAAGTTTGGCCCTTACCCGCTTTTAACCCCTTGTTTTACAATAATTCTCTTTTTCTCTGTTGCTGTCTTTTCTTTTCTTCATGCTGAAATATTCCTGGTGTTACAAATCCACCCCCCGTTATATAGGTTTCATCCCTAAAACCTGTCACTCCTTGAACTGCTGTGGGTAATGCTGTCTCATTTCTTCCTCAGTCTCCCATGTTGACTCGGATCCCTTCCTGTGCCTCCACTGTACTCGCACTAGTGGAACCACTTTATTCTGTAGCCTCTTCTCTTTTCTGTCAATGATGGCCACTGGCAGCTCCACATAATTAAGTTGTTCATCCACCTCGATATCCTCCAGTGGCACGATCATATCTTCATCAGCCAATCACTTTCTTAGGTGAGATACATGGAATGTCGGATGAATCCCACTTAACTCATCGGGTAAATCCAGTCGATAGGCCACCTCTCCTACTCGGGCAATGATTCAGAAAAGCCCTATGTACCTCGGGCTTAACTTTCCCCACTTCCTAAACCGGATGATCCCTTTCCAAGGCGAGACCTTCAACATGACTCTATCACCCACCTTGAATTCAATCGGTCTACGCCTCTTGTTCGCATATGACTTTTTTCTATCCTTTGCCGCCTTCATAAAGGCCTTAATCTTTTCCAACTTTTCGATCATAGCCTCAATCACCTCAATGCTCCCTATCTCCTTCTACCCGATGTCACCCCAACATACAGGCGTTCTACACTTCCTACCATATAGAATCTCATATGGAGGCATACCAATGGTGGCATGATAATTGTTGTTATATGAGAATTTGGCTAGCGGTAAGTGTTCGTCCTAACTTCCTCCGAAATCAATGACGCATGCTCGTAGCATATCCTCCAGCGTCTGAATCATCCTCTTCGACTGACCATCTGTCTGAGGATGGTAAGCCGTACTGATATGTAACCTCGTCCCCATCGCATCATGAAATCTTTTCCAAAACTTAGATGTAAACCGGGTGTCACGGTCAGACACGATAGACACCGTTACGCCATGATGAGTTACTATCTCTTTGATGAATAGATCTGCCAACCTCTCAGATGAATACGTCTCGCGGTTCGGTAGAAAGTGAGCACTCTTCGTCAGACGATCAACTATCACCCATATGCATCGTATCCCCTTGCCGTACGCGGTAACTTCGTAATGAAGTCCATGGTGATGTGCTCCCATTTCCACTTGGGTATATCCAAGGGTTGGATCTTCCCGTATGGCTTCTGGTGCTCTGCCTTCACTTGTGAACAAGTAAGGCACTTACTCACATACCTCTCCATATCGTGCTTCATTCCCGACCACCGGTAATCTTTCTTCATATCATGATACTCTTTGTAGCACCGGGATGAATTGAGTATCAAGTCTTGTGAGCCTCATCCATGATCTTCCCACACAGACCCCCATAATGATGAATCAACATCAGCCCCGATCGAGTCCAGACGCCAAGAGTGTTCTCCCTCAACTTGACGACTAGACCTTTCATCCTTTCGAAGTTAAACTGATCTTCTTTCAGCACTTCATCCTGAAAATCCTTAATCTGCTTCATCATATCGGAGGTCATAACCAACTGATAAGCTTTCACCAGAATTGACTTGGGTTTCTCTTTTCGGCTAAGGGCATCCACCACCACGTTGGCCTTGCCCGGATGGTAATGGATCTCACAATCATAGTCTTTGATCAAATCTAACCATCTCCTTTTCCGTATATTAAGATCCTTCTGGTCGAAGAAGTACCTCAAACTTTTGTGATCAGTGAAGATGGTGCACTTCGTCCATACAGGTAGTGCCTCCAAATCTTCAATGCAAAGACCACAGCCGCCAAATCCAAGTCATGAGTAGGGTAGTTAGCCTCATGGATCTTCAACTTTCGGATGCATAGGCTATAACCCTTCAACATTGCATCAGCACGCAACCCAATCCCAAATAAGAAGCATCTGAATAGACCGCCAAGTCTTCCTTCCCTTCGGGTAACGTCAAGACATGAGCTTAAGTCAATCCTGTCTTTAACTCTTCGAAAGCATTCTCCTGCTCTTGACACCATACGAATTTCACATCCTTACGGGTCAATTTGGTCAATGGTGAAGCTATCTTAGAGAAGTCTTGGATGAATCTTCTGTAGTAGCCTGCAAAACCCAAGAAACTGCGGATCTCGGATGGCGTCTTTGGAGTTTTCCATTGCATTACCGCCTCCACCTTTGACGGGTCCACCATAATCCCTTCAGAATTAACCATATGGCCCAAAAACTAAACTTCTCGCAACCAAAATGCGCATTTGGAGAACTTAGCATACAGCTTCTCTCTTCTAAGCGTCTCCAATACTTCGCAAATGTGACCGGCATGCTCGTCTTCACTCTTCGAATAAATCAGGATATCATCGATAAACACAATACTAATTTATCCAACATCGGCCGACACGCCCGATTCATCAATTCCATAAAAGCAGCTGGCGCGTTGGTTAAACTGAAAGACATAATGAGGAATTCGTAATGCCCATATCGTGTTCGAAACAAGGTCTTCAGGATATCTTGGTCTTTAACTTTTAGCTGATGATAACCAGATCGAAGATCTATCCTTGAGAACCAGCTGGGGCCTTGGAGCTGATCAAACAACTCATCAATCCTCAGTAGTGGGTACCGGTTCTTCACCGTCAACTTGTTCAACTCACGGTAGTCGATGCACATCCTCATGCTACTGTCCTTCTTCTTTACAAACAAGACCAGAGCACCCCAGGGAGAGATACTCAGTCGGATGAACCCCTTATCTAACAACTCTTGCAGCTGAGTCATCAATTCCTTCATCTCAAAGGGAGCAAGATGATACGGCGCCTTCGCAACAAGTTGGGCACTAGGTATCAGATCAATTTGGAACTCGATCTCGCGATCAGGAGGCACCCCTGGTAGGTCTTCGGGAAACACATCAGGGAAATCGCATACTACCGGCACGCCTGACAGCTGAGGCATGGTAGCATCCATATCCTTCACATAAGCCAGGTAAGAAACACACCCTCATCTCATAAAGATCACTCGCGGTGTAATGTATTCCTTGTCTCCATGTACCGTAACCAAGCTGCCATCGGGCGCAGTCAAATGAATCATCTTCTTTTGGCACATGATGTTCGCTTCATAGGCTGCCAACCAATCCATCCCTAACACCACATCAAAACCTCTTAGAGCCATCACATACAATCTAGCAGGAAACTTATGACCGTCCAACTCTACGAGACAATTGTCTATCACATCAGTCACCCTGGTAGACTTTCCTATCACTGTCTCTACATGGAAGGGCACGTCTATCTTCTTAGTCTTAACAAGCATTACACGACAAAAGGTGGCAGATACAAAACTTCTACTAGCACCCGAATCAAAGAGCACAGAAGCATACAATTGGTTTACCAAAAACATACCTGAAACTACTTCAGGGTCCACTCTGGCTTCTTCCCGGGTCATGTTGAATGCCCTTGCCTTGGCTTTGGTGCTCTCACTTATCCCTTTCTCACCCATCATCTGGGTCCCTGAGCTTCCTGCTCCACCCTTCTTGCAATCTCGGCCGAGTGGCCTACTTCCCCGCATTGATAACATCGCGGTACCCTGCACTCCTTAGCATAGTGGCCTTCGCCTCCATACTTAAAACATCAGTTCGTCCCCATTCTACACTTACCCATATGAACCTTCCCATACTTCTTACATTCCCTCCTGTTATTCCCCTTACTCAATCCTGGGAGACGATCGTCAATCCTCATCTTCTTTTCCCCGATCCCATAGTTTTCACTCCTAAACCTCTTCCTATTACCATTCTTGTTCCAACTCTTCTCAACCTTCCTTTGAATTGGTACCGGGTCCCTCTCATCATACAATCTTCCAACCAAATCTACCACAGACCTAAACGTGCTCAGTCTGGCGGTTATCATGTTCCTCCTAATGTCCACAGGCAAACCCTGCATGTACCTCTTAATCTTCATGGACTCCTGAGTTACTAGATCCGGCACAAGTCTTGAAAGTTCATTGAACTTAGAGGTATACACTTGATGAGTCATGTTTCCAGCCTCCAAATGCAAGAACTCCTTCTTAATTTTGTCCAACTCCCGATGTGGACAATACTCCTCGGGTACCAGTTCCTTCAAATCCGACCACCTCATCTTTGCTATAGACCGTTTTTCCTCGGCTTGGACAATGTTGTCCCACCAGCATAATGCCGAGTCAACAAAAGAATAGGAGGCAAACTTCACCTTTTGATCCTCCCGGCACTCACTGCTATCGAGGACTGCCTCCATCTCTTGAAGCCAACGGTGAGCAGTAGTAGCATTGTCGTTACCGTCAAAGGTCGGGGGTTTGCACCTCTAAAACACCCCATAGGTGCACCCCTTGGTGGTCTCCTTCTCCTCCTCACTATCATCATTATGAATTACTACCTTTGGGTTAGATGGCTCTTCCTCTGCTTTCCCCTTCTTCCCAGCATCATCAGTTCTCTTACCCTCCTTTACAACCCTTAACACTTCGATCACCACTAAGGGCAGCACATTTTGCATGACGTTGTAGACCTCGTCAGCAATAGCTTCCTTTACCGTAGACTTGAGGGTAGCTTATCCTACACCCTCTTGGTGGCTATGGAGGTTTGTGTCCTCATGAATTGTCTCAGGAGCCTTAGCCTTGCTCCTGGTGACACGTGGCCTAGTAGTTAGCCCGCCATGAGAATCGCCTCGGGTTGCCTTCCCAGATTTTCTCTCCACCATAAGATCTACTTCCTATAAGATTCAAACACTAAGAAGGTCATTCAAGGTAATAGCTCAGATTATGTCAAGTATAGTAAGTTCCTGATTACAGTGGCTAGTTGTGATTAGCCACATACTTTACTTTTCATCCCCCAAGTATTCCCTATCCAGACTACATCAGTATCCAAATCTACTAAGCACATAAATCAAATAGCACACGCACATAATACTTGGGCTGGCATCCCTCCATTTGGTCCTATTTTCAGTTTAAGTTTAGGTTTTGAAAAATAATTTACCCAATTCTCTTAAACTTTGGCTCTGATACCAACTTGTAAGGCCCCGTTCCCGGGAAACCCCACAGTTGGTCATTCATAGCACTTTTCATATTAAGACACATTCAGATTCATCAAAACAAGAAAACTTTGCAGCAGAATAATTTAATAAAAACCATAGCATTCATTGACCATTACTTTTGCCAAGAAATACATTGTTGTTGCTAGTTACAAAAAGAACATCTAGTTGCATTTCAAAAAAAAAATAACTTTTCAGCGTGTCAAGGTTGCTAGTCTTTATTTGTCAGGTAGCTTCAACCTCGTGTCATTCCCAGCAACACCATTACCTACCAACTGATATGCATATAAAAAGTCAGCGTTGCTAAGTGAGTTCTAGTTTAATAATATAGAAAATATACTTTGTAAACTTCACTTGGTGATCATTCATCATTATACATAATCAATCATTAAGAGATTCTTTATCTTCTTTCTTTCATTATCTTTCACTTTCATTATCTAGGTTTGCAGAAACCAAGAGCCTATATTGTTGGTTGGCAACAAATGCCGAACCCCTATCGGCAAACAATTTTTTGGTAGCTAACCCATTCGACAGTTGACCCACACTGCTAGCCATGAAGCCTACTCATGAATATGGGTCCTATTGATTTGGTCAGTCCCCAGGATTAGACCCAGATGTGCATCCTGAATCAGCCACACATCAGTTGAGCTAACAACTACAAGGTCGTGCACCTTATTCCATTGTGCTTGCAATGCTTTCCATTGATTATAAGGGCCCTGGGGTAACATTCATTAAGTTCCACTGTCTTCTTTTATTTCTTTGTGTCCACTTGGTTATAAATTATACTTTTAAAATATTCACTGTTTTAATAATCACATATCATGAAGTATAATAACAACTACCCATAACAAGCAGCCTATAAGAAGAGAATCAAACATTAGAAACATTAAACAAGCATATATTTCCTTATACATAAGTACTAAACACTTAAATTCTATTCCCAAACTTTCAGAATAATTCTAAGTCCCCAAAGAAATACGGACGAATGTAAACCAATGCGGATGAACAAATGCGGATGAGAGTCCTCAGAAAATATTCTAAGTGTCTAAAAGTATGCGGGTGAACCAAATGCAGATGAACAAATCCAAATGTGGATGAACAAGTCCAAATGCGGATGAACAATACTAAATGCGGATAAACAATACTTAAATGCGGATGAACAATACTTAAATGCGGATGAATAATACTTAAATGCGGATGAACAATACTTACATGTGGATGAGTAAAACACTAAGTGTGTTCACTGCGGATGGTTAAAGGGTTCACATCGTATGAACAATACCCACAGCGGACAGCCAAAGTCCACAGTGAATAGGCTAAATACCTAAGTGTCCACAGCGGACTTGCAAAATCCACAACGGACATGCAAAATCCACAGTGGACATGCAAGTCCACAGCGGACAGTCTAATTGCCTAAGTGTCCACAGCAGAAGGCTAGTATCCACAGCAGACGGCTAGTGTCCACAGCGGACACCAAGTCTATCACCTGCAATTCAACTTACTCAATTTCCAGTCACCATACATCATTTTAAGCATATTCTTAGCTTAGATCTATCGGTCTAACACTTAGAACATCTTAAACATTCAAAAATCATCATGAAAATCATAAAACATATCTATAACATCATAAGCAACCGTACCATACATGGAAAATCATAACCTGATTCAAAAACATCAGTTTAATATGCATACCAGCCCCAAATAAATAGAGAACATTTAAAAGAGGGGATCTAGAACTCACCTCTAACTGCTTTTGAGTAAAACTCCTCCTAACCCGAGAGCAACCTGGAGTTCTAGCAGCTAAACACACGAAAACACACAACCGAACACATAGAAGCACTTAAGGATCGGTCCAGAAGCTGAAAACCCAATTGAAACCGAGAAGAACACCATAGAATCTTACCTTTTGAAGACTTTCTCTCTCTAAAACCGGGTGAAACTTCTTCTTACTTCATCGAGACTTCTTGCATGAGAGAGAGAAGTATGGGTGGCCTTATCACCTTTTTGAACCCATTATGGGTAAGTTTGGCCCTTGCCCGATTTTAACCCCTTGTTTTACAATAATTCTCTTTTTCTCCCTTGCTTTCTTTTCTTTTCTTCATGCTGAAATTTTTCAGGTGTTACAATTTGCTTGTCATATCTTTGTCGCCATGTTCACATATAATCTTAATTTGAAATTTAATGGAAAATCCTTTGAATCATGCATAATCCATTTTCAGATTTAGATCATCTTGTGATACTTCAAAAGACTTAATTAGTTAAGACAAATGTTCAAGAACTAGTGTCTACTTTCTATGATATTCGTACCGGAATCAGTAAGAATTCAAATTTCTTTTGCAATATCTAAGCATTGGTAATGTCTAATTGTTTTAGAACCTATATGGGTGAATAGGTTCTTTAAATTCTTTCCTTTATAAAAAAATTATTATAAATCTTGTGTAATATTCTATGTTGTATGAATGACACTGATTATTATGTGTTAGATATTAGAAAACATACACAAGCAATTTATTATGGAAGTAATAGGTTAAGGGAAAGAGATAACCAATTTATAGAGGTTCACGTGATAGTTAACAAACCCACTCTACATCCTCTCCTCAGTCCCTAATTAAGAGGTTTCTTGACTATAAATTTCTCTTAAATGGAAGAGATCATCAATACATCAAACATTTCACTATACAAAGGTAGTGATTACCTTTTCCAATAGTCCCACCAAAATTTTTATACTTTTTCACTAATATAAGGTAATGAATGCCTTCTTTGCTAGTCCCATTAAATACTAGCTTTATATGTCTTTAATTAGTAAGGTGGTGGACACCTTCTTCATTAATCTTACCAAAAGACTAGCTTTATATTTTTTACTTGGTAAATATGGTGAGGCCTTCTTTACTAGTCTTACTAAAAGACTAGCTTACATTTGTTCTTGTGGTAAAGGTGGTGAGCACCTTCTTCACTAGTCTTATGTTTCTTCAACACTTCAAGCAAATAAAATTTCTATGATATGGAAGTAAAAGAGTAACTCTACTTTTTAGCATTTTTGATCACTTTCATTCCATTGCATATAACTTTATCCTTAAGAAATGGTACTCTTTAGCAACCTACAAAAATAACATTGTTGTTAAGTGAACAACTTATGTTCCCCAAGCTATGGTGAAGTTATTGATTTGACCAAGATGGCCAATGAACGATATATGTCATTAGTGAGATAATATACCATATAATAATTTCAACCATTCACAACGTAACTCACATTTGGTGTTCAACCTGACAATACATCATGAAAAAGAGGAGATTGTTAATGCCATTGCACAAACCTGGTGCTTTAAAGAATGCGTATCTTACCCATAGGTCATACAATCTACCTGCTTTGAAAATGATTGTTGGTTTAGTGCTTCTACTTGCATATTGCACAGCCAAAGTGGTGGGGCCATTTTTCCACTCCCAGTGCATGTAGTCAATGTTATTGAGCATTCCAAGAAATCCCGATCTTCCTAAACATGGATTAACTTTTCTAAATCAGTTTCATTTGGCTTTTTAAGGTACTCTTGACTAAAGCTTGAAATAATATCTTCTATAAACTTTGTAAGAGCATTTCTTGTTAAATTTTTACTTATTCTCAGATTGTCATTAGCTGTAATAGAAGCCATGATACATAGGAATAGTGGTTTCATATTCGAAATCTCTTTCAAAAGGTTGCTTGATTATACATTAGGTTTTCTTCAAAGTAGTCTTCCATCAAAACACTTCTCACTCATATCACGCTCCCGATCACAATACCTCCTTGTTGTCGGAGGATGATCTCTTTTGATCATATTTAGCATGATTACGGGTAGTTCACTCATAGTATTAACAACTTTGTTTATTTTGATGAGAGACCTCTACTTCCCATTCATCATACTCACTCGATTTTAATGAATCAGCACCCTCTAACGAGTTTTCACTAAGAGATATACTTTAAATAAATAAGAATTGACAAGTTAAGGTTAATTAAGAAGGTATACTAATGTTATATTCTATTTATACAAAAAGACTAGAGATTTTTGGTATCTTTAGCTAAAGATAATGTTAATTTATTTTATCAAATAAAGCATCCAATATGAAAAATAAAGATATTGATTTTTGGTACTTTTATGTAAATAAGTTATATTATTTTATCTAAATAAAACTTAAGCACCCAATATAATATTGACAAATGAAAATAAAGATAAAGATTTTTGGTATTTTATGTTATAATAATGTTAGATTATTTTATCTAAATAAAATCCAGACATTCATTAACAAATGGAAAATAAAGATAATGTTAAACTTACTAGATAATATTATACATATAAAATAAAAGTAGATAATCAAATATATTGCAAATGCATTACCACCTAAAAATAAAACAAGTATAAAATTAGATTCAATTTCCATAAAACTTTGACATTGAAATGGTTCATGTTTTCTTCCTTAGAGCGACAAGTCCTCCTTTGCAATAATGTGTTAGATGTAGAAGTTTGTATTTCATTAGCGCTCTCTCTCTCTCTCTCTCTCTCTCTCTCTCACTCTATCTCTCTCCCCCTCCCTCTTCAATGTCCGTTTTCATTGATTTAATTCGAGTTTTTTTTCATGAGTTTTACTTCATTGTCTTGAGTAAGCCTCAACTTATATAGTTTTTGAGCAAGTTCTTTAGAAACATTATATTTTCCCTTTTTTAGTCGTGTCTCTACCTATTGACGTTAAGCTATTGAACCACCATAATTTGGTGTTTTTAGGTTGGAATAGTCTACTTCTTTGGTAGATCTTAATCTTTTCATACTACCACATATTTTTTATTACCCACTTCACATTTAGAATGAGTGTGCTATATTAGGATGTATTTATAAGTTCCTCCTTTAATGTCTACACATAACTTCATTAAAAATAACCGAGTCTCTAAACTTTTTACCATCTTGCTTATAAATTTTGTGATCTTCACTTTCAATATCTTTTTGACTCATTTCACTTTTTTCAGACGACGCGCTTCTAGGCATGCAAAAACTCACTTTTGGACATTTCCCTTAAGTCGTTTTAAATGAATTTCATTTGATCTTCATACTTCTTACCAAGCTTTTCTGAATTTTCTACAAAAGTTGAATCATACATTTCTTTTACTCATAACCATATTGATGCTCTTTTTGCCTTTCCAAAACGAGTGCTATCTTTACTAACCATGCACCATGCAGACATCAAAGCGATATCTTCAATAACATCTCATTTATTGGTTTGTGATATAAACTTGACTTGGATTTGAAAAACCAAAGGGTTTTTTTTATAGTATTGAGTAGCAGGTAGCCTACAAAATCTCTAGGATTGAAATAATAATTTGAAAACGAACTATCCATGGTAGAAAATATGAAATTAAAATGATTAGAGATAGAGAATAGAGAGTGGACATAGAAGTCAGTATCATATAATATTTAAATAGAAAAGAATCATAAAATTTGGTATTTTTTTAAATAAATTTTGAATCAAATAATGTTAATTTTTTTTGATAAAAGTTTATTAAAATAACTTAACAAACCAACAGTATAGTGACACATGTCAAGTAAGATAAACAAATAAGTTTCCATATTTGGTTTACTATAAATAGTAGGCTATTTTTTAAACAATTATGTTTTTAACAAAATTTATATTCGGATGTTTACAAGAATAATAATAATAAAGAATAAACAAGATAGTGTGTTTAGATTTATTTATAAAAGTTAAGTATTACAAATTATTAAAGAAAAATCAAATTAAGGGTGAAATTAATGATATGAAAGAAAAAGAAAAAGAATAAAACACAAGCCACTAGTGTTGTTACATGTGACATGATGGAAAGATCACAACCCAGGTTGTTGTTGTTGCAATGACTTGGCCGAGGATAAATCCAAAATTTTCTTTTTTTTATTATAGTGGTGATTGATCCACTTGGAAAATCACCAATGTGGGTGGTCTAAGTAGGATCTTAAACCATAATTCCAGAACTTTTCTGAAGCAAATCGATACTTCAATGGGAACCAACTTCACCTCTTCACACAACACATATATATCTCAATGCTTCGTTTCCATCGTGGGTTCCCAACTTAATGCCAGATAATAATAGGGAAATTATTTGTAGGTTATAAAGGACTCAAAATAGGGAACTTATGCAAAAAGAAGACTCGATTCCTAAATGTAATGAAGTGGGAAAGTTGAAATTAGTGATAAAATGTTTTTAACATGACCATGTCAACATGTGACATAGTCTTGTCGGGTAAGCAGCTCAACAAAACATGTGTATAATATGTAGTTTAGCCTCACTAAACCTAAAATCTCGACATGGACACGTGGATAAAATGGATGAAGGAGCTCCTCATTTCACCTTTACATACACTCTCTCCTAGATTATCTCTCTTTGTAAACTTCTCTCTAAAATTTCTTCATATATTTAGGCATGTTAATGTTTGTATGCTTTTATTTTCTACTAAGAGAAGTTAGATAAGCATAATCCAAGAATAAGAAGTGTTCTTTTGAATATTCAACCTATGTATGAACAGGTTGAACCTTAATTTGTGATTTTTAGAGTAATTTGATGAATATGTAGTATGGATTTTGAGTGATTTGCTTTCATTTATGATTTATTGATTATTAATAGTTGAAATATACACTCGTTTATAAGATATGTGTAAATCCCTTAACCAGGAAGCTGCACAGCTGGATTTACACATCAACACAGCTCTTAAACTGTAATTTAAATAAAACATTGTAGTAGAATTTTTCAAACCTTCATTACATAACCTTGTCTTTCAATAATTTACATCATTGCCATAAAGGAGATATCTTTTCTTTGAAAACACTACTAAATAGCTTCAATCATGATACCAGTCTTGAAATGCCAAGTTGGCCCGAGATCCATGCCGAGCTTAATTTCTTTAAAAGATACATGTAAAACTAATTAAAATACAAAAGTCAGCGTTGCTAAGTGAGTTCTAGCTTTACTTTCTAACATAACTTTACCCTTAATATATTTCATATCAACATAAGATCGACCATGTATATAAGTAACAAGTTCATAATCATTCCTACGTTACCATTTAGTATTTTGTCTACACAAGGACCCGTTCATAAAGAACAATTAAGATTGTTTTCCGTACAAGAACCCATCCACAAAGGACCATTCAATACTTTTGTCTATACAAGGACCCATCCACGAGAGATCAATAAAATTGTTATCTATACAAGGACCCATCCACGAAGGACCATTAACATTGCTCTTCATACAAGGACATGTCCACAAAGGACCAATAACATTATTGGCCATACAATGACCCCTCTACAAAGGACCATTAATGTTGCTTTAAATAAAACATCCCCAAAATCAAGTAAGAAAAGGGGATAGTTAGACTCACAGCAATTAGCTATCTAATGGTGTTTGTACACTAGTCGGCGAGTTCCATGAGCATTTTACAACCTTGTAACATCTTAACCTTCACGTCAAGACATTACCATATTTACCGTGAAACGCCTCGGGTTATCCCACTCTGAATAATCCACCTTATCTGCCCTAATTCACATCTGTAACCTCAAGCTAGAGTCTACCTGACTCAAATCGATATTTTCATTAGCTATTGATCAACACATGTCGAAGTTAGGGTTTCCACTCATGCCCAACACAATGACTAGACATATATAATTACACTTCATTACCCATTTCATACGTATTCAGGATCTTATCCACGAAAGATCCATTTACCCAAAAGTGGTTATTTTCCTTTATCATATTATCAATATGCATCCTAACCACATAGTCACTAGTTTGGTTCTTTCCAAAACCCTGTTTTGCTCTAATAATCATAATGATGCATAATTTGGAGTTTAGAACCTTACCACAACATATCTGGGCTCTTAGACAATCTTTAACGTTCACGACCAAGCGATCCAATACTACAATGGAGTTTTACACTGTTTTGCTCTATTCTCTCGATTGATGTTGGAGACATTACCATATTTACCGTGAAACCCCTCGGGTTATCCCATCTGAATAATTCACCTTATATTTAGAAGATATTTGTGGCTTCACGAGAGAATAGAGCCTCCAACATCAATCATTGAACAAATCAACATTAAAAAACTCAAATACGAGCTTCGATCATCACCATGAGCTACCAACTGCCTTGAAACCATAAAGAGAGGGAGAGATCCTGGTAGAAAGAGTGAAATTTAAGAAAGTAAAGTGGCAAATAGGAGATTTTCAAGTTTTCATGCTTTATACCTATTTTGCCGACTAGGTTCTGTAACAAATAGCTACTCCTCCTTGGTGTCCGCTATTGCATTAAAAAGGCATATTCACATCTACTAAATGAAATATTCCCATCTTAGATGAAATATTCCTTGCGGACTGTTACGCACAACATTAGTGGTCAGCGACCAACTTGGCGGGATGGCTACCACCTATCTTGGCGGTCCACCATGAAGCCTGATCTTTCGGTCTTCGACCCTCTTCCATGGCGGACCGTTATGGCCACCCCTTAGTTCCTATAGGGGTACGCTGTGGTCCATCTTTTACTAACACTTTGATAATTTTCTTATTTAATCTTCCTATTTTTAATTCTGACCCTTGTATTCGTACGTCAACCCATCCTTTAGGTTAAAGGGTTACATATTCCCCCTAAAAGATTCCATCCCAAAATTTCCTTAATTCACATATTAGTGAGGATAATTCTTCCTCATGATCTTTTCCAATCTTAAGTAAACTCCAGACCTCTCTTCGCATTCCATTTGACTTTAACAATCGAGACACATTTTCGTCTCACTCTGCTCTCCTGTAACACCTGAAATTCTTGTCAAAATAAAAAGAAAAGAAAAGTATCTTGAAAGAAATGAAAAGGGGCAAAAGTGGAAGGGGGTTATGTGTTAAAAAGTACAAAGTCAAATATTTTATTAATATTTGAGTATGGCAGCCCATTCTTACACCCACAAACTGCTGCTTTTCGACAAAAGAAGAGAAGAAGAAGAAAACAGATTTCTCTCAGTATTTCAAAAGAAAGGACTGGTTTTCGCAATTGGTGAGTGTTTATGTGATTATTTGTTCGGTTTTGTTGGGTTTAACTTGAAACCGATTTTTAAGTGTTCTATGTGTGCGGTTGTTGTTTTGGCTTGTTTTAGGTGTTTGAACTCTTATGCACACAAGTTGGAGGAGTTTTACTTGTTGGTTTGCAATAGGTGAGTTCTCGACCCCGGTTTTATGGTTTTTAAACTCTTTGGGGCTGAAAATGCATGATTAAAATGTTTACAATGGTTTAATATGTACCCGTATGTATATGTGTGTTTATGTTTGTATTTATGGTTGTATACGTGTTTCTGATGCTTAGAATGATGGATACAAGCTTAGAATAGGTTTAGAATGCAGATTGGGTTGGAAAAAGTCTAAAATATGCAAAACTACTGGTCATGCTCCCAAATAGGGCTCATGCGCCTAAAAAAATTTGACTTAGAAAAAACAATGAGTGGTTCATGCACCCAAATAGGCTAATGCGCCTGAACAGTCCTCATGACCTGAAATTTTATCAAAATAGACTAATGTTAGGTCATGCGCCCCAATAGTACCCATGACGCCTAAGTCTCCTTGCGCCTACGCCCAGTGACTAAGTGTAAGTACATGCGCCATATAGTAGTCATGCGCCAGAAGTCTCCTCAGGCGCCTAAGTGGGAGTCATGCGCCCGCATAGTACTCATGTGCCCAGCAGTACTCATGCGCTAGCATAGTGCTCATGTACCTAGAACACTTAGAAAATATTCTGAAATTTTGGGAAAAGGAAATTTAAGGAATTTCTTGGGAGGTTTAATGGTTGTAATTGTTTATGTTTTGCATGTTTTGGGCTGTTCTTATGTCCCTATTATGTATCTATCATGTGACTATACGTGGTGTGATTGTATTCGTATCGCAAAGTATATGCTTAAAGAAAGTGAAAGATTAATGACTAATGTACGGTGGAACATAATAAATGAATGAAAAGTCTTGCAAGCAAATGATAAAGGAGGTTCACAACCATTGAGAGTTGCTAGCTCAACTGTGTGTAATATAGCGTGCGATCTTGGCTAACCATGAGGGATCACACACAGGGGGATCAGTCTTCGTGATTGACATAAGTACGAAATAGGTGCCTAGTCACTTAACCCCGAGAATGAGGTGGCTGTGTGCCAACGATGGGTGTAAAGTTATGACAGGAACTGGAAATAGTGAAAGATAAAGAAAAGTACGAAAAAAATGAATGAATACGATAATGAAAGATAATAAGTTTATACTTGATGTATGTAAGATGAATGCTCAAGTACAAAAGTAAAGAAGGTATTTTATTGAAAAACGACTATGTTTCATATATTAACGATACGAGGTATTTTACTGCTTTAAAACTAGAACTCACTCAGTAACGCTAACTTTATGCATTTTTTGGCAGGTAAATGTTACTGAGGATGGCACGTGGGGGAAGCTACTCGTCAGGGCTAGACTGGCATCCGTTCATGCTTAATGATTTGGTTGTATTGTAATGCAACTAATAGATTATTTTATAACCCTAACTTACAACGATGTATTATTTTGCATCATTAATTATATGCATGAATGGTTTTGTTAACTCAATTCCGCTACGATGTTTTATGAAATGTTTATTGTTTTATACAATAATGCTATCATTGTCCAACTGTGAGGTCCTCGGGAATGGGGCCTTACATCTCCTGCATCTCTACAATCTCAACCGGTTATTCCATAAATTACAATCATTCGTCTACCTGGATCACATCTAGTGGCGCTCATAATGTCTCGTTAGACAGACACTTCCCTAAATTTGATACGTGGAATACTAGATGTACTCTTAACTCCTCAGGGAGTTATAACTTATAGGCCACCACACATATTCATTAAAAAATCTTAAAAGGTATAATAAACAAGGATTTAGTTTTGCTTGTTTTCAAAATGAATGGTGCCCCGCCTTGGCGACACCTTTAACATAACCTATCCTCAACTGTAATTTCTAACGCTACCCGTCGACTATCGACAAAACTCTTGTCAAGATCCTGAGCAGCTTTAAATCTTTCCATAATATTCTTTACCTTCTCAATGGTACCAAAATTAACTCAAACTTGTAAGTTCCTTGGCCCACTTCAAGCCAACAAAGTGGCGTCCGACATTTCTGCCTATACAATGCCTTAAAAGGTGGGGCTTTTAGACTCATATGGTAGTTTTTGTTTATTAGTTCTATGAAGATGATCAATTCTGCTATCAATGCCACCAAATTGTGATCTAGCACATCACTCAAATTTGATCACACATCCTCGTATCATGTCCTCTAGGGTTTGTTGGTTCACTCGCTCTAGCAGTCTGTCTAGAATGATAAGTCATACAGATTTCCAATTTGTTCCCCATTATATTCTTAAATGTTTGCAAGAAATGAGACATAAACCTAGCATCTGATCAAATATGATTAAGTTTGGCACTCCATTCCTTGACACTATTTCATCAATGTATAACTGGACCTATCTTTACATTTTTTACGTTTCCTTGATTGTGATGAAGTGCAAAGACTTTGTTAACCTCTCAACCATAACCTATACCACATCTTTGCCATTTCTTGTCCTTGGTAACTTAACCATGAACTCCATCATGATTTATTTCCTACTTCCACATAGGAATATCCAGAGGCAGTTGCATTCTTGAAGGTTTCTTGTGTTCGGCCTTTACTTGAAGGGACATCATACATCCCTGCACGTAGTTCGTGATGTTTTTTTTCATTTCTTGCCACCAATAATAATCCTTCATTTTGTAATACATCTTATCAGCTTTACGATGCATTAAAAACTTATATTTGTGTGCCTCATCTGGTACTAATTCCCTTAGATTCCCAAAGTTTGGCATAATGTCATCCATCAGTTCCTGCAATCATCTGTTTCACTGTATTGATCATTTCCTTTTTTTCTATGTTTTCCTCAAGTAGGGTTTTTGGTTGAGTTTTTATTAATTCCTCCGTCAAGCTTATCCGGACGTCTATACGCACAGCACGTACTCAAATCGGCTTTTTCTACTATTTTCGGCTTAAGGCATCGGCGATTACGTTTGCCTTTCCAGGATGATACTGAGTTCAAAGTTATAATCAAAAAGCACCTCCATCCACCTTCATTACCGCATAGTAAGTTCTTTCTATTCTAAGATGTGCTTTGGGCTCTTATGATCTGAATACATGAGAAAATTTGTTTCGTATAAGTAATGTTGCTAGATTTTTAATGTAAACACCACGACACCTAATTCTAGGTCGTGTGTAGTGTGCAGCATAAATTCCTTCATGCTTCTTTAGTTGGCTCAATGTGTATGCAATCATATAGTTCCTTTGTATTAACACACACCCTAACCCATTTAACAAAGCGTCATATAAAAATACAAAGACATCATTCCTTTCTGGTAGAGCGAGAATGGGTGCTTTACTAATTTTCTCTTTCAGTATACTAATGTTGCGTCTTGCTTGGCACCCAAGCTAAATTTCACACTTTTATTGGTGAGATCAGTATGCTGCGGTATTATTTTAGAGAAATCCTGAATGAATCTCCTATTGTAACCTGCCAATTCGAGAAACCTATGATATTAATCGAACATTTAGGAGCTTTCCATCCCATTACTGCCTCCACTTTGCCTAGATCCACTTGAATTCCCTTGTCATTGATAACATGCCCCAAGAACTAAACCTAAAATTCGTACTTTGAGAACTTTGCATACAAATGCTCATTCCTTAACAATTCAAATAACTTTCAGAGGTGTTCTTCATGTTTAGCCTCAGTTCCTAAATATACATGTCATTAATGAATATAATCAAGAGATTATCCAAGTATGGCTTTCACACTTGATTATCAAGTCCATGAAGACCGCATGTGCATAAGTGCATTGATCAATCTAAATGACATCACCAAGAACTCATAATAACCATACCTTGTCTGAAAGGCAGTCTTTGGTACATCCTCTTCAGTTACTTTCACTTGGTGATAGCTAGAACGGATATCAATCTTCAAAAAGTAACTTGATCCTTGTAAGTTATCAAAAAAATCATCGATGCACGGTAAAAGACATTGGTTCTTGACCGAAACCTTGTTTAGGTCTTGGTAGTCAATGCACATCTGCATCAAACCATCTTTCTTTTTCACAAACTGGACTAGAGCTCCCAAAAGGGACTAGCTTGGCCTTATGAATTCTTTTTCTACCAAATATTGAAGTTGTTACATTAAATCCTTCAAGTTTTAGGGTGCTAACTTGTATGTAGCTTTTGTAATAGCCCGGTACATGGAACTAAGTCGATGTAAAACTCAACTTGCCTATCGAAGGGCAGACCTGACAAGTCTTCCAAAAATACATCAGGGTATTTTGATACCACCGGTGTGTCCATAATTCTTCTTTTCTTCTATGCAGTCATCAAATACGTCTAGTAGCCCTCACGTCCCTATTGGTCATCTTCTTTCATCATAGATAACATCTTTGTCAATTTTGGCGACAGATCTCACATGATTTCCATCTTCTAGCCTTTAGGTAATTCAATTTCCACTGGCTTCCTTTCACAATTAAAATGGGTTTTGTGCTTAGCTAACCAGTCCATCCCAAGGACTATATCGAAACCTCCCAAATTCATAGTCAATAACTCTAAAAGAAGTTCATGTTTATCTAATCTTGTGTAAAACTTCTCAAGAACAAATTCAGCCTTAATTTCTTGCCCATTACCAATTTCAACAATGTATAAAAGTGCTAAATTAGTCATCATGCCTCATAAAAAGGCAATACATATATGGATATGAAACTCTTATTAGCACCAGAGTAAAAAAATATGTTTTCATAAGTTTTGTTACACTAAAAAAACATGTGATCGCATCATTAGTGTTTCTAGCATCTTCCATCCTCATCACAAACACTCACACGTTGCCTTCAGGAGCTTAGGGTCTTTCCTTTTGTTGGCCTGAGTGGTCAAAGCTCCTTTTTGAAGCTTTGGGGTGTCACACACTCAAATTCCACATGCCGGGTTCTACACGAGCGTGTGAACAAACCAGGATCTAAGTCATTAGTTACTCAGAACGACACTATATGAAACATTTAAAACAAACCAGGGTTTATAACTTCAAAACTGTACAGAAGCGTTTAATAAATAAGTCAACCCCAAAGTAATGAAATGAAAAAATACGCAAACACGCTCCAAACCATTATTTAAAACAAAATGTACATTAGATCCCAAATGCAAAACAACGTTTGTCCCATTGCATGCTGACACGTGAGTGTTCCTAGGCGTTGCTGCTAACCTCGACCTGAGAATAGCATACTAAAAGAGTTAACACAACCGTTGGTGAGTTCAAGAGTTTACGTTTAACATAAGCGGTAACAGTTGTAAAACATAAGAAGTGCATTGAAATAGATAGCTAGTCTATGTTCATAAGTAATAACCATAGTGATTTCACGATCGAAGCTGGCTGTGTATTGTTTGTTTGTCTCCCATCACGACATACCAGGCCGTGACGATAGTTTGTGTTATGACAATATTGCACTCGTTTGACCTCGAGTCGCACGGGTGGGGCTTGTCAGACCCAGTAGTATTACCCAAAAATTCTCGCTAATTACCATTATTAACAATCCAAAAGTGTGAGGGCTTTCAAGGTATAACACACTATGTTACACCATACAGGACTTAAAATAATAAAGCGTTAGTAAAGAGTAGGCTATCTCCCCCAAAAATAGAGTGTTTAAAAGTGGGACATGAACTAACCTGGTGGGCCAACAAACAGAATAATGCAAAGCAATGATGAATGGAAAGACAACCCGTCAAAGGTTACCTAGAACATGAGAGTACATAAGTACGTGTATCCAGAAAGTTTAACAACCCTAAGTGCTCTATAAACACGTTGACCCAAGGGTTTTGGAAAAAAAAGACTCATTTGACCTAGTTGACCCGTTTGACCCATTGGTGACATGTTAATAGAAATCTTGTTTGATCAAGTATAACAAACCCATGATTATTATACAAGTTATTCACATATGCCACATCATCAATCTTAGGTTCTATCAAGATCATCATACCTACATAGATTATCATACAACACATACAAATCTAAATCAACCACCATGCTCAACACAAATATAATTACATCACAACTAACAATTCATACATTGAGTTTAATCATGCACTACATGCCATGTGAAGCCACTCACGACTTCACACCCTAAACCCTGCCAATCCTACTAAGTATGGGCCTCAGATTCGCACGCGTGTATGACAATCACTATCACATTATTCAACAAGATTCATACCAACTAACATACACAATAATGATGTTTATAATCCAAACATGATTTCAGTATCTCTTACATAACCAAATATTGCAATATCCATATGAACCTAAATTTTCTAAGTAATGCATCAAGCATCCATACAACTCAATTAACACATTCTACCATATTAGCCATCATCAACAAGCATTCTAACATGATCCTAATATCATGAACATGTCTAATTCACAATATCCAATGATCTTCATGAATAAAGTTTCCCTATAGGGAAAGTAACACCTAAAATCAATCTAACATCCAATTCATTCATGAATTCATCAACTTTATACCTAATCAAGTTCATAACTTTATACCTGTCTTCGAGATGTCTTCCTCTCAAACTCTTAATTGATGGTAACCAGACCTCAAATCAATCTTGGAATAATAACTAGATCCCTAAAGTTGATCGAACAGGTCATGAATATGAGGTAGAGGGTATTGATTCTTGATCGTGACCTTGTTTAACTCTTTGTAATCAATCCACATCTGAAAAGTGTCATCCTTTCTCTAAACAAAAAGAACAGGAGCTCCCCAAGGTGTTGAGCTTGGTTAGATAAATCCTTTATCCAACAGCTCCTGAAGATGTGCTAATAATTCCTACAGCTCATTCGGTGCCAACCGATAAGGTGCTCTTGCAATTAGAGCTGCTCCGGGAGTCAACTCGATCTGGAATTCCACTTGACGATGAGGTGGTAACCCAGGCAAGTCCTCGAGAAACACCTCTGGAAAATCATAGGCTACCAGAATGTCCTTTATTTTCTTCCCTTCCTGCTGTTTATCCGTCACCAGGGCCAATATGGCCAAACGACCTTTAAGTAACAATTTTTGCTCTTTCATATATGATTTGATGCCTATCACTACACCACTCCTCTCGCCCTTGACCGAAAGAATTTCTCCACCAATCGGAATATGTATAATCTTCTCACTACATATGACTTCCGCTTGCTTCTCGGAAAGCCAATCCATGCCCATGACTACATCAAAACTCCCAAGTGTAACTGGCATAAGATCGATGTCGAAAGTATGTTCGGCCAGTTCTATCTTACAATAAGGATGTGTGTAACGTGAATTTGCTTACCGTCAGCTAATTCTACGGTATACTGGGATTCCAAAGTACAAGGTGTATCATTTAAAAGACTACTAAACTTAGTGAAAATAAAGCTCCTATTGGCTCCAGTATCAAATAGTACAGTAGCATATCGACCATTAACAGGAAATTTGCCAGTAACAATAGTAGGATCGTTTAGGGCTTCACCTGAGCCAATGACAAAAGCTCTTCCCTTGGCTCTACCGTTGTTTCCACCATTGTCATCTCCGTTTCCTGTGTTGTTGTTGTTATTTCTGCCATTTCCATTACCATTGCCATTCTTCTTTAATTAAGGGCAGTTCCTCTTGTAATGCCCTTCCTTTCCACACTCAAAGAAGCCTTTTGATGTTTCTTGGGTTTGTTGTGGCTTTTTCATCAATTCACCACGACAGTCATTCGCTGCGTGCCCTAGCTTCCCACAACGCTGACACTTAAAGTTTTCACACCTGCCAGGTGTGATGATACTTGCATCGGTTGTACTTTGGATGCTTCCCTACTTATCCACCTTATCCTTGATTTGAGGAAGATGAATGGTTAAAGCTACGGTTATTGTCGAACCTCCTTTGTTGTTGTTTCTACTTGTGGGGGTTGTTAGATGACGAGCTCTTGTTCCTAGAGTTATCCCAGTTGCGCTTGTTGTCGGGCATGCTTGCCACAACGCCCTATTTGGGTAGTTTGCCTTGCTCCCCCGCTTGGCCCGTCAGCTTATGAGCTAGCCGAATAGCCGTTTGAAGCAGTCACCATACTTTGTATTTCTGGCACCAACCCACGCAGATAGAGTTTGATCCTCTTGATTGGCGGGTTTATCATTCCAGGATAGAGAGTCGCCAACTCGTGAGACCTCGTAGTATAGGCCTCGATCTCAGATCTCTCCATCTTTAACTACTAGAACTCAGCCTCCAACTTCTAGACTTCATCTGGTTCTTCCTCTGGATCTTCTTCTGGCTCTTCCTCGGGTTCTACTTAAGGTTCTTCCTCGGGTTCTGCGGCAATATGCATCGCGACGAACTGGGCTTCTAGATCACGAGTCTTACCACATAGTCGTGGGGATAGTGTCATCCTAGCATCCAAGTGGTGGATCGCCTGAGCCATACTACAGTTAAGGAGCATGATAGTCATAGCACTTCGAGTGCAGCTCCTTCATTCTGCCACCATCATCTAGTTCACGTAGCTCACGTCGTAAAGCGCCGACCACCTTCATTATTAGTACATTGTTTCTCTGGTCTAGAGCAAACAACTAAAACAACAATCACCTGCTTGCTAGAATTGGTATTGAAGGAAGGGTAGGTGTGGTATCTCAGAAGAAGTAGACCTAGTCCTCGGTCTAGTAGGCGGGAGTTTAGGAACACGCTCCCTATAAAGCATACCCTCTTACCTAAAGCCCGTGAAGAAGATGACATGCTGCAATGTACGTGATTTGCATGCCAATGAGTATACAGTAAAGGATAAATAACTAGTAGCTAACAAACTGTGCGGTTATAGAATAGTGTGTATGCAACCTAGTTCCTTATAACCAATGGCTCTGATACCAATGTCACACCCTCAAATTCCATGTGCGGGGTTCTACCCGGAGGCGTGTGAACAAACCAGGATCTAAGTCATTAGTTACACAGAACGACACTATATGAAACATTTAAAGCAAACCAGGGTTTATAACTTCAAAACTATGCGGAAGCGTTTAATAAATATGT
Source organism: Flaveria sonorensis (assembly GCA_025506505.1). NCBI lineage: Eukaryota > Viridiplantae > Streptophyta > Magnoliopsida > Asterales > Asteraceae > Flaveria > Flaveria sonorensis. The sequence continues at coordinate 44,927,581 of CM046432.1, forward strand.
CAAACCCAAAGTAATGAAATGTAAAATACGCAAACACGCGCCAAACCATTATTTAAAACAAAATGCATATTAGATCCCAAATGCAAAACAATGTTTGTCCCAATACAGGCTGACACGTGAGTGCTCCTAGGTGCTGCTGCTAACCTCGACCTGAGAATAGCATATTTAAAGAGTCAACACAACAGTTGGTGAGTTCAAGAGTTTACGTTTAACATAAGCGGTAACAGTTGTAAAACATAAGAAGTGCATTGAAATAGATAGCTAGTCTATGTTCGTAAGTAATAACCATAGTGATTTCATGATCGAAGCTGACTGTGTTTCGTTTGTTTACCTCCTTCACGACGTACCAGGTCATGACGATAGTTTGTGTTATGACAATATTGCACCTGTTTGACCTCGAGTCGCACGGGTTGGGCTTGTCAGACCCAGTAGTACTACTCAAAATTTCTTGCTAATTACTATTATTAACAATCCGAAAGTGTGAGGCTTTCAAGGTATAACACACTATGTTACAATACACAACTTACAATAATAAAGCGTTAGTAAAGGTACGCTATCTCCCCCAAAAAGAGAGTGTTTTAAAGTGGGGCATGAACTCACCTGGTGCGCCAACAAACAGAATAATGCAAAGCAATGGTGAATGGAAAGACAACCCGTCAAAGGTTACCTAGAACACGAGAGTACATAAGTACGTGTAACCAGAAAGTTTAACAACCAAAGTTCTCTATAAACACGTTGACCCAGGGTTTGGAAAACAAAGACACATTTGACCTAGTTAACCGTTTGGACCCATTGGTGACATGTAATAGAAATCTTGTTGATCAAGTATAACAAACCCATGATTATTATACAAGTTATTCACGTCTGCCACGTCATCAATCTTAGGTTCTATTAAGATCGTCATACCAACATAGATTATCTTACAACACATACAAATCTAAATCAACCACCATGCTCAACACAAATACAATTACATCACAGCTAACAATTCATATATTAAGTTTAATCATGCACTACATGCCAAGTGAAGCCACTCACGACTTCACTCCCTAAACCCTACCAATCCTACTAAGTAGGAGCCTCAGATTCGCATGCGTGTATGACAACGACTATCACATTATTCAACAAGATTCATACCAACTAACATACACAACAATGATTTATTATAATTCCAAACATGATTTCAGTATCTCTTAACATAACCTAACATCTTGCAATATCCATAAGAACCTAAATTTCCCAAGTAATGCATCAAGCATCCATACAACTCAATTAACACATTCTACCACATTGGCCATCATCAACAAGCATTCTAACATGATCCTAACATCATGAACATGTCTAATTCACAATATCCAATGATCTTCATGATAAAGTTTCCCTTTCGGAAAGTAACACACAAATCAATCTAACATCCAATTCATTCATGAATTCATCAACTTTATACCTAATCCAGTTCATAACAATCATCTAAACATGACAAACATCATCCATTCACCATAATTCCCAAATCTCATACTAAAAGTTCATAACAATCATCTAAACATGATTTTCTTGCATAATCCACGTAAACTAACATCATTGCAATACAACTAACATCAAACATCATCCAATAACATTATTTCGACATTCAACAAGATAATTGAACTAGGGTTCTTTGTGAATCAAAATCTATGAAATATCAATCAAAACCTAACCTTTAATCGCTTGGAAACCAAGAATTATACTGGATACAACCTTGTAATGTTCAATTGATGCCACAATCGACTTGTTCTTGATGTTCAAGGCTAGAATTCACAAAGGGGAGGGTGTTTAGAAAGGGTTACGGCCGAACGGTGGGTTTGGGGGCTAGGATTGGGTTTTTGTTACACTTTACTTAATTAAAAATTACCATTTAAACCCTCTTTAATCACCTTTTGTAAAAATTAATCTTTTTAGCACTTTTTTAACAATTTTGACTACAAAATACAAGCATTATTAATCATATAATAACTAGATATATATTTTTAACTAACTACCAAGCACATGAAATAATTTTTACACGTTGTCACCCTATCAAGTAAAATTCACAAATAGTATTTTAAAATTCATGAATCACATAACCACGAATTAATAATCAACATTATTAATTAAATTATTATCTGTGTATCATAGATAATTGTTATTAGGTCACCAACGTTCAACGACAACTAGTGTGTGCTCATGACACGTGTATGTAAGACCTAAGGGAACTAACGGAGTTTGGCAACGGAAAATTACCGGATGTCACATGGGGAGTACGCCTTGATGTGACCCTCCCGTCCATATCAATAACAGGTTTGGGGGCATGGATAGTCATGTACGAGATTACCTATCTTTTCACACCTACCATATCCTCCCATGTAGCAGTGACCCAAGTGGTTTCAACCACATGTATACACCTGGGGGCATTCCCTCGATCTTTGTTATCCACCTTTCTGAACTTGTTTCCATCCAGATTCGACTTCTTCCCATCATGAATGAACCTTTTAGTATATCCTCCTGACTTTCCACCATCAAACTTTCTATTTGGTTCAACCTTTCTGAACTTGATTCCATCTAATCAACTCTTTATTTAAATCTGCCATAATTTCAATTACTGACTAGAAAGTTGCTAGGCTAGATGTGTGTACGTCAACATGTATTTAGGGAATAGTACCCCAGATGAATCACCCAACACTATTGGACTTAGATCTAGCAAACTCCGATAGTAACCCAACCAACTCCAAAACATGGATGTATGTGTTCGGGAATCAGTACATTCCATCCACAAGTGAATGTATTCATTCTATAGTTGTTCCACCTCATACTAAAGGTACATACTTCTCAAAAAGAGTTTTGAAACATGACATAGACTTTTGATCTTCCCTTAAGTGGATAAGATAGCCTTCCACCAGATGTGGGCTTCATTCTTGAAGGATTGAGCTGCAAACTTAATCTTATCTTTCTTCTTACAACCACTAACTTCTAACTTAGTCTCAATCTCTTGATCCCTGAATAGCATCAATAGCAGTCTTATCTCCCTTGAATAGCTCGTGTTTAGAGGCGATGCAATTCGATAAGTACACCCCTTTGAATTAGAATCCTTTAATTTATCCTTCTTGAGTCAACTTCAATATAATAACCAGAATTGGTGTTGTTGTTTTCATCCTCTCTTTCATTTGACGACCTTGATGACTCTAATGATGCTTCAACCTTCAAGTTGCTTTTGCCTTTGCTGCCAAAGTACTTTCTTTACACTTCCACCACCTTGATAACTCCAGCAATGATAGCAGGCATGGTTATGGGTATCCCAACGGTAATCATTTGTTGTAGCTCATCCACAAGTTCGTCTTTCCTTTGTTCCTCATAAGTGGGAGGTGGACCGTTTTGATTTTAACAGAAGGACTGGGGCCTTTGCTAATATTAGCATGGGTTTTTCCTTGGTCCTCCTGGACGGACCTTCATTAGTTAACCGGTAGCCTTGTCGCCCTTATCCTTATCCATTCTAATTGATCATCACATGAAGAAATATCAAATACTAGAAGTTGTTGCATATAATAAAGCTACTAAGTATAGTTATCAATGTTAAAGTCCCAACCTCAGTTACAATTGGCTATCCCATCAGGCAATCAAATGACACACAGTCCAAACAAGGTATAGTTGTATCATCATCATACAATCATTATAAAAGGGACACATCTATTAGATATACATTATCATTCTATCTGTTTCATAATACATCATCCTACTAGATTAAATCATATTCTGTCTGAATAGATAATCTGTTCATTAATCATTACATGCCATATACTAACCCTAAACCTACGAAGTTCCTTAATCAGCCCTACCAACCTCATAGATGATACCTTATGCCTTAACCTCCAATCCCACACACCGATTGATTTCGGCTATGATATCTTTCATCCATCGGATCCTCAGATCTACCCCACACCCTATGGCTATCATCCAGGCGAACACTCACCGATGGTCGAACCATATCCATAGCATGGTGATGGCTAGATGATCTGGTGCCAAACAAATTCTGAGCCAGATCCAGATGAGGAGGATATGTTTAGAATGGTGATGTCAGCTGGTAAGGATAATAAGGTGCGTAAGTCGGGGGTGATGAATAGGTAGGGTAAACAACAGGTGGAGGTGGGTACATTAGAGGTGGCTTGTAAACAAGCGTCGGATGGTATGAATAAGATGGATGATAATAGTCATATTGACTACCACTGATAACCTCACGTAACTCGTCCTTCTCCTGCTGCTTATATTGCTCATAGTCATGATGCATGTATACATCTAAATTAGTTCTATTGATTATTATGAGGAATTCATACATCTATTCTCTCTAAAAAATGCCCCCTTTCTCTCACCTACCCTTTTGGCAAGATTCCCACACAAGAAAGGAGGAGCATGGCCGTTCCTCCCTTTAAAGATGGAGATCTCTAAGGTTATCTTTCCTTTTGTCATATTTGGTCCTTGCATTATTGTTACAACCACAACCTCACTTTCTTTTATTGTATAAGGGCTTGCATTCCAAACTTTGGGGGGTTACAATATGGATCATAGTTTGCAGTGATGTATTATTATAAAGCCTTTTATCATGATGATGATCATTCATAATGTATATGATGATTTTGTAAATATAGGTTGAGAAAATTTGATTATATTGCTTTAAAATGCTATAGTGAGTTTCTTTAGATAATAAAATTATGAGTTTATGATTATCACCAAAACCCGATTATGATTTGTGTGTTTCAAGGTATTCATGTTAAGTCTAATAGTGATAATCATTGTAGACAAGTTTGATGCCTATAAGATGGTTGATGAAAGGTTTCAACTAAAAAAATAAAGAACTATAACCTAGTTGCTAATTCTATTGTTAATATGATGTTCAAATGCAAAAATTCATGATCACAAGGAAAGGAGGTTGAATGAATCCCCTATGATCTTGAACTGATATCGTTATGTTTATGTCTGAACATGTCCAAAAGATGTTTGATTTAATGCCTAAACTAATAAAATAGTGAATACATGAATAATTTGTAGTTTTTACTTCAAATAACACTATTTGATAAGAAGGTTAAACTAGTGAGGGTGTAAGATTATGATAAACTTAGTTGGTGATATTGAATGATATGTAATACAAAAATGCATACGGAATAAGGTGATAATGGTTTAATGAGTTGGAAATAAGTTAATAATCAAAATTAAACTTTGATTATAAACATGAACTCATATGGAGAGTTGAATGGAATAATACTCATGTTGTAGATGAAATGTATATCCATATTATATGTTAATTTTTTGAAATGTTGACTTGTTGTCAAGTTATATCTAATATAGCTCGGAAGGCGGGGTCAAGCGGATGGTAAGTAAAAGCTCCTACAAGCAAAGGTGAGTGGATTCCAACTACAACCTTGTCATGCTTATATGTTATGATAAAAACCATATACTTATGTAAGTTGTACAAGTGAAGAGTTTAAATGATGACTATGCCCTTAAATCGGTGATTACCTATGTGTGGAGATGCAAGAGATAGTATGTCAAAAATGGTGTTTTCAACATTTACATTCTCACCATTTATTGTCTTGTGTTGTGAGTCATAATATAGTTACACTAGTTGCAAGTTGAATAGTTTACTATTACACATATCCTATGGTATTATACTATAAGTGAAGACCGGTTGCAATTTGAGTTGAATTGGAGCACCCATGTGGTCAAAGATAAGTAAATCTACTGGATATCATTCCATATCATCTTTGGTTTTATGTAACGGTCAAATGAAGTATATAACTTATGAAGTTTACCAAGGTTTGATGATAGAACTTGAGAAGAGAAATTCTTCAAAACCATGTGATTAATGTTGCAAGTCTTATTAGTTTTTCCATGTATTAGTATTGGCATGAGTTGCGTGTACGTACTAATTAACAATAAGGCTTGTTTATTAGTAATGGATTTATTAGACCAACCTTACTTGATAAATCATGAATCTTAAATTGTATAGAATGAATTGGTATGGTTTAAATAAATTATGACACATACTAGAGCATGAGTGCATACCATAATTTAATTTTCATGCATCAATGCAAACTAAGATACCCTTGATGATTGAATGATTTGATATTACACCTAAATTGTAAACGGGATTTGTAAATAGGTATGGATATATTATCAAACTAGAAGTACATCACAAGTTGGGTAATTAGTAAAGATATTAGATAGAAATATAAAAAAAACTCTACACACACTAACAAATATAGGCATGTTTGCATATGACATGGCCATGTCACTCTGACCTATCATACTTACTAACATGGCCAGATGGCACTAGACAAGGCCAAGTCAGTCCTAATGCATACCTACGGTCTATATTACTAGTGTGGCAGTGGCTAAAGATTACAACCACTTGCATTTCCAAGTTGACATGATCTAGATATGCATATGTAACATGTTTACTAATAAGGTTTATAATAAGAACTAATGTTTGGCTTGGCATTGAGTCCTAATTTTCATATCCATTCACAAACATGATATACAAGGTTGATTTATAAATATGTTGAGTCATGCATACTTGATTATGGACATTGATTCAATGATAGTCATTAATTGGTTGTAGGTGAAATTAAAGCAACCATAGAAAGGGATTGAGCTATAGATTGAGAAGAATAATCGAACATTCTACATTAGGATATGAGTAATTACTTAAAGATTCAAATATTGTGATTGAATATTATGTTATTGGTTTCATCGAATAAGAATCATACTAAATGGGATATGTTGGTGATTATAGGTGATGACGAGATGAGAACATGTCAAAGGATAATTATGGCTGATATAAGTGGGCAAATCTTGGATATGGCGTCAAATATTTTGGTTTACTCAATAATAAGGTTTTATTACAAACACCCAAGATGGGTCATGTAGTTTCTAAATTTTTTATGTTGTAAAGTAGATCTAGAGTTTGTTTAGTCTGATTAATAGTCCATGGATACATAGAATTTGAGTACCTTAAGCAGCTCGAGCAACAAGTAATGAAGGAAGAAAAAGCTGCTAGGTGGAAGATGAGGGAAGAAGCTGCAAAGTCAAGAGCCATCATCCAAAAGAGTCTAAAGAAGTCTGTCGATAAGCAAAGGATGATGAGCTTTTTGAAGCTGTATGGATTCTCTGGAAGGAGGCTTGGCCTAATGTATCTATCCACCATGGATGAGCATATTAGGGTGATCAAGCAGAAGATTAAAAGGGGTGAGCTTATTGACTTGCATTCTCCACCAAGTCAGGCTGCACTTGAATTTTAGATCAATGTTGAACCACAAGAGACAACACAACCTAGACCTAGTGCTAGACCACAAGCAACTTTATCTTCTGATCCACAACAGGGTCCTGATCCCTCTCCTTCTGAACCTATGAGGGAAGAGGACTCAAATGAGAAAGACACACAAAGACAACCTAGTGCTGAAGGCCAGTCTTCTCAGTTGAAATCTGGAAAGAGGAAGAAAAGGATGGCTACCAGAAGGGACAAGGAAAACAATTAGAAGTCCAAGGCATCCACCTCTACACCTCAGGATGTGTCAGAATATCCTAAGGGTGATCAAGAAGAGGCTGCTCATCCAACTCCTATTCAAAGATAGCCTCTTGCTGTTGAGAGACCCATCTTGTCCTAGACAATTTTTGCTAATCAGGATAGATGGTATGTCATTAGAGATCAAGGAAGTTAAGATATCTACTTCTGGCAAGACATACTTGATCTTCCTATGCATGATCTCTATGACATGAGGAGATACTATGAAAGTCTGAGGGATCCTGACCAAATGATGAAGAAAGGAATGGTTTTGATCCTGATGAGGACTATCAATAGATAAAGTAATCTCTTCTGTTTTGGTAGCATCAGCGTAGGGGGAGTTTATAAGGTTTATACTTAACATGCTTTCTTTGATCATCTTTTGACAAAGCTGAACAACTTTCTGCTGCCACTCTGAAGACTCACTAACTTATATGAGTTGGTGAGAAGGTCCATGCTTTTGTCAACTATAGATTATGGTCATCGGTTTGTAACTTTCTACTTTTCTACCTTATATCATTTTTCTAAAACATTAGGATGTGAGCTATGGCATGTCATAGTCACAAGTCAAAAGGCAATTTGCCTTTTGACTCTACATTGATGTTGTTGTGGTCTAGATTAGTGTTTCCAGCTGGCTTTCAAAGTATAGCCGGCTGTAGGATGTAGTATAAAATGTCTCAAGTACTTGTATCTTTCTTTATGCTTTGTAACACTTGTAAAAGAACTTGAGAGCATATACATCATTCTTGAAAACCAATATCATCTTGTTATTGTTATTGTTCTGTCTCATATCTTCTTGTGTTCTTAGCATCATTATCTATACAAACCCGGTTCCCTATTTGATCTGGTAAGTGTTCTAACACTCTCCTTATTATGAAAATGTTGCATTGACACCCTTCAACGGTCCTGCAATTGGTATTAGAGCTTTTTAGGCTCTTAATTGTAAGATCTTACCATCTTAAAATCCTTTGTTTCACAAAACACTTAACAACTCAAATGGCAGCTCTTACTAAGGCTGATATGGAAACCGATACCATGAAAAAATCTCCACTGATCACTCCTGATGACTTTGATACTTGGTGCCAAAGAATGGAAGGCTTCATCAAGTCTCAAGATAGCAGGATGTAGGGATCTGTTGTCTCTAGACCTCATGTACCATGCACCACTTCAGCTGCTGCTGGTGGTGGCATGATACCAGAGAAAGTGGCTGACTACTCAAAAGAAGATTGGAAGAAGATTGATATAGATTAGAAGGCCATGACCGCTCTCTAAACTGCTATTCCAAACTCTATCTACAGAGGCTTCAAGAAGTGCAAGACTGCTAAGCAACTATGGGATGCATTGAAGCTTATGTATGAGGGGTCAAATGAAGCAAAAGAAAACAAGAAAGACCTCTTGAAGCAGCAGTTTAAGACTTCACCTACAAAACAGGTGAAACCATGTCTCAATAATACTTCAGGTATGTTGAGATTGTGGATACTCTAATGGATGTTGGAGTAAGTCTTGAGAATAAGGATATTGTAAGGAAGTTCATATCTGCTCTTCCTAGACAATGGACACACTATTGTGTGGTCATTAAAAGGACTAAAAACCTCAGACCCTTACTCTCACAGAGTTGTTTGGTATCCTCAGTGGATACCAGATGGAGATGAATATGCAAAATCCATCTGGCAACTCCTCCAATAACAACAAAGTTCAGCCTTCATGTGGTTGAAAGGGACTGCAGAGAACCCATCATCATCTACTATGCTACCCTGAAAACTCATAAAAGGGTCCTTCATCGCCTTCCCAGAGACACCAAGGGAGAATAACATCCAAGGAAGCTCATTCCAGAGACAAGCTCTTCACAAGCCTTTATGTCTACAGATGAAAGCAGTGGCAACTTTCTCTTCACTCTTGAAGACTTGGATTGTATCCACCCAGATGATCAGGAGTACATGGAGATAGTCTAGCAAATGGCTCTTCGCACTCACAGGGCCAACAAGTTCGACAAGAAAACTGGAGGAAGTTTCCTAGCAATGCATCCAGTGGAAAGTTTGGGCTGGATAAAAGCAAAGTGAAGTGTTACAACTATAACCAAATAGGACACTTTGCAATGGAGTGCAAGGCACCAAAAACAAATGGTGGCCAAGCACAAACCAGCCAAACTACACTAATAGAACTCCAAAGACTGAAAAGACCAAGCAGCAAGCTGCAGTTGCTGTTGAAGAAGGAGGCTTTGATTGGAGCTTTCAGGTTGAAGATGTCTCCCAAAACCAAGCACTAATGGCAGATCATGAAGAAGCCAAGGTATTGGAACATCTTTGCACCCCTAAATGTATTGCTAAAGTTAATAGATACAGGTCCTATAACTTGGAAATGGGATCTGATCTTGAGTCCCTAAATATTTTAAAAGCTTATTTTAAAAGAGCTAAAAATGATTATAAACTTAAGATAGAAGATCTAGAAAAAACCATTTCAACTCTAAAGCATGAGCACACAAATTATAGGACTCAAATTAAGGATCTCATTACCAAGTTGACTAAATGCTAGGCTGAGCTTGTGATCAGCAAAGCCCGGGCAGAAAAATATGTTCCTAAAGAAGAGACCTTCAAGAACATTATATCCTCATCCTTGCATGCAAAGATTTGTTATCAAAATAAGCAGGGACTGGGATCTATTGAGATGGGTCCTCCACACACTCTACTATCTATAAGATCTACAAGGTGTGGAACTTGTCAAGATGAACTTCCCCTTATTGACCCATTCAAGAAAAGGATGAAGATGAAGAGGAGGTAGTGAAGAATGGATCTAAAATGAGTGAAGAAGATCATCCTAAGAAGGGTCACTATTCTCCTAAGGAGAGGAAAGAATTAGGGTTGAGCAAGTCCAAGAGGAAGAACCTGATCAAAAATGCAAAGAGAAAGGCAAAGAAGGCTCAAGAGATCAAGGCTACCTTCAAATCCAAGTAGAAACAAGTCTCTATCTCTGCAGGATTTAAAGTGGTAAAGACTAAGGATACAACTATGAACTCTAGTAGCAGGAGTTCTAGTTCATGTCCACCTCATCCCTATGAAGAAAAGAAGGCAGATCAAATATGCACCACTGCTGCACAGCCTGAACCATCCATTTCCAAAAGCAAGTATCACCCTGAGAAGCCAGCTACACCATCTGTAAAGATGAAGATGGGAGTGGAAAGTGATTAAGCTCAGCTCTCTACATAAAAGAAGACTCTCAGAAGGAAGCAAACTGAATGTGTCATGTGTGGTAGTACTTCTCATTTTGCTAAGGATTCAATCTACAATCCCAAAAGTACTATCCACATGACTAAGAGAAGACTTTTAAGAAGAAGAAGAAGAAAACAGCTTCGGAAGGAAAACCTTTTCCTTTTAGAAGCTCCAAAGTTAAGTTGAACACAAGTGAAAACTTGCCTTTGGAAGAAAATTTGGTCTCGAAAGAAAGGAATGCTTCCAAAGTACTAAAGTCTACTACAGTGAATGTAAGATCTTTCGAAGGCCCAGTCTCTAAAACTTCCAAAGTTATCAAAACTTCTGAAGTATTGAAGGTCAAGTCTCATCTTCCAAAGATGGTATGGAAGATAAAGGAAGACCAAGTGACTGAAAGCATTTCATCCAAAATAGCTGATAATCCTCAAAGTCTAAATATAGGATCAATTACTGTTGCATTGTCTTTAGTTTACATTGATAAGCCTAGGACCAATAAGGCTTGGGTTCCCAAATGTAACTAACTATCTCCTTTTGTGCAGGAACAGCTCAAGACCAAAGAAAAAGTACAGATCATTGATAGTGGTTGTTCCAAGCACATGACAGGCAATGGCTCTTTGCTTCAAAACTTTGAAAGAATTGATAGAAGGCCAATTGCTTTTGGAGGAGATTCTGGAGGTTACATTACTGGAAGGCGTGGGGTCACAAATGGTAAGCTCAGCATTGAAAAGGTAAACTTTGTCAAGGAGCTTGGATACAATCTTCTAAGTATCCTAATTTTGTGATCAGAGACACAACATGCTTTTTACTAACCATGAGTGCATTGTTCTCAAGCCTGGGGTGGTCATTCCTCAAGAGCATATCCTGCTCAGAGCCCCCATGAGAGGGAACATGAACAAGATGGACTTGCAGAAAACATCCCCTTCAGGAGAAGTTTCTTCCTTTCTGTCTAAGGCCAATAATGATGAGTCTTTCCTTTGGCATAAAAGAATGTGCCATGTAAACTTCAAAAACATGAATAAACTAATTAAGAATGATTTGGTAACTGGAATGTCAAAGAAAGAGTTTATAAGTGGTAATCATTGTGTTGCATGCCTGAAAAGGAAGCAACACAAGGTATCTCACAAGCCAAAAGAAATGAACTCCATCACTACACCCCTACACTTGTTACATATGGTCTCTTTGGCCCCACCAGTGTAATGAGTTTAGGAAGGACCTCTTATTGCTGGTGATCGCAGATGACTTCACAAGATTCACTTGGGTCTTCTTTCTCAAATCTAAGGATGAGACCCTTTAGATCTTAAAAAGCTTCATTCTGAAAATTGAGAATCATGTGATCATAGAGTCAAAATCATAAGATGTGATCAAGGAACCAAATTCAAAAATCAAATCCTGATACATTTTATCATGAAAAGGGTATTACAAGACAATATAGTGCTCCCAGAACTCCTCAGCAAAACGGTGTTGCTGAGAGGAGAAACAGGACACTTATTGAAGCTGCAAGAACTATGTTATCTGATTCTAAACTACCCATCACCATCCAGGTAGAGTCACTTAACACTGCCTACTGTGTGAAAAACAAAGTTTAGTAGTTACGACTCATGGTAAGACTCCCTATGAACTGTGGCACAAAAGGAGCCTTTTATGGTTTCCTTAGATCATTTAGATATCCTTCACCATCTGAATACCAAAGATCAAGTAGCCAAGTTGTTGAGAAATCAGATGATGGACATTTCATTGGATACTCTTCCCAAGCTAAGGCTTAAGAGTATACAATCTTAGAACTAGAGTAATTGAGGAGTCAACCAATGTGACCTTCAATGAACACACACCCAGTGTAAAATGTTCTGGTCTTGATTGGTTGTTTGATCTTGACTTGGTTACCAACTGTTTTAACAAATCCTGTGAGAATGTTTCAGGATCTATAGGTATTTTATCAAAAGAAGATTCTGATCCAAGATTTAAGCTGAGAAGACCAACTGATCAAACTACTTCAGCTCTAGTGGTAACTAGCCTCGTAGTTGGAAATCCTGTCAGCCCTACCATGACACACTCTTCAGTTGATACATCTGAGGTGCCTACAAATTCCAGCTCAAAGGCACAAAACTTAGATGAAGAAATTTCTAATGTAGGAGGAGATTGAGGTGGTGAGAGTGATCAAGAATTCCTTGATGCTAATAACCATCTATAGAAGACAACATCAATGATGTAAACACACTCATTGGATCAAATCATTGGATCAAGTCTCACTTGATAAGTGTGTTTATGTGGTGGATGATTCTCAAGCACCAGATCTAAATTTCACCAATTTAGTTCTATCCAAACAACTTGCTATGATTCTTCAACTAAGAATTATAAGTCCTATCCCACCACAAACATCATTGGAGATGTTATGACTGGGGTGAGAACAAGAGGACAAACCCATGATAAAAATGTTTGTCTTCACTCTTTTTTCTTGTCCCAGATAGAGCCTAAGAAGATTGAATAGCTTTGAAAGATGGAATTTGGGTTAAAGCAATGCAGGAGGAGCTGTTTAATTCAAAAGACGGAAGGTTTAAAATCTATCTCTCTTCCTCAAGGGAAGACTACCATAGGTGTCAAGTGGGTATTTAGGAACAAGAAGGATGATAGAGGACTTGTCATCAAGAACAAGGCAAGACTAGTAGTTCAAGGATACACACAAGAAGAAGGGATTGACTACACTGATGTTTTTGCTCCTGTATCAAGACTTGAAGCTGTTAGGAAATTCTTGGCTTTTGCTGCATCCAAGGATTTAAGGTCTACCAACTTGATGTCAAGTGTGCCTTTTATATGGGTGATGATGAGGAGGTATTTGTCAAACAACCACCTAGTTGCAGACCCAGATCATCCTGATTATGTCTGCAAGCTTGACAAAGCTCTTATGGATCTACATCAGGTCCTGATTATGAGGGTATGAGCACAGCTATCAAAGCTCTCTATGGGCTGCATCAGGCTCCAAGAAAGTGGTATGAGACACTATCACAGTATCTCTGTGAGCACAGATACAAGAGAGGTACTATTGATGGAACACTCTTCATCAAAGGAATAGGAAATGACTTGATGATGTTCAAGTTTATGTAGATGACATTATCTTTAGGTCAACTAATCCAAAGCTCTACGAAGACTTTGAGAAGCTGATGAAGAATAGATTTGAAATGAGTGCCATGGAGGAACTCAATTTCTTTCTAAGAATTCAAGTGAAGCAAGTTGATAATGGCATCTTCATAAATCAGTCAAAGTATGTTCAAGACATACTTATCAGATTTCACATGACTGAATGCAAGGCTGCTAAGACACCCATAGCCAGAAACCACTCCCTTGGACCATATCTTGAGGGGAGTGTGTTGATGAACATCTCTATTGGGCTATGATTGGGTGTCTTATGTACCTCATAGCCAGCAGGCCTAATATCATGTTTGTTACATGTATTTGTGCAAGATATCAAGCCAACCCCAGGATGTCACACGTGGTTGCTGTCAAAAGAATTCTCAGATATCTCAAGGGTGCTCCCAAATTAGGCCTTTGGTATCCAAAGAATTCCGACTTCAATCTGTATGCTTATACAAATAGTGACTATGGTGGTTGTAACATGACAACAAAATCCATATATGGGGGACGTCAATTTCTTGGTGGAAGGATTGTCTCATGGCAATGCAAGAAACAATCATGTGTATTGTATCACTACTAAAGCTGAATACATTGCTGCTGCTAGCTGCTGTGCTCAAGAGCTTTGGATTCATAATCAGATGCTAGACTATGGATTTAACTTCAAGAGACTCTATCCACATAGACAACAATAGTGTATCTCTATCACAAAGAATCTAGTTCAACACTCAAAGTCAAAGCACATCAATATTAGGTATCATTAAATTAGAGATAATTTTGAAAAGGGACTGATAAAACTAGTCAAAGTTAACACTAATGAATAATATGCTGATCTATTCATAAAATTTTTGATGAGCGGAGATTTAAGTATCTTGTATCAGCTATTGGGATGATTAATTTTGAGTAGATTTCATTAAACTAACTTAAGATTATTTTTAATAATATGTGGGTCTTAAGTTGTCTATTTCCTCATCATATAAGCCTAGTTTACTTTGGAAGAAACTTTTCAAAATGATATCCCTTAGAACTTTGAGAATTTTGGATGTATTTTCCTTCGGAAGACATCAAGTTGTCTTTGGAAGAAAATTATGTTTTCAAAACAAGTAACTACTTCTGAGAACTTAACCTTTGAAAGAAATTTGATTAAATCTTCTGAAGCTTATATTGTCACTAAGTACATATATGTATTGAAGGACTATTTCTTTTGAAAGCAATTAAGTCTCGAAAGACTTATTATCTTATGGAATAAGATTACTGATATTTGATATCTTCCGAAGCATAATCTATCCAGGAAGTAAAAATACTCTAAGTATTTTTCTTCCGAAACAAAATTCTTAGAAAACTAAGGAATATCTTCCAAAGCAAAATTTGGCTTTGGAAGTTTTTCTCAAATCTTCCGAAGACAAATTACCTTTGGAAGATTTAGACTTCCAAGAAAACTAACTTTTGGGCACCTTTTCTGAGGTGGGACCGACTTTCGGATCTCAAAGTTTCTCTGTTCGTATTAACTTTGTCTCAAATCCATACCATATATATTTGTACAACGGTTCCCCCTCTTTCACTATTCACCTTCATCTGCTATATTCAAACCCTAAATTCACCCACAAACTGACTTTGTTCTTACCTTTCTTCGTCCTAAAGCTACTCTAAATGGCCAACCCTGACCCACGAAACCAGCCCGATTTCTCCATGCAACTACACAGGCAACATAATCAGGTTGCTCTGTTAGTATCTGAGAAGGATCCTAGCTTATCAAATGTTTGTCATTTCTTGGCTCTAACAAACTACTTCACCTCCCTCACTATCAACCCTCCACTATATGAAGATCAACTTTTGGAGTTCTGGAGTACCTGCCAAGAGGTCATTCTGGATGGGGAGAAGGCACTATCTGCCACAGTGCAGGGCAGGACAATTTTCATCACTCCAGCTACCATCCGTACTCATCTAAGGCTGGATGATGAAGAAGGCGAATTGTCCTTCCCAAAATCTACTATGAACCAGTCCTTCAGGCAGATAGGCTATAAGGGTGATTACTTTGTAAGAACCTTCAAGAAGGGGAAGGTCTCCTCCCAATGGAAGTACCTCCTCCATGTGGTCATCCACTGTTTATCAAACAAACATGGAGGTTGGGATCAAATTCAGAAGACCTCTCCTATATAGTCCATAGATTAGTACAAGGGGTCAAGTTCAAGTACTCACAATTTGTTTGTACTAATTTACTGTAAGGCCCCGTTCCCGGAGACCTCACAGTTGGGCGATCATAGCATAATTAAAATAAACATTTCATAATCCATTAAAAATAATGCAGCGGAATAAACATCAAAGCCATTCATTAGTTTATAAGCATTGTTGCTAAGCAATACAGGTTTGTTGACAGTTACAAAAGAATCCTTAATTTGCATTACAAAACAACAATGTTATAGCATGAATGGATGTCAGCTAGCCCCACAGTAGCCTCCTGAGTGCATCCTCAGCAATATTACCTGCAACTGAAAATGCATAAAAGTCAGCTTTGCTGAGTGAGTTCTAGTTTTAAAATCATAAAAATACTCGGAGAGTGTATATGAAAATACTTTTTCAAAATATCATAACTTCTTTCGAAGTGATCATACATCATACATACATCGAGGTATATCCTTATTATCTTTCATCATCGTTCATAATCATTCGTTTCGCACTTTCATTATATCTTTCACTGCAATCTAGATCCTGTCATATGCTATGCCCCATCGTTGTGCATAAAGCAACTTCAGTCTTGGGGTCAAGCGACAAGGATCCCATTCGTACATATTAGTCAATCTTAAAATTGACTCCCGCATGCATCCTCATGGGCTAGCTTAACCGCACACAGTTGAGCTAACAACCTCTGGCTGTGAACCTCCATTTCATTTGCTTGCAAGACTTTTCATTCGTTCATTATGTTCCACTTTTTATTAACATTAATCTTTCCCTTTATTAATGATAATACTTTATGATCATAAGCAATCACATAAAGTCACATTATAGTAATAGAACACAAGAACAATCATAAAACATGAATAGGATAATCAAATAATAATCAAGGTCAACCCTAGGTCAAACCTTAAAATTCAGCTTTCTCCAAAATTTCAGAAATTTTCTAAGTGTCTTAGCGCATGGGAACTATACAGCGCATCAGCACTGCATGGGCTCATTAACACTATTTGGGGCATCTTTCCTACACTTAGACATTTCCGCAATATTTCTGGGCGCATGAGCCTCCCAGGCGCAATGGACAAACACTTAGGCTCCAGGAAGGTCTTGGGGCATGACACTGTTCAGGACATGAACCTACACTTAAACACTTAGGCAAAACTTTGGGCGCATGGGCACTATTGGGCGATGAGCCCCTACTAAAATTTTCTAAGGAAGTTTCCAGGCGCATGGACCCTGTTTGGGCGCATGACCTGTACTTATACATATTTTCACTAAGTTCCCAGGCGCATGGGCCCTGTTGGGCGCATGACTGCCTGTTGTGCACCTCTTCATATCAGAATCAGTTCAAACCTGTTGTAGCACCTATTCAAGCCTAATAAACATTTCTAAGCATTCCCAAACATGAACAAGCTTCACACATGAAATATACTTATAAAGCTCACGAGTACAAACATACATCCATAAAATCTTTCAACATGCATTTTCAGCCCCAAATCAGTTTAAAATACATGTAAACGGGTCTAGAACTCACCTATTGCAAAGACAGTAAAACTCCACCAAACTTGGCTGCACTAGAGTTTAAGACACCTAAAACAACATAAACAAGCACTAAAACACCATAAACACATAGAAATCGGTTCCTAAGGTGGAAAACCTCAAGAAACTGAACCAATTAACATGTAAACACATACCTCGAAGATTCCAGCTTCTTCTTCATCACAAACCAAGAGAAAACCAGAAACACAACCTTTCTCCTCGGTCACAGCAGCAGCAGAAAGAGCATGGGCGACCATGCTCTTATACTCATACTTTTTTGACTTTTATACATATTACACAATGCACCCTTCATCTTTCCATTACTTCTTTATTCAAGATTCTTTTCTTCTTTTGCACTTTTGGCCCTTATAAAAGAGGGTTAATGACCAGCAACTTAAGATCACCAATATCAAGGGCAAGTTAGCTGAGATACCACTAAGGAGGACTCAACCAGGACCACAAGAACCTGTGGATGTGGTGGACCTAACCTCTAGCTCACCTAGGCAAGAAGGTGATGCTACTAAAAAGGGGGAGAAAGTCCTACCTGCAATCACAAAACCTAGGAGTTCTTCTCAGAGCATGGACATAGAGGACTCACCACCTTCTCTTGCTCTTGTCCATACTCAACAACCTCCTTAAGTTCACCTTGATGTGGACTCACTCATACAAAGTCTATTTAAGGAGGGTATACCAAGGGCAATACCAACTCCATCTCACCCAGCTTATAATCCAATTATGGGATGGAGATATGATGATCAGAGGAGACCCCTAGTAATCTCTAGATCTTAGGGGTAATAAGAGATCTTCAACTTCTACACCTTAAGATTCTATAAGAGCACTTATCTAGTTGACCTCCCACTTGCTAACCCAAGTCAAAATAGACCAGCTACAAGGTTGGCTGATAAGATGCAACAATAGGTGATTGAAGAGTTAAAGCTGAGAACAAGACTATATAGACAGAGGCTAGCAGGCAAGACTATTGGTCAACTAGATGCTGAGGTAGACCCTAAGATTTGCTTCGAAGGGAAACTTGGCTGAAGGCCCAGTAGTTGAGCCTGTGAACCTTGAGATAACAGGAACTGCTTCAGCACCTATTACCCTCAGTAAGGCACCAGCTGGTGAAGGTGTCTCACAACCTCTCTCTAGCCAGAGCTCAAGTGAAGAACCAAGCAATGAAGGGCAAAGCCCTCTTCAACCTGAGTCACAAAGGTCTGCTAGTGACAAAGGTAAAAGGAAGATGACTCCTGGGGAGATTGAGGAGGTGAAAAGAGAGAGGAAGAGGAAGCTAAGGGTAGGGAGTTCAAGTGGGTCCCCAGGCTTCATGGAAGCTGCAATCAGGACTGTCCTCAGACCAAACACTCAAGATGATGAGGTAAGGGCAGCCAGATTGAACTACTTGGGGACTAGAAACTATAACATTGACGAACTCATCTATCTTCCCTTAGAAAAGTTAAAGAACTGGCTGACATTAAGATGCCAAGGAGAGGAAGGAGACAAAGGATGCAGAACTACTCCTCAAGATCAAGGAAGAAAAAAAGATGAAAAGACTCTACAAGCATGCTCTTACCCTCTCCCCAGTTCAAGAAGCCTTGAGACAGAGGCTGTGGCAACTGAGCAACAAACTCAGGTAGACAAAGAAACAGATAGAAAAAATATGATTAATTACCTGAGTGCCACAGGACTCTATCAGGCATCTACACTTATTACCTTGTCCTATGAATACATAGAATTTGAGTACCTTAAGCAGCTCGAGCAACAAGTAATGAAGGAACAAAAAGTTGCTAAGAGGAAGATAAGGGAAGAAGCTGCAAAGTCAAGAGCCATCATCCAAAGAAAGAATGGTTTTGATCCTGATAAGGATTGTTAATAGATAAAGTAATCTCTTATGTTTTGGTAGCATCAGCCTATGGGAGTTTGTAAGGTTTATACTTAAAAGGCTTATGCAACCAAAGTAACCAAAGAGCTTCAGCATGCATGCATGAAGTACTGAGTGAAATTACTTTGGAAGTTTCACACAACTCAAGGAAATAAGCTGTGTAAAAGCTTCCAAAGCCAAATGACCAAAATCTTCCGAAGCCAAGATGAAGTCTTCTGAAGCTTCAGAGACAAGGTCTCCGAAGCCAAAGACTGATTTCTTCCAAAGATAGAGAAGACATGCTTTCTCTGATCACCTTTTGACAAAGCTGAACAACTTTCTGCTGCCACTCGGAAGACTCACCAACTTATATGAGTTGGTGAAAAGGTCCATGCTTTTGTCAACTGTAGATTATGGTCATTGGTTTGTAACTTTCTACTTTTGTACCTTTTATCCTTTTTGTAAACATTAGGATGTGGGCTATGGCATGTCATAGTCACAACTCAAAAGGCAATTGCCTTTTGACTCTACATTGATCTGTGTTGTCTAATTAGTTTCCAGCTGGCTTTCAAAGTATAACCGGCTATAGGATGTAGTATAAGTCTCAAGTACTTGTATCTTTCTTTATGCTTTGTAACACTAGTAAAAGAACTGTGAACAATACATCATTCTGAAACCATATCATCTTGTTATTGTTCATTCTGCTCATATCTGCTTGGTTCTTAGCATCATTATTACAAACTGTTCCTATTTGATCTGTTAAGTGTTCTAACACTCTCCTTATTGTGAATTGTTGCATTGACACCCTTCACGCCTGCACAAACACTATGGTGCTGAAAGACTGAGCTCCTAGAGTGAATAATCAGAAACTCTATCTTGATCTGGTGGCAGCTCAAGCAAGTACTTAAGGAACACCTGTGCAAAGTTTCACACCACAGGTACATCTTTCATGTATTTTGTTCAACTTTATCATTAATAACATATACCAAATAAACTCAACACCTTGCTTTATAAGCTTTTCAGCCTTGATCATATAAATAACCAATGACATAATAAATACTCTATCACCTTAAATATGTAACTGGACTACCATTAAAAGCTTAAAAATAAATCATTTTTTCTTGCAAATAACCTGAGCTATATAATTAGATAGATAATCCATTCATAACATTACATCAAACCACCTTTAAGGCCATAAGAAACAACCTTGACCTTCTCGTTTTGTAAGGAAATCATCTATAGCTTCTATTACTTATATGATATCTTACCAAGTTCAATTTCCACATCAAAGGCCTTATCTATCATCTTCGTTATTGATTGAGTTGCCATGGTTGGATAAAAAATAAATCAACTAAAGGACTTAAGTACCTATAACTAGTATAGGTAAGTAAGAGTCTTCTCCACAAAAAATGGTGGAAAGTGTAACTAAGAATTAAAACAAGAAATGAAAATACTAACAAGCATACATTTTTTGGGTTTTATTTAAAATGCAAGTTGATTTAAACAAAGACAATTAAGAAAGCAACGATTTTGATTATGGGTTTTGAAACCTATGTTAAAAAAGGCAACCACTTTCAAGATTCAAGTTCAAAGATTCACACTTGATTTTATAAGAATTGATTAGGAATCATATAGAAATGATCTTGCAAACTTGTTTGATTAAAGGGATAATTATACAAAGGATTTACATATGTGACAACCTTGGTGTTTGGGCCTAGAAATTTTTTTAGAAACCTTATTGGGCCACACAATGACACCAAACCTTGCCTAGGGAGCCCATAATTGGGCCCAACAGCTTTGGGCTTAGGCCCACATTAATACACACACCCAAATAGGCGTTGGCCCATCCAACCCTAATTGGGCCATTGGGCCATAAAAGTCAATGGGCTTTGACCCACATAACCAATATGGGCCAATAGGCCAACGCAAGATCATGTGGCATGGTGAACCGACCTGGGCCTCGAGCCCGATAGCTTAGAAGATGAAAGTTACTATATGAATCTTGATTAATTAAATAAGCATGGGAATCCAAACGGATATTAAATTTATCATTGACAAAATTTAGCCAATGCAACTATGTAAGTTTATAAAAATATAACTCATTTGAATCAAATGATAATTAGTGAATCTAAAAGTCTTAAAACACATAAATTAAAAGACTTAAAACTTTTATTAAAATATAGCACTCTCCTGCACAACTAGCTTAAATAATAATAACAATAATAGTAAGGTAACTTTATATGCAAAATTAATTAAATAGAAATCTATAATATGTCAGATCAAATAAGAATAATTCTATGGCATCCTACATAACTTAACAAATCACCAAATAAGATAAAAAAAAATAATACATTATTACTTATATAATCTTACACTCCAAAAAATAACATAACACACTCATATAATATATATATATATATATATATATATATATTATATATATATATATATACACACACACACCCATACGGCACACATGCATGCATACATTGACTCACACACATACATACTATATATATACATAATTATATACTTAAGGATTTATAAAATGATTCACCACACTAACACCTATATATAAATAAAATGCATCTCACACATATGCATATAATATATATATATATATATATACCATCAAACACACACGTACATATACTCATACACATACATATGCATGCACGAGCAACATACACATTATATATACATGCATACCGCACACACACTACACACTACACACTAACACACTCAAATATTTTATAAAAACAATTATATAAAATATTCAATATTGTCTTGTCTTGTCACCTCCCAATTCCACCAATGCCCTTAAAGCCTACCTATGTTCTAGTAACTTGTAAGTTTGACTAAAATCCCACCAAAATCTCAGCCATATATTGAGTAAACCAAGATATGAGAGTCTCAATCTCACTCTCTCTCCTCTATTTGGCTGAGAGCCACACCCACCTCACTCCACACTTCAAATTTTCATTCACTCAACCCTTTAAACTCTCTCTAAACTCTTCTACTTGAACCTACTATCATACACTCTCTTGCACATTCAAGAATACTAAACTTCCAGCCTTCTTGAAGCCATATTTGACCCACAAGTGCAACACCATCAACCTCACAAAGCCAAGGTAATCATAAAACACACACACTTGTGCACCATCAAGTTCTACCTTCCAAATCTGCCTACACATAGTCTAGTCTAATCTCTTCTTTTAAACAGCTTTTTCTTTCCATTTCAAGGCCTCACTTTAGATCTTAACCCCCCCCCACCCCAATGATCAACCGTTGCATCAAGGTAACCCTTGAAATCCGAAAAACACGCGAAACATCGCGTATTGTTATGAAGGTGACACAACGAATCCCATGACACTCCAATTTCATGAACTTTAATACACTTTATTTTTCAGTAACTAAGTGATACAAAAACTTTCTCATAACCTTCTTTGATCACAAAATCGGTTTTGACAAATCTAGCCACCAGTAAAACCCGTTTTTCATAAAACAAGAAAGTATATAATCTAAGTTCACAAAGTGTGATTTAAATAATTCTGGAAGTTAAAATTACTTACCTAAACCCAAAAATAAAAGTTCATAATTTATAGAATAACTATTTGTATTTTATGAATAACATAAAGTATGGAAATTCAATAATTTTTGTAATAATTCTAGAAATCAAGTTGGGGACCTAAAATACTGAAATATAGGGCTAATTAAATATTATTTATCTTATAGGATTGATTGGTAGTGGGAAACCAAACTAAAGTACCTAATGTCGAAAAACCGGGACTTAACGGACACTTAACGAGGCTAACCGAGCAATGTAACGAAAATGGTAAAACTATAAAAAAATTATTATATAAAAATTCCAGTAGACTTAAACTATTAATATATTCCTATAAATTAAATTTCATAAATTTTGGAATCTATTTACTTAGTAAAAAAATACAAATTTTATACACTTGAAAATAGAGAAATCTGATAAAAACGATTTTAGGAGCAATATTAGTGAAAAATCCAGAACCTATGAATCATAATAATTATATCAAAGTCATATATGGCAAAAAGTTGACCAAATATGATCCAAACCCAAAAACCCGTTAAAATCCAAACCGTTAACGTTTAAACTCCAAAACCGATATTAAGATCCAAGATTTACAGTAACTAATGGTTTATTAATGGAAAAATAAGATAAAAACTAAATAT
The DNA here is from genome assembly GCA_025506505.1 of Flaveria sonorensis. Classification (NCBI taxonomy): domain Eukaryota; kingdom Viridiplantae; phylum Streptophyta; class Magnoliopsida; order Asterales; family Asteraceae; genus Flaveria; species Flaveria sonorensis. The sequence continues at coordinate 44,951,249 of CM046432.1, forward strand.
TTGAAATTATAGAGTCTTCTATAGGATTCTACATAATTTATCATTAAAATAAAATAATTACCGTTTTAATAATTTAAAAAATCTTAAAATATATTTAAAATCTCTAATCTCATGAAATTGTTGTTTTTCCAGTAGATTATGACTCATAAACTTAAAGCAAATTAAATTTAATAAAAGCAATGGATTTAAACTTACATCACAAACATACCTGAATCGTGATACGGTACATGTTTAAAAAAACAATAGGTAGCTCACCGATCCTATAACCATAGAGTTAACACATCAAAAGCTAAATGATATCCAAATTTAGTTGTAACTAAAATATAATCATCATTTAGACCACTCGACAATCTCAAACAAAAAACCTCCAAATATACCTCAATAGAGCACCTAAACCGAAAGCAAGCTCTTGAAACCGTTAAGAAAGACCAAATGTCATAAAAACTAACTTATTACAGTATCTTAATCCTAATATTTTAATAAAAGTCATCATAAAAAATTAAGAGCAAAATTTCTAACTTTAGGGTTAAAAATATCAATCTAGCAAAGTTAAAGGACCAAACTTGCCAACTAATGAAACCTTACTGTTTTGAGACCATATCACTTATAAGAACAATAATAATACGAATTTATAAAATATTAAACTAGACTTAAGCAAAACTTGAGATATGAACACAAAACACAACGACCTAAAACAAGAGTACATATGTGTAATGAAAATCATCAAGCCAAGTAAGACAAATGCAAAACATGAGGGTTGGGCTTAATTGATCACTCAATAAAATACTAATTCATTTGAAATAAACATAGAAATTCTCCCAGTCAGTAGCATCCAAACTTTCCAAGTTAACCACATGGTCAACCCACACGTGAGTCTCATGAACCCCCTTTTTATTTTAAAACTTTTAGGGTGAAATACATACTTGTTGGTTATTATTTTGTGGTGCAATACAACCTGCTCTTGTCCCCAAATGGAGCACAATCATTAACTCCATTAGGATTCGCGTGATTTGTGGATAGTACTATTTGAGGAATCTCTCGCACACAATGGGCCCTTTATGCAAGGAACCCCCCATTGAGATTCAACAATCATTGTGTCATAAATTAGTGCAATTTAATTGTGCTTAGAAGGGCACATTTAAACCCATCAATCTAGTAGTAACGAGTTGGGATATTTTAGCACTTGGGCGAGAAAGTTCGGGTCAGGTCTGATTGTGATACAGTCTATAGTTCACCTTGGATATTATGTTATCATTATTGTCATAGTCTTTAAGAAATTTATTGAATATTATATCTGTCATGAAAAGTAACGTGTCTTAAACTCATGAGCTTACCAACATTATGTTGATATATTTTGGGTGTGTATTTCAGGAGAAGATTGAATAACTGGTGTGGAAAGGATAGATGCCGCCTTAGATGGACCTTTGGAGACTTAGCCATCACCCTATCCATCTTATCATTTGTGAACAATTAAATTAATATGTTTTATTCTAATATTTAGACAATTTACCATATGGATATCATTAATGATGTAATGCCACGTAGACAATTGCCTTGGATGATATAATGATTAAGTTTGAATGTATTTAATGTCACTGCATTGTGATGATATCCGTCGATCACGGCCAAACCCGGTCAACAAGGTGTGACACATTGGTATTAGAGCCAATGGTTTCAGTGAACTAGGTTCTTACCATAAGATACCTAGGCTTTAACCGCACATTAAGGACCTAAGAAAGAAAATGGAAACCCCTCCCCCCTTAAGTTATGACCCGAGGAAAGTTTCCATCATTTACCTACATTCTTATATTTTGCATAATTTATATTTCTAATTTCTGATTTTGATTATATATTTTTTTAACATTGCAATTTACCTTGTTTGTTCATTAGATGGCAGAAAACCAGAACAAAGGAAAGACCATTTATACACTGACTCGCCCGATGTCCCACCACTATCCCACCACCCACGTTTGTACCAGATGTGGGTGCACGACCTTCGAGACACCTCAGTCATATGAGATTGGGGAGTATGCCCATCTCGGGCCAAAGTATGTGGACCCTAACTGGTGCCCTACGGTCCCCTCTGAGCACTTGATGCCCGATCCTAGCGACGATCGGGAAATGGAAGAGTCGGAGCCTTCAGAGGACTCGTCTGAGTCATCGGCGATTGCCCGGGCCAGTTCCCTATGACCAGAAGGGAATGAGGACGTGGCACCTCGTGCGAGGCAAACCACACAAATGTTCATCCGACCCATCCCCACATTCTAGCGGGAATGGGGTAACCTAATTACAAGACTGACCAGGACACCATCACATCCTGTCGTGCCATCACTACTACCACTACCATAGCCGGCCTATCGTACCCGGTAGAATCAAATAAATACATGACATAACATCAGGGTTCTCCCTTGTTTCTTTTTGTGTGAGGTTGCAAGCTCTTGTCTTGGTTTTGGTCTTCTCCCTTCCTTTATTTTTAGTAGTTATTTCATTAGGATCTTATTATTGGTAATCCTTGGCTAGGTGCCAAGTTACACCGCAGTTGTAGCATTTTGTGACATTTAAGTACACATGGAAGAAATGCTCCGTCTTCCAACACCTAAAATACAGGTTTGTTCCTAGATGCATTCCCCAAATGTCTTCTTCTACACTTTCTACATAAATCAGTCTCTTCCATATTTGCTTTCTTATCCGTGTGACTAGATCACTTTTTTAGGTTGTTTAGAATAGGGACCGCTTTCTTTTAAGCTCATTAATGGTCAGATCAAAATGATCACATCATCATATTCTACTTCACTTAAATCTACAACTGACTCGAAGGTCTTTGATGTGCAGGATTTCAAACATGTACACTTAGTCTTGGGAAACTCATAAATGAAACACTTAATCATCCTATCTTTTAATATTAACTAAATGGATTTAATCAGCCCATTTTATTAACCCTTGAAGCATAATAGTGGTGTGTGGGATTATTAACTTTAAATCCTAGAAACTCTGTTTCAACACCAGTGATCTTATTTTGAGGGCTGAACTTCTTGATCACCAACTTCTTTATGTCATCCTATTTTTTGTTCTTTACATTTCGACTGCTTTTTTCTAGCTTGATTGTTTCCCACTACTGCGGTACCTCCTTGGCCGGCAAATATTTACTGATTTCAATTACTACCTCCTTTTAGAATTCCATTATATAATGGCAATTACATCTTTCTTACTAGCTAGAGGTGTGGGTTACAACCCTTGAAAGCCCTATAAGTACACCCATTGGCACGTTATTTGTTGGAATCATCATTGTTGGTTTTAATCTCCAAAATAATTTTTTCATGATATCTTTTGCTTCCCTTACTAGAGTTACCACTCTTTTCAGTTTTGAATTCCTAACTTGTCGCCTTTAGGGCTTCTAGTTAAGATTGTTGACAAGGTTGATTTTAGAATTTGATAAACTTCAACTGTTAGTGCTTCCCTAAAAATGAGCTCTAGCATAAATCCTTCTTCAGAAAGTCCTCTATCTTTTGTTAAATTTCATCATGCTCAATTCCCCTTGCCCTACTTTTATGACTAGTGATCTACCACGGATACCATAATGACTCACTTCATCTACCACACCCATTTCCTGGACTAGCTGTGATGACTAATATCAATCAATACAATGAAGTAAAATAATATTAAATATCATAAAATAGGTTATGTGTCCAAGTCTAATATACAAGTGGCATTACAATCCAAATAAAATACTCAAATTTATTATATTTTTTTAAACCATAGTCATTATTTATTTATTACCTAATTATAAGATAGGCAGATAGGGTGGTGACTAATCTCTAAGTTCTGTCTAATGTTGCTCCTATCCATACTAGTTCTTTAATCTTCTCATGAAATGCACACCAAAATATCAACATAATGTAGTAAACTCATAAGTTTAAAACATAAGACCCATCAAGATTAATTAAATAATTACAATTATAGGTGCACAAAAGAAGTGTCGCAATCAAACTTGCATACTGGAAACCCACTCGTGTTTTAAAACATCCCTTAACCTCTACCCTTTTTGTGATGGGTTGAAGTGTGCTCTACCAAGAACAATAATAAAATGCAATAATTTATGACACAGTGATATTTTTATCTGAACAGGGGTTTCCCTGTCATAAAGGCCCATTATGTGTGGGGAAGTTCCCAAGTAGTACTATCCACTAACCATGTAGCTCTCTATGGGGTTAAGGATTATGCCAATATTTAGGGACGGTAGAACTAGCGTTGCACCATAAAATAATTTTTAAAGAGTATACATTCCACCCAAAAGTTTTAAGTAAAAAAGGGTTTCATGAGACTCAGTGGAGAGTTGTTCTCAGAGTTATTATTTATATGCTCGGAGATTGGAGAGCTATTCATTAGCAAGGTTTCTAAGTTCATTTTTATATTAAATAGTATCTCATCATATAATAATCTATGTCCACCCCATGTGTGTTAAGTTTACTTTACTTGTTTTGTTGTTCCTTGTTACATATGTGTAATTAAGCTTTATGTCTTGGGATTTGAAGTATTATCTCGTTTTTTATCTAAGTGTAAGCCTATTGATAACAATTTCAGATTATAAATTTTGTTTTAAGTGTATTTTTGTTTCAAAATAGTAAGGTTCCAATTATTGATAATTTTGGTCCCTAGACTTTGTTAAATTAACACTTTCAACCTTAAAGTTTGGATTTTTACACTTTACTTAATTATGATGAAACTTATAGTTTTTAATTTAGTTTTGCTACTGGAATAAATTACTTTTTATGTTATTTAAGTTCCTATATTGTTTTAATCATTTATTTTATAAATAGTCATTTTATGATGTTTAAAACACGAATTCTTATTTCGTAAGTTACGGGTGTCTTAATATGTGTTTATATCTGTTTATATATATTAAAAGTATAACTTAGTCCTTGATGTGTTAATTTTTTATTATAAGGTTCGCATGTCAGTTTCCGTATTTTAAGTGCGTATTGGACTGCGATTTAGACGCGTTACGTAAAATTGAATTAAATAATATATATTATTAAAGTTAATTATGAAAAATTTATGGTTCATATATTTATGAAATTAGTCACTTTTATGTTTTTGGAGTTTTTATAATTCACTTTCTATTTCTGTATTTTACTACTTTTTAATACTGATAATTTTTATATAAAACAGAGAAAAATAATAAAATATTCAAATTTGGTTTCTATCTTATTTAAATCATATAAAAGTCATTAGATAATAGAATTTAAGATTTTTAGTTGTTCTTGTCAATTTTATGGTTTTTAACGTTCGTGGTTTGGCTTTTAGAGCATTTTCGTGTTGGGGTTGACCCTGGTCTTATTTTTGGTCATGTATTACTTTATTATGTTATATGACACTATTAGGTTCTATACTTCTAATAAATTTGGTAGTAGAACTTGTTTCTAAAAAATTATATTTTAGCGTATTTAAATTTTAAAAATTAATTGACATTATTAAACTACTGAAATTGTAAGGATTTTGAAATTTCATATTTTTGTTATTTTCATAGAAATATCCGGTTAGTCATGTTAATTCCTAGTTAACTCCTAGTTAAGTCTCAGTTATGATGATTATGGTTCTTTACTCATGTTTTTACATTCCTTTTATATCCCATAACTATATACTAAATAATCAACCCCAACGTTTTGATGTTTATCTCATTTTCTATTTATAAACTTTTGTAAAATATGTATTTATTTTGTATTTAGAATTTCATAAAAAAGAGGTGCAGGACCGTGTGAATGGTGGTCAATACAATCAGTCTCACAATGAGGAGAGTTTTAGAACACTTAACAGATCAAAAATGGAACCGGGTTTGTGAGAGATGATACTAAGAACACAAGTAAATAATGAGACATAACTAAGAACAAGAACAGAGAAGTATGGTTTTCAAGGATGTTGTATATTGCTCTCAAGTTCTATTACAAGTGTTACAAATAATAAAAGAAATACAAGGACCTGAGATGCTTTATACTACATCCTACAACCGTCAATACTTAAAAAGACAGTTGGAAATACTAATCTAGATAACAAGATCAATGTAGAATCAAAAGACCAATTGCCTTTTGACTAGTGACTATGACATGCCATAGCTCACATCTTTTTCTAATATAAAAAGGTTAACAGGTACAATAGTAGGATGTTATAGACAAAGATATTAATCTACAGTTTATAAAAGCATGGACTTTTCACCAACTTGTATAAGTTGGTGAGTCTTCAGAGTTGCAGCGGATGGTGTGTCAGCTTTATAAAAAAGTAGATCAGAGAAAGCATATCTTCTCTGTCTTCGGAAGAAATCAGTCTTCGCAGCAAATTGGCTTCAAAAGACTTTGTCTCTGAAGCTTCAGAAGACTTCATCTTTGGCTTCGGAAGATTTGGACTTTGGCTTCGGAAGATTTTTACACTTAGAATATTTTTCTGTGGAGAGTGTAAAACTTTCGAAGCAACTTTTACCTTGTACGTTCAGTGCATACATGCAGGAAGATCCTTGGTTGTTTTGGCTTCTTTGGTTGCATCAGCCTTATAATCTTCTAAGATAACCTTACAAACTCCCCCTAGGCTGATGCTACCAAAACAGAGAAGTTCTTTAGATATTGAAAGTCCTCATTAGAATCAAGACCATACCTTTCTTAATCATCTGGTCAGGATCACTCAGACTCTTATAATATCTTCTCATGTCATAGAGATCAAGTAGAGGAAGATCAAGCATGTCTTGCCATAAATAGACATCTTGACCTCCTTGATCTCTGATGACATACCATCTGTCTGGATTAGTAGCAAAAGTCCAGGACAAGATGGATCTTCCAGTTACAAGAAGCTCTACTTGAATTGGAGTTGGTTGAGCAGCCTCTTCATGCACTACCTCAGGATGCTCTGACTCATCCTGAGGTGTAGGGGTGGATGCCTTGGTCTTCTTCTTGGAAACACTTTTTTTGGCCATCCTTTTCCTCCTCTTTGAAGTCTTTAACTAAGAGGACTGGTCTTCAGTACTAGGTTGTTCTAATGTGTCTCTCTCAGTTGGGTTCTCTTCTTTTACAGGTTTAGAAGGAGAGAGAAGAGGACCCTTCTGTGGATTAGAAGATGAAGTTGGCTGAGATGTAGCTCTAGGTCAAGGTTGTGTTGTCTTAGGGGGTTCAACCTTTACCTCAACTTCAGGTTGAGCAAGACTTGGTGGAGAATGCAAGTCAACATGCTCTCCCTTCTTAATCTTCTTCTTAATCACTCTGATATGCTCATCCATAGTGGATAGAGACATTGGACCAAGCCTATTTTTGGAGAATCCATACAGCTTCAAGAAGCTCATCATCCATTGTCTGTCATCAGACTTCTTTTGGCTATTTTGGATGATGCCTCTTGACTTTGCAGCTTCTTCCCTTAGTTTTCTCTTAGCAACTTTTCTTTCTTTGGTAGCTTGTTGGTCCAGGTGTTTAAGATATTCAAATTCAACATACTCAAATGATAAGGGAAGAAGTGCAGATGCCTGATTGAGTCTTATGGCACTCAGGTAGTTGATCATGTTCAATCTTTTAGCTTCCTTGTCTACCTAAGGTTGTACAGTTGCCACAGCCTCTTTCTCAGGACTTTCTTGAACTGGGGAGAGGATAGGAGCATGTTTGTAGAGCCTTTTCTGTCTCCTTTCTTCCTTGATCTTGAGGAGCAATGCTGCATCCTTTGGCTTCTTCCTCTCCTTTGACAATTCATTGTCAGCTAGTTCATTCAATTCATCTAAGGGGAGAGATATGAGTTCATCAATGTTGTAGTTTCTGGTCCCCAGGTAGTTTAGCATGGCTACCCTCAACTCATCATCTTGAGTGTCTGGCCTGGGGGCAGCTCTGATGGCAGCTTCGATGAAGCCTGGAGACCCTCTTGAATTCTCTCCCCTTAGCTTCCTCTTCCTCTCTCTCTTCTCCTCCTTAATCTCCTCTGATGTCATCTTCCTCTTCCCTTTGTCATGCAAAGGCCTTGGTGACTCAGTGTAGAGAGAGCTTTGGCCTTCATTACTTCGTTCAGCAGTCAAGCTCTGGCCAGAGAGAGGTTGTGAAGCACCTTCACCAGTTGGTGCCTCACTGAGGATAATGGGTGGTGAAGAAGATCCTGTCTCAAGGTTCACAGGTTCAACTTCTGGGCCTTGAGTTAAGGCTTCCCCTTCGAAGCTAATCTTAAGGTCCACCTTAATATCCAGTTGACCAAAAATCTCACCTGCTAGCCTCTGTCTATATAATTTTGCTCTCAGCTTGAATTCTTCTAGCACACTTTCTTGAATCCTATCTGCTAATCTTGCAGCTTCTCTATTTTGACTTAGGTTGACAAGTGGAAGATGAATCAGATGGATGTATTCATAGAAACTCAGGTTTAAAAAGTTGAAGATTTCCTATTGACCCTGAGCTCTAGAGATGACAAGAGCTCTTCTTTCTATGTCGTACCTCCATCCCATGATTAGGTTCTCAGAGTGATGAGATGGGGTAGGCATGGCTCTGGGATACCCTCCTCAAACAAGCTATGTATGAGTGAGTCCACATCCATGTGGACTTGGGCAAGTAAGTCCACATTCATGTAGACTTTAGGATGTTGTTGATATGGACCATGCAAGTGAGGGTGGTGAATCCTCAAAGTCCATACTCTATGAAGAACTCCCAGGTTTTGTGATTGTTCGGACTTTCTCCCCCTTTTGGTAGCATCACCTTCTTGCATAAGTGAGCTAGGGGTGAGTCTATCATATTCACAAGTTCTTGTGGACCTGGTTGAGTTCTCATGAGTAGTCTCTTAGCTAACTTGCCCTTGAGATCGGTGATCTCAAGTTGCTGGTCATTGATCCTCCTTTGTAAGATAGTCACCTGAGATTCTAGGTGACTTATCTTAGAGACCAAATAGGTGCATGTTTTAGTCGGTTTGTGCACCTTTAGTTTCAGACTCCCCTCATCTTCATCAGAAGAATCACGGGGGGATGAGAGAATAGGACCAAGGTCTTCTTCCTCATCACCAGCACTCTGTTCTTGGCTGCTGGATTTCCCCTGCATCATGACAACTTCAAGAGAAGTGTCAAGAGGCTGGGTTGCCATGGTTGAGGTCTGAATGATGTAATCACTTGCTGAAGTGAGAGCCTCTTTCATATGGACCTCCTAAATAGGTTCAGGGAGATCCACCTCAGTAGTGGGTGGATGATGTGGGCTAGACATGGGTGAAACAGGAGTACTCATCTCTCCTTGAGTAGGGGTGTAGAAGAGAGACTCATGGTACTCACTAAAGCCGTCTCTTCTTTATCATAGAATTCAAGGCTTGGGATTGGTTGGTTTAGATCAAGTGGCTGGGGATGGTAACTATCCCCTGAAGGTTGTTTATTAGAGTGTTGAGACTCTGAGTGAAGGCTTAAGGCTATAAGGGTTGTGAGCTCATCAAGCTGAGCATGAGGAACCTCAACACTGATCATTGGTGAGATGGGAGTGGTTTGCTCCTCAGGAGAAGTGGGAGCTCCAGTATCCACTTCCTCTGCATGGGTGATGATATAGGGGCCTGCATAAATTGAGTAGCATGTGGAGGGGTTTGTTTGGATTTCTCTGGTAGGTGATGGTTATTATTAGTTGTATAGGTGGTTGGGAAGTGGAAGGTGTGGGTTAACACTAGCTGGTGCTGCTAGGTTGTCACCTTGAGCAATAAGCTCTAACATTTTTAGACTAGGGCTGTTTCTACCCCTGAGAAGCCAACAGTTGGCTTCCTCATGGTCTTGAAGATATCGGGCTTCATCTGTCCCAAATTTAGAATATTACCTGTTCCCTTCAACTGTGAGCCCAGTTCACAGTTGAGAATGTGCTAGACATATCTAGAAAACATGTAATACTCTAAGGAGTCTAAGTTTGCAAGTAAATTGGTATAAACAAATTGTGAATACCTGGACTTGACCCCCTAAACCGTCCTATGGACTATAATGGAAAGGTCTTCTGGAATCTGGTCCCACCTCTATGGTTATTGGATAAGCTGTGTATGACGACATAGAGGAGGTACTTCTACTAAGAGGAGACCTTCCCCTTTCTGAAGGTCCTGACTGAGAAGTCACCTTTATAGCCCATCTGCTCAAAGGAGTGGTTAACAGCAGATTTTGGGAAGGACAAATCACCTTCTACATCATCCAGCTAAAGATCAGTGTTTATGGAGGCCGGAGTGATGAAGATTGTCCTCCCTGCATTGTGGCAGACAGTGCCTTCTCCCCATCCATGGTGACCTCTTGGCAGGTTCTCCATAATTCCAACAACTGGTCCTCATAGAGAGAAGGATCAATGGTGAGGGAGGTGAAGTAATTCATCAAAGAAAGGTAACGGCAAACCTCTGAGAAACCGGGATCTTTCTCATAGTCTAACTGAGCAACCTGATTATGTTGCCTGTGAAGATGCATGGAGAAATTGGGTTGGTTTCTACGGTCAGGGTTGGCCATTTGAGGTAGCTTTACGGAGAAGGAAGATTAGAACAAAGGGGTTTGTGGGTGAATTAGGTTAGAGAAAAATGCAGATGAAGATGATAGTGAGAATAGGGGGAACCGTTATGAGAATATATATGAAATGGATTTCAGACAAAGTTAAAGCAAAAGAATAAACTTTGAAATCCGAATGTCGGTCCCACCTTTGAAAAAGTGCCCAAAGAGGTAGTTTTTTGGAAGTTGAAAATCTTCCGAAGGTAATTTTGCTTCAGAAGTTTTAAGAAAAAGTTTCCAAAGACAATTTGGCTTTGGAAGATATTCTTGAGATTTGTGAAATTTTGCTTCGGAAGAAAAATACTTAGAGAATTTTTCTTCCGAGATATGTTTGGTTTAAGAAGATATTAAGACTTGGGTTTTATTCTAGAGAGAATAAATCGTTCGAGACTTAATTGTTTTCTGAAGAAAATGTCCTTCAAATACATGCAAGTACTTAGAAGCATATTTAAGCTTCGAAAGATATTCTAGAATTTCTTCCGAAGGTAAATTTCTTATAAGTAGTTATTTGATTTGAAGACATAATTTTCTTCCGAAGGCAACTTGATATCTTCCAAAAGAAAATATGTTTGGAAAAATTTTTCAAAAATCTAAGGAATATCATTTTAAAGATTTTCTTCCAAAATAAACTAGGCTTATAAACTTAGGACACACAGGTTTAGAAATAAAGTTGATTTAAGTTTAAGAAAAATCTACTCAAAGTTAATCATCCCAATAGTTGATAAAAGATATTTGAATCTCTGTTCATCAAAAGCTTTAGTGAACAGATCAGCATATTGTTCATTTGTGTTAACTTTGACTAGTTTGATTTATCCCTTTTCAAAGTTATCTCTAATCAAATGATACCTGATGTTGATGTGTTTGGTCCTTGAGTGTTGCATAGGATTCTCTGTAATAAAGATAACACTGTTGTCATCTATATGGATGGGAGTCTCGTTGAAGTTGAATCCAAAGTCCAGCATCTGATTTTGAATCCAAAGCACTTAAGTACAGTAGCTTGTAGCAGCAATGTATTCAGCTTCAGCAGTTGATGCAGACACATAGGATTGTTTTATGCATTACCATGAGACAATCCTTCCACAAGGAATTGACATCCCCAGATGTGACTTTGCAATCATGCTGCAACCAACATAGTTACTATCTGTATAGGCTTACAGATTGAAGTCAGAACTCTTTGGATACCAAAGGCCAAGCTTGTGAGCACCTTTGAGACATCTAAGAATCATCTTGACAGCAACCAGGTGTGACATCTTGGGGTTGGCTTGATATCTTGCACAGATGCATGTGGCAAACATGATATCAGGCCTGCTGGCTATGAGATACATAAGAGGCCCAATCATAGCCCTTTAGAGATGTTGATCCACACACTCCCCCTCAAGATTAGGTCCAAGGGATCGGTTTCTGGCTATGGGTGTCTTAGCAACCTTACACTCAGTCATGTTGAATCTTGTAAGTATGTCTTGTACATACTTTGACTGACTTATGAAGATGTCATTATCAACTTGTCTCCTGATTCCCAGAAAGAAATGAGTTCCTCCATGGCACTCATTTCAAATGAATTCCCAGAAGAAAATTGAGTTCCCCATAAAGATGCCATTGTCAACTTGCTTCACACATATACTTATAGATATTAGTTGATTTTATATATATAATGCTTGAATTTTTATAAAAGAAACATCTTGAGATTTTATAAATTTATGCTATTAAGTATATGTATGTATTTTTGGTAATTTTAATTTTGGTAAAGTACATATTTGTATGAATATATTATATATATATATATATATATATATATAATATATATATATATATATATATATATATATATTATATATTAATATATATATTATAGATAGTAGTGATTATATTAAAATTTGATTTCATGGTATTATAAAATCAATACTGTATTTTTTATATACAATTTGTTATTTCATAGTTTGCGTAATCATGTTTGTAGATTTTTATTTGATGAAGTGATAGAAACTTATAAGTTTACGAGTTCGTTTAATTATGATTGTCGTTTATTGGTTCTCATTGATTAAATTTGAGTTTTATAGATGTTGGGTATTTATGTATTATTTTTATTTAATTGGGCCAAACCCGTATTAGTGTGGGCAAACCATTAAAGTCTTGGTAATTTCAAGGCATGTTAAGGTATTGGAGTCGAGGGCTATTATGGTCGATGGGTAAAAGCATTTATAACATAGTGACCATGGCCCAATAGGGTTTGAAGAGTCAAAGCCCATTACGGGTGTATGTGCACGTGGGTTTATTGTAACACCCGAAAAATTAAAAGACGAGAAAGAAAGAAAAAAGCAGATAAAAAGGAAGAAACACAATTTAACCCAAGTTGAGGGGCTAAATGGTCAAAAAGGACAAAAAGAATAAAAGTGGGTGTAAAAAGGTGATGGCCGCCCACACCTTTCTGCATATTTTCCTTTTCACCGGATTTAGAGAGAGAAAGCAGAGAAGAGTTTCGAGTTTGAAGAAGGAGACAGGAACGAATTCAAGGTAAGAATCTTGGTTTTAGGTTGTCTTGGTCGGCCTATGCCTCGGTTGTATGCTTATGTGTGTTTTGTTGTGTTCGGGTGTGTGTTTTTGGTGGGTTTCTAGGTGGTGGAACTCATAGTGCAGACGGGTTTGAAGGAAGTCATACTCGAAGGCTGCTAAGGTGAGTTCTAGATCCCCGGTTTCTATGTTTTAACCTGTTTTGGGGCTGGAAACATGTAACTAACTTTTTAATATGTCAGTATTTGTACCGTAAGTTTGGCCTGTTCTTTTATTGGGTGTGTTAGGCCTGCATGTTTTGCTCGGTTTATGTGGTTGTTGCTTGTCTAAGAGATTAGCATGCTAGATCGGTGCGATGAATGTATAAGAATGAGGATGGGAATGATTTAGTATAAGATGCGGTTTCAGGTTATTGATCATCGCATTAAGTTTGAATATTTGCATAAGTGTTGTTCATCGCATGAGTTAAGTGTCATGCATTGTTGTATGTTCATCCACATTTGTTGTCATGCGCATTTGCTTCAGTCATCCGCATTTGGTTCATGCGCATTTCTTTGGGACACTTGGAATATTTTCTGAGGTGTTCATCGCATTGGTTTACTCATCCGCATTGGTTTATTCATCATTTGTTGTTCATCCGCATTTGTTTGCTCATCCGCATTTCTTTAAGGGGAGAGAATTTTCTGAGATTTTGGATGTAGAGCTTAAGTGATGAGAAAGGAGGTTTTATGGGGGACTGTGCTTGTTTACGTTTTGCATGCTTTGTATGCTGTTGTGATGATGTTGTTCCATGTTATGTTTATGTCGTGACCTTACGTGGTGTGGTATGTATATGCTTATGTAAAGTATTACTTAAGAAATGGAAGATAACTAATGAGAAGTAGAATGAATGCATGCATTAATGAACGATCGGAAGTAAGAAAAGTCTTGCAAGCACTGTAAGGAGGTTCACACCCAGTGAAGGGTGTAGCTCAACGTGATGGTTAGCTACCCCAGAAGGATGCACACTGGGGTCTAGTCTTTGTGCTGACCATACGTACGGGACCATTGTCGCTTCCCGGTGCTGGCCGCTCGGGCATGATGTTTGAAGTCTATTTATAGTCTTCGGTCCAGTACCGCCTTGTGCATGATGTTTGGGGTATAGCACATGGCATGGTCCAAATGATGATACCCCGGTGCTGGGATGTTTGAAGTCTATTTATAGTCTTCGGTCCAGTACCCGCCTGTGCATGATGTTTGGGGTATAGCTCGAGGCATTAGCCTGGAGCATAGAGAAGTGAAAGTAATAATGATCGAATGAAATGTACGATAAGAATAATGAAGATGTAATTGATGATGATGAAAGATAATAATGAGATTATCTATTGTGCGTACGATGTATGCGCTACGAAAGTAAAGTACGGTTTAAAATGAAAGAAAAGATATTTTAAACTAGAACTCTCAGCAACTGACTTTACAGTGTTCAGTTGGCAGGCATTGTGAGGTGAGGATGGCACGCAGTATTGGCATTTTTGGATGGCATCCGTGTTAGAATTATATGTTTTTGTGATGTAATGCAATTACGATATTTGTAACAGTTAACTACAATGTATTTTGCAAAAGCAATATAATGAAATGGTTGTTTAAAAGAATTCCGCTGCACGTTTGGAAATGGTAAATGTAGATTATAGTTTATGTGCGATGATGACCAGCTGTAAGCGTTCCGGGAACGGGCCTTACAAGTTGGTATCAGAGCCAAGTTTAAGTGAAACGGGTAAATATTTTCAAAGAAACCTAAACTTAAACTGAGAATGGGACAAAGGGAAGGGATGCCAGTCCGAGTAGCTGCGTGCCATCAGGTATTTCTAATGTTAACCGGTATTACGTGCGCATGTTGTGATTTATGTGCTTCTTAGTAGATTTAGATACTATGTAGTCAGGATAGGAAATGCTTGGGGTATGAAGAGTAAAGTAAGTGGCTAATCACAACTGGCCACTGTAATTAGGGACTTACTATACTTGACATAAACTGAGTTGTTACCTGAATGACCGTGTTGTGTTTGAATCTATAGTGTGTTAGAGGATGGCCGGGGTAGATCTTCGAAGGCTTCTCGAGGTGGAGGTCGTGGTGGACGTGGTGCTGGACCACGGGTCACGAGAGGAAGGCCTAGGCTGAAGAGGTGGCTCACGAAGAGCCGAGACCCCTCATCCGGAGGGTGGTGATGAAAGTGCTAACTTAAGGGCCTCAGTGAAGGAGGCTGTTGGAGAGGAGGTTCATCAGGTCTGCAGACATCTTACCGTCTGTGTGACCGAAGTAATAAGGCTGTAAGAGAAGGGGAAAGGAAGGAGAGGAACGGTCTCGGAGTAAGGGAGCAACCGGGGATGAGACGGTTGTCTCTACTGATGAGGAAAAGAAGAAGAGCTGTGTCGGAGGCAGCACGAGGCTGTAACTATGGGGCATTTCAAAGATGCAAGCCCCCAACTTTTGACGGAATGCACTGCGGCTGCTCTCACGGTGGGCGAGAGAGAGGAAGTGTTCTAGATATCAGCGAGTGCCGGGAAGATCAGAAGGTGAGTTTGCCACTCATTCATGTGGACTCGGCCCTATGTTGGGGGACAATATTGTAGCCGAGGGTAGTAGAGCGATTGGCAGGATGAGGTGGAATGAGTTGAAGAAACTGTGATCGAGGAGTTTTGTCCTCACCGAGAGCTCGACAAGGTTGAGAGGGAGTTCCTACAGCTGGAGGCGGGAACCATGACACATCAGCAATATACCACCAAATTCAATGAGATGGCACGGCTGGTGCCGGATAGGTGACACCCTTGTCACGAAAGATAAGAGATACATTCAGGGCTTGCCGGCGGACATCCGCAGGCACAAACGCCACCGACCGAGCCACGTTTAGGTCAGTGGTTGATCTGGCAGGGCACGGCTGTATGGGTGATCTGGCAGGGAGGCTGTATGATGAACGGGAAGTGGTGGTGGCTGAGGTGAGTAAGAAAGGTGGTGGTGACCGGAACTGGAAACGGAAGAGGTTTGGTAGGGGTGGTGCCTCGACAAACAACAAGCGTGCACGGGTGGATGACCGCCGTGTGGTCACATCTGGTGCGGGGTCGAAGAGTGTGGCAAATGTGGAAAGGAGCATTTCGGAGAATGTAGGCGGGGATTGAATGTATGCTTCCTGTGTGGGAGGACAGGGCATATAGCAAAGGATTGTCGTATGGCCAGATGTTTTAACTGTGGTGGAGAGGGTCACATGAGCAGGGAATGCAAGAAGCCAAGGGCTGAGAGTTCCGGAGCGAAGAGACGACGGAACCGAAGGGCAGAAAGCAAGCGCCAGAGCATTCACGATGACCCAGGAGGAGGCTAGGACGGACCCCGATGTTGTGTCAGGTACGTTCCTAGTAAACCAAACTCTTGCCTCCGTGTTATTTGATTCCGTGCTAGTAAGAGCTTCATTTCTGCTGCCTTTTGTGCTAAGTTGCCTTTAAGGAGTAGGAGTATTGACGAGCCCTTCGATGTAGAAACTGCCATAGGTAAGTCTACCAGGATTTCTGAGATGATGGAAGGCTATGGCATAGAAGTAGAAGGTCATAAATTTCCTGTTAAACCATTCGTGATGACCTTAGGCGGTTTCGATGTAGTCCTGGGAATGGACTGGTTAGCGGCCTATGAGGCGAATATCGTATGTCGGAAGAAGATGATTGGACTGACAGCGCCTGACGGGAGTTCGGTGACGATTTACGGTGATCGAGTTACTACGATTCCGAAGGTGATTTCAATGGCGGTGGCGGGAAAGTGTACTTGGCCTACGTAAAAGATGTTGATACGCCAACACCACAATTGTCTGATGTACCGGTTGTGTGTGACTTCCCAGACGTGTTCCCAGAAGATTTACCAGGTGTACCGCCGGACCATGAGATTGAGTTTCAGATCGACCTGATACCCGGTGCCCAACCTGTTGCTAAGGCACCGTATCGGTTAGCCCCCTCTGAGCTGAAGGAATTGATGGAGCAACTGCAAGAGTTGCTTGATAAGGGGTTCATTAGACCGAGTATCTCTCCATGGGGTGCCCCGTTTTGTTTGTAAAGAAGAAGGACGGTAGTATGAGGATGTGTATTGACTACCGCGAGCTGAACAAGTTGACGGTGAAGAATCGGTATCCATTGCCGAGGATTGATGACCTGTTTGATCAGCTCCAAGGTGCCAGTTGGTTTTCAGAATAGATCTCCGATCTGGTTACCATCAGTTGAAGGTGAAGGAGCAGGATATTCCTAAAACAGCTTTTCGTACGCGTTATGGACACTACGAGTTCCTCGTTATGTCTTTCGGTTTAACCAACGCGCCAGCTGCTTTTATGGATCTGATGAATCGAGTGTGTCGGCCGATGTTGGATAAATCAGTGATTGTGTTCATCGATGATATCTTGATTTATTCGAAGAGCGAGGTGGAACATGCCGGTCACATTCGAGAGGTGTTAGAGACGTTGAGAAGGGAGAAGTTGTATGCTAAGTTCTCCAAGTGCGCATTCTGGTTGCGCGAGGTTTAGTTTTTGGGTCACGTGGTGAATCCCGAGGGGATTATGGTGGACCCGGCAAAAGTGGAAGCTGTGATGCAATGGAAGTCTCCAAGACGCCATCCGAGATTCGTAGTTTCTTGGGGTTGGCGGGATATTATAGGAGATTCATTCAAGACTTCTCTAAGATAGCTTCTCCGTTGACTAAGTTGACCGTAAGGATGTGAAGTTTGTATGGGGTCAAGCTCAAGAGAGGCTTTTGAGGAGTTAAAGGAAGGTTGACTCAAGCTCCTGTCTTATCATTACCTGAAGGGAGCGAGGATCTGGTGGTTTATTCAGATGCTTCTTACTCGGGTTTGGGTTGCGTACTGATGCAGCGAGGAAAGGTTATAGCTTACGCATCCCGACAATTGAAGGTTCATGAGGTTAATTACCCTACTCATGATTTAGAGCTAGCAGCTGTGGTCTTTGCATTAAAAATTTGGAGGCACTACCTGTACGGGACGAGGTGCACCATCTTCACTGACCACAAGAGCTTGAAGTACTTCTTCGAGCAGAAGGATTTGAACATGAGGCAAAGGAGATGGTTGGAACTGATAAAGGATTATGATTGTGAAATCCATTACCATCCGGGCAAAGCCAACGTAGTGGCGGATGCCCTTAGCCAAAGGAGAGGCCTGAACCAATCCGGGTGAAGGCTTACCAATTGATTTTGACCTCCGATGTGATGAAGAAGGTCAAGGAGTTTCAAGATGAGGCGTTGAAGGAAGATCATCTTAACTCTGAAAGGATGAGAGGTCTAGTCGCGGAATTGGGTGAAAACACTCTCGGTGTTAGAACCCGATTCGGACGGATGTGGATCCCTCGTTACGGGATTTACGTGGGAGGATATGGATGAAGCTCATAAGACTCGATACTCCATTCATCCCGGTGCTACAAAGATGTATCAAGACATGAAGAAAGATTTTTGGTGGCCGGGTATGAAGCGCGATGTAGCGGAGTATGTGTGAGTAAGTGTTACTTGCTTGCAAGTGAAGGCCGAGCATCAGAAGCCGTACGGGAAGATCCAACCTTTGGATATACCCGAGTGGAAGTGGGAGCATATCACCATGGACTTTATCACGAAGCTACCGCGTACCGTGAAGGGGTACGATGCCATATGGGTGATAGTCGACCGTCTGACGAAAGAGTGCTCACTTCCTACCGATCCGAGAGACGTATTCATCTGAGAAGTTAGCGGATCTATTCATCAGGGAGATTGTAACTCGTCACGGTGTGCCGGTGTCTATTGTTTCTGATCGTGACACTCGGTTTACATCTAAGTTCTGGAAGAGATTTCATGATGCAATGGGGACGAGGTTACACATCAGCACGGCTTATCATCCACAGACGGATGGTCAGTCGGAGAGAACCATTCAGACGCTTGAGGATATGCTTCGGGCATGCGTCATTGATTTTGGAGGTAGTTGGGATGACCACTTACCGTTAGCTGAGTTCTCATATAATAACAGTTATCATGCCAGCATTGGTATGCCCCTTATGAGATGCTATATGGTAGGAGATGTAGAACACCCGTTTGTTGGGGTGATATTGGTCAGAAGGAGTTAGGAAGTATTGAGGTGATTGAGGCTACGACTGAGAAGCTCGAAAAGATCAAAGCCTTTATGAAGGCAGCCAAAGATAGGCAGAAGTCGTATGCCGATAAGAGACGTAGACCGATTGAGTCCAGGTGGGCGATAGAGTTATTTGAAAGTCTCACCTTGGAAAGGTATCATTCGGTTTAGAAAGCGGGGCAAGTTGAGCCCGAGATACATAGGGCCTTTCCGAATCATTGCTCGAGTAGGAGAGGTGGCCTACAGGTTGGAGTTACCCGATGAGTTAAGTGGAATTCACCCGACATTCCATGTATCTCATCTGCGGAAGTGTTTAGCTGACGAAGATATGGTTGTACCACTGGAAGACATTGAAGTTGATGAAAGGCTCAATTATGTGGAGCAACCAGTGGCAATCATTGACCGCAAGGAGGAACGGTTAAGGAATAAAGTGGTTCCTCTTGTGCGCGTACAGTGGAAGCACAGGAAGGGATCCGAGTCTACGTGGGAGACTGAAGAAGAGAGAGGCAGCATTACCCACATTTGTTCGAGGAATAACAGGTTTCGGGGACGAAAACTATATAAGGGGGGGTGGACTTGTAACACCCGGAAAATTTTAAAAGACGAGAAAGAAAGAATAAAAGCAGATAAAAGGAAGAGAGAAACACAATTTAACCAAGTTGAGGGGCTAAATGTGTCAAAAAGGACAAAAAGAATAAAAGTGGGTGTAAAAAGGTGATGGCCGCCCACACCTTTCTGCATATTTTCCTTTTCACCGGATTTAGAGAGAGAAAGCAGAGAAGAGTTTCGGGTTTGAAGAAGGAAGAACAAGGAAACCGAATTCAAGGTAAGAATTCTTGGTTTTAGTTGTTCTTGGCCGGCCTATGCCTCGGTTGTATGCTTATGTGTGTTTTTTGTGTTCGGGTGTGTGTTTTTGGTGGGTTCTAGGTGGTGGAACTCATAGTGCAGACGGGTTTGAAGGAAGTCATACTCGAAGGCTGCTAAGGTGAGTTCTAGATCCCCGGTTTCTATGTTTTAAACCTGTTTGGGGCTGGAAATACATGTAACTAACTTTTAATATGTCCAGTATTTTGTACCGTAAGTTTGGCCTGTTTTTTATTGGGTGTGTTAGGGCCTGCATGTTTTGCTCGGTTTATTGGTTGTATGCTTGTTCTAAGAGATTAGCATGCTAGATCGGTGATGAATGTATAAGAATGAGGATTGGGAACTGATTTAGTATAAGATGCGGTTTCAGGTTATTGATCATCCGCATTAAGTTTGAATATTTGCATAAGTGTTGTTCATCCGCATTAGTTAAGTGTTCATCCGTATTTGTTGTATGTTCATCCGCATTTGTTTGTTCATGCGCATTTGCTTCAGTCATCCGCATTTGGTTCATGCGCATTTCTTTGGGACACTTGGAATATTTTCTGAGGTGTTCATCCGCATGGTTTATCATCCGCATTGGTTTATTCATCCGCATTTGTTTGTTCATCCGCATTTGTTTGCTCATCCGCATTTCTTAAAGGGAGAGAATTTTCTGAGATTTTGGGATGTAGAGCTTAAGTGATGAGAAAGGAGGTTTTATGGGGGACTGTGCTTGTTTACGTTTTGCATGCTTTGTATGCTGTTGTGATGATGTTGTTCCATGTTATGTTTATGTCGTGACCTTACGTGGTGTACGTATGTATATGCTTATGTAAAGTATTACTTAACGAAAGTGGAAGATAACTAATGAGAAGTAAGAATGAATGCATGCATTAATGAACGATCGGAAGTAAGAAAAGTCTTGCAAGCACTGTAAGGAGGTTCACACCCAGTGAAGGGTGTTAGCTCAACGGTGTGCGGGTTAGCTACCCCAGAAGGATGCACACTGGGGTCTAGTCTTTGTGACTGACCATACGTACGGGACCATTGTCGCTTACCCCGGTGCTGGGCCCGCCTCGGGCATGATGTTTGAAGTCTATTTAGTCTTCGGTCAGTACCCGCCTTGTGCATGATGTTTGGGTATAGCACATGGCATGGTCCAAATGATGATACCCCGGTGCTGGGCCGCCTCGGGCATGATGTTTGAAGTCTATTTATAGTCTTCGGTCCAGTACCCGCCTTGTGCATGATGTTTGGGGTATAGCTCGAGGCATTAGCCTGGAGCATAGAGAAGTGAAAGTAATAATGATCGAATGAAATGTACGATAAGTAATAATGAATGAATGTAAGTTGACGATGATGAAAGATAATAATGAGATTATCTATTTGTACGTATGATGTATGATCGCTTACGAAAGTAAAGTACGGTTTTAAACGAAAGAAAAGTATTTTATTTATAAACTAGAACTCACTCAGCAACGCTGACTTTTATGTGTTTCCAGTTGGCAGGTAATGTTGCTGAGGATGGCACGGGGCAGCTACTTGGCATTTTTGGATGGCATCCGTTGTTTAAATTATAATGTTTTGTGATGTAATGCAAATTATGATATTTTGTAACAGTTAACTACAATGTATTATTTTGCAAAAGCAATTATAATGAAATGGTTTGTTTAAAAGAATCCGCTGCAACGTTTTGGAAATGGAAATGTAGATTATATGTTTTATGTGCGATGATTGACCAGCTGTAAGCGTTCGGGAACGGGGCCTTACCCTTATCATTGTGTGACCCATGTGCGTTTCTAAAAAAAATTCCGGACCAAAAATCAGGTGTCACAACTTTAATACCTATGATATGAGATAGAACACCAGCATTCTCACTCCAGATAAGGTTCATATCATAATAAGTACTATAATTTTTTAATAACAGTGTCTGGTTGCGATTAACTACTTACCTTACTTTTTATAGTTTAAGAATTTTTTATTATGAGCAATTTTTCATAGTTTAAGAATTTTTTATTATGAGCAACACTAGAATCCAAAATCCTATTAGAAGCTCTATATCTACCTATACACTCATAGCATAATGTACCCCTTATTGGCATCCTTGACTACGTCGCATTCTCAATTTAAGTTCAGGCATCGAGGATTGCATGAATCTCTCAATCTATTTGCTTTGATACCAACTTTGGACACCCAAACCCATGTGTCTTGGATGTTAAATTTTTTACATACGCATTTAGTTCTTAAACTAAAAATGTATTAATTAACAGCGAAAACATTCAAAAATAGCATACGTAACATCCAAATCTTGTTACAAATCACTAAATAGATGTAAAGGTTCATAAATTGAATATAACATCAAAATGTCTACATCTTGGGTACGGTAGCCTTCATATTGTTTTAAAACATTTCCTCACACACTCTTGAAGCAAACTTACACTTTAGCTTAATATGTATACTAAATGTTAATAACTCTAGATGAATTGTAGGTTTAAAATCAAAGGTAAACTTTATCCTTCATCATAACGTGCTATTTCTTATCATATTTTAGCAAACTATACATGGTATTGTATACATAAAATAATGTCATATACTACAACTATAACATCTCATTTTGTGAATAAAAAAATATACTCTTATTTCAAACATTGTTAAAAGAGTGTCAATAACAACAGCAACAATTCATATTAATTATGGATGAGTTTTCAATATTTAAAATAGATATCGTTATTATATACTTTTTACAGATTCCCAAGTAGTTGCGATTTTCTTATTTTTTGATATAAATTTACTCAAAATCGGTTCTTCAAATTTAGTATATTTTACTTTATTTTTTTATTCTATTTGATTTTTCCTTTATAACTTTTGTTATAGAATGTTTTTTTATTTTGTTTTTTTTATCTATGTACAACTTAAACGCTACATGATTTTTTTTTTAATTTGTACTTTACTATTAAACTTTTAGGTTTTAACTTTGGCCACTAAAAGCCACTTCTATAACAAAAGTTATAAAGGAAAAATCAAATAGAATTTAATTAAAATAGGGAGTTATAGTAGGATATTTTTAAAACAAAAATAATTAAAATAGAGGTTTAGTAAGATATTTTAAAAATAAAAATCTTTTAAAATTATTTTGAAACAAAATGTTTAATTTATTTTAAAAAAAGCAAAAAAAATTAAAAGGTTCTTATTGTTGTTTTATTATTTATAATTATTACTCATACGTAATCCAATGATATCATGTCTTAATATATCTATATTTAATATTTTATTTATAAACACGTATAATACACAATTTTACCATAGCTAGTATAGTGTATTTAATTTAAATTTTATTAACTGCTGCTGGTTTTGCATCTTAATCTGTGGCATAAACTAAACTGAATCTGTCCTATCATGAAACTAGCACGTTTTCCCTGCCACGTGTCCGTGAATCCCCAAAAGCATTACACGTAGAAACACAAGCATGAATTTCTAAACTTATATACGAAACCACTGAATCTTCTTCTTCTTCTTCTTCTTCAATTGCTCAAAAGTCAAATGGCTTTTTCATATTCAATTCCCTACAACCCTAATCTCACATTCAAACTCACCAATGGATCAAAACTCCACCTCTCTGGTGTTCCAATTCAAAACCCTAGAAATCCCTCTATGTTATCACCTACACATGCATCTTCTCCAATGAGCTCACGTTCAATTAGTCACAATGCACATGGATTCGGTGTCAATTACAGGAAGATCACTCGAATTCGACACCAATGGAGCCCTAAATTTGTCGTTCGGTGTTCATCCAACGGTTCACAATCACGAGCTCCGTCGAGTTCTAACAGCAGAATTTTGTTTTGGTCTGCTGTTACGTTGGTGTTAGCGGTGGGGAATCGTTGATGTATAAACTTGCTCTAGTGCCTATGAAGGAGTATCCTTTTTCTTAGCTCAGGTCAATACTTTTGGGTAATTTCTTTGCTTTTTCTTTATCTTTGATTATTATTCTCAATAATATACGTAATGAGGAATACCGAATACCTGTATTGTGACTTTTACTATTCACGCCAAAAGTCTCCATTTACTTTGAATGATTACATTCTAGATTCTCTTTATGTCTAACCTCTTTCCAGAGCACAAGTTTGTAAATCCAGACCAATGTGCAACTTTCATTACATGAGGTTAAAGTTCATGTAGCATTATTGCTCTAGATCTGGGAATTGTTGCTCCTGGTAATGTATCTGCCCGTATTTGTTATAGGGTGTTTGCGAAGAAGAAGAAAAGATAGATGTATTTTTTTAAAGGTTTTGTATGGCTGTGAAGATAATGAGCATTGTGAGATTGTAATATCTCATCTAAACAGGTTGTTGGGAATTCAAAGGCGCACTCACAAACAATCAAACTCGTAAATATAAAGAACACAAGATTTAACGTTGTTCGGATTAACCGGGCCTAGGTCCACGGCTGCAACTAGGGTTATCTTTTATTCAATGTGCTCAAGAGAATTACAATGGTCTGTCATCTATGTATAACATTTAGATTAGAGCAAACAACTTGTTGTGAAAGAAACTGTTATAGTTAAAGAAACTGAATTAAGGCTAATGCTGTTAATTATCACGGGTTGGTTACCTTTTGTCATCCGCAGACTCCACTATCCCTACACAGGTTACTTGTGTGAAAATAAAGTAGTTTCATTGAGTTGTTGAGATTCCGTGACCTTTGAAAATTATTCATACAGTCTTGGGGTACAAAGCTCCAGCCAGGGAGCTTGGGATCTTTGAGAAGTGGGAAGAAATTTAGATATATACTTAAATTTTAGCTTTGTGCTGCTAATATTTTTATAGATTTCTATTTTTATAGTAAACATTATAAGCACCTCTATTAGCAAAACTCACTCAGAACGTGCAGTCAAACCGAGATCACACCGGGTAGTCCTTTCTTAGCTACATCACTACAAAATTAAACCTATTTTTAAGCCATGGAAATCATGATATTGCTAGTTGTACAATACTTAAGTAGGCTATAATGTCCAAATCATAACAGTAAGCACATTGCTATAATATTATTGTATAAGCATTTTGATTTTGCTTGGAAGTTTAGGGTGTTAATGTTGGTTTCCAATCGATGCACTCCAAATGCATATGCATGCTTTATTAACTACAGTAACTCTCAGCATGTAACATCACACACATGATTTGAAAAACTAACTTAACTTATATATTTTTTTCCAAATGCACGAGACACATAGCAAGAACTTCACTTTCACAAACAAAGATAACATGATGATGTGGATTAGTTATATACTTATATAGAGATGGTTGTGTGTTGTGGCAATGTGTGCTACAGCTTTAACACAACATCAAGATTTCACGACTAAGTTTTATTTTCTTTAAGTGTTACCTTGATTCCCTCATGTACTAATAAAACTTTTGAACATATCATAGAAGCCTTTGATGCATAATTTAAGTTTTAGCTATTAGTTACTGTATATAGAAGAGTATGATCCTAATAATCGCTATATTTTATATCAAGGTCCACCAATGATATCTCAATGCCGGTTAACAACTAAAAGCGGCCATCTCTTTAAGTGCTACCATTGTTAATATTCAGTAAATTAAAACATTCTATGCTTGGCACTTCCGCGATCTGCCAATGTCAGTTGACATTAAATTTATGGATGGCATCATAGATTGTCTCCTTTATTAGAGAAACAAGTTTAATTATTCGTCTACCATTCTAGACCATTCAATTTCCTTGCAACTGATATCTTTTGTTTCAAACAGGTATGTGGCAATTTATTTTTCCATATTGTATACAAGATATCGTGCTGGCATTGTAACTAATGAAATGATGAGTCTTCCAAAATGGCGATTTGCAGTTATTGGTATGCTAGAAGCTCTAGGAGTTGTTGCTGGGATGTCCTCCGCAGGTATTTTTCTTTAATGAGTTTTCATGGGATAAATTATGAATTTCGAATAATCTGCTTCATTCCGGCTGCAAGAAAACTGATACTTTTTCTTATTTTAACCTATTATGAGACTGGTACTACCATTCCTTCCTTCAAACATCTCCTTTTTATCACAAAATGGTATAAGATTTTGTTATTATATCTGTTAGTTCCTTAAATAATAGTAATCTTTCACACGCTCAAATAACTGATTATCTGATACTTTGATAGTAAATACAGATCCACACCTTATTCTCCACTGTTACAGCTTATTATCTGATTAATTTCTTTGTTCTTTGTCATGTAAGCACTTTCAAATCTAATGTTAATGTCTTATGTTAAGCAAGATGCCTTCTTTTTGTGCGTTGATGTGATCCCAATCAAGATTGACCATTCTATAATTTAACTCACAGTTAAGTTGCTGAACACTACCTGAAAAAGCGAATGTTAGCTAAATTGTGTAATTAGCAATAGGGCTAACATGGGGAGCCCATCAGGATACCTAATTCTTTTTGTGTAACTGAAAAGTTGCGTCTTTTACAGCAATGCTCCCTGGACCAGCCATACCAATATTAAATCAGGTAATGTCAGTTTCTGTAGAAATCTTTTTAACCCATTAGATAACAATTTATATTGACTAAAGAAATATTGATACAGTAGTAACTTGAAAATGGGTTGATTCAGGCCATGTTTTATTTCTATTGGCCAAAAGTAAAAAGAATAGCTAAAAAGGGAAATGGGTTGAATAGAACATATGGCTCACCCATAGTTTTTCATGATGCATAAAACCTCCTAAATCATTTTATTCTTGTTGAGATATTATAATTTCATAATCATATTTGACATCCAATTACTTATTAAAACTTAAGCCTTTGGGAAAAAGTGTTTTGGGGTCGACCTGACCTGTCCCGACATGCAAATTACCCATTTCTACCATTTTTCTACCAGCCCACCCATTTTACCACTTCTATCAAGTGGTTGACTACATTTCATTTGTATCTTTAAATAATTGAAGCGTCCCTCTTGTTTATGAATATATAGTAGTTTATGACGGTATATACTATAGTGAAGTCCTGCAAAAAGTAGTTTTCAAATACTTCTCAAGCTATGTTTCATTTATCTTATCCGTCACAAGTTAGCATATGTGCTGTTTTGATAAAAAAGTAAGCATATGTGCCTATAATGCCTACCAATATAATCTTACATGGTTTCAACATGTATCCTTTGTTGCAGACGTTTCTATTATGGCAGCTGGGATTTTCTGCTCTAATTCTAGGAAGAAGATACTCATGGAATAAAATTGCAGGATGTCTACTTGTGGCTGCTGGAGTGGTTACGGCTATTGCAAGGTATCATAATTCTTATTTCTATAACCAACAATTTTCCAGTGGTTTTTATTTTTTGGAAGTTAGAAGCATTGTCAAAATGATGGAATGACAGCATAAAGTTCTCTAGATAGCATATTTAGAGTGTAATATGATTTATGATATGCTCAGATTGATCTGGAGCATGGTGAGCATCTGACTTCTACTAAAGCTTAGCATCTAACTTCTACTAAAGTTTATGCATGTCATTCCATCTTGTAACTTTGAAAAATTAAAACTTCGTGGGGCGGAAACTCTTTTACTTATGAATGGCTTCATTTGGATTACGTTTTATCTCTAATGGGTCAATTGGGTAAAATAAAAAAAGCAAGTTGTTAAACAGGAAATGAAGTGTCCACCATGTTTAAAGTCACCTAGGTTATATTATTTAATGCAAAAACAAACAAACATAACCACACTCTATAGTGGGGCTAGGGACGGTGAAATGAGGGTAAATCTTACTTCTATCCCATGAGATAAAGAGGCTGTCCCTAGAGAGACCCCCTGGCTCAAGAAAAACCTCTTCTTTTTTTAGAGAAGAAAATACAAAAAAAAAAAACAAAGTATCATAGTACTATAGTAGAGTTTATTTGTAGTAGAAGATATAAGAACAGGATGGCCTAAAAATCCGTAAAACAAATATATGTTGCTAAGACTAAAAGCACATCTAATATTAAAGACACTTAACTAAAAAGCACACTTAAACTAAAACGCCCACCTAAAACTAAAGGTAAACCTAGAAAGTGGCCAACAGCAACACCTCCGACTAAAAGGCAAGCTAAGAGGAGTACAAAGTAAGGTACGAAGCCCCAGCCAAGACCACCTATATGCTCCCTAAAAAATCCCTAATCTTTGTCTGGGGAGATGAAAGTTAATATTTTTTTTATGCATAGAATGTCTTATATCGTTTTGTTTGAAAACTTGATAATTATTGTAACGGTGTGATTTTCATAATCATATTTAATTCATCATTGAATCACATATTGTTTCAAAAATACAAATTTATGACCTAACCAATTTTGACCACCCTTAAAAATGTCAGTTTAGATCCAAACCCATTTTGACCAGTTACCCAGCCCACCTGTTTTGCTCTAAATATTGGGTTAATACATGTTTGTGCCTATGGCTTCAAGGATAAAATCTGATCATTGTGTATTTTCTTGATGGCAGTGGTTCAGAAAGTGGTCAAATGCTGTCAGGAGTTGGGTTACTGTGGCCAATTATGATGGTAGTGTCAAGTGCATTTCAGGCAGGTGCAACTATTATCAAGGTAATACAAGAAACAATATTAAAATTCCAGGCAAAATATTAAAAAAATAATAATAATTGGCTTTAGCTTATTGTTTAAGTTAACAGGAATTCGTTTTTATCGATGCTGTTACCCATCTTAAGGTATGATTTTTTTCTCGTGTATCTTGATACAGCCTTTGAGAACTGTATTGCTTGGTTATTATGTAGTTCACATTGAACTTTTGTTGTAATCTGTTTTGTGCAGGGGAAGATGCTTGATATATTTGTTGTGAATTCATTTGGTTCCGGGTTCCAGGTACTGCTTACTTCTTAGATATCATCTAGGGCTACACTCTACAGTGAAGGTGGCAAGATGGGTGGTTTGGTAAAGGGTTAAACAGGTTCAAGTCAAAGCAGGTGGTTTTTAGGGGGGCCAGGTTGATCTGCAATCCCCTTTTATCCATTTAAGAATCAATGCACTAGGTATTAGTACAAAGTTACAGTAATAATGTTAATAAGCGGTTTAGGGGTTGTATGCATTAAAATCACAGATTAGTTGACAAGTGACCCGTTTGAGATAAAAGTTAACCTCAATCGACGTGTTTATAAGGTAATAATGTGTCGAAATTGCCACCTCTACACGTCAGCATCATATCATTCATCATTTCTTGCAGATCGACTTAACTAACTGTAGTACAGTTATTGGCTTTATGAACCATCATACTTGGCTTTTTATGCAAATTGATCATGTTTCTTGGGGAATATGTCAAACATACTAGCACGAATCAGCAGTTCTGGACATACATATAGTAAAATAATACAGAGTCATGAGAACTTTGTCCAATACCACTCATTCTTGGCAATCAAGTGTAATGTTCGTCTTGCAATTTGGCAAGCGATTGGTTTATATACAAATAGAAGCCTATATAAAGAGTTCAATAACCCGAAAGTGTAGTGAGAATTTATACTTATGTATTTCTTATGTCTCAACATGTAGGCTCTTTTCGTGCTTCTGTTTCTTCCATTCTTATCAAATTTGAAAGGCATCCCATTTCACGAGCTTCCTTCATACATAAAGAGTGGTGCTGGTTGCTTTCTCAATGTCGGTCCGAGTTCATCTGGTAATATTCTTAAATTTTGGACCTATTAAGTGCAAATGTTGGGCTCATGTAGCTCATTACCTTCAGCTAATTTCTTTGATTTAACTGAGTTGACTGATAAAAATTGCTTCACCTTATGTTGCCCCTGTAAAATCATGAATTGAATTTAGCAGCGTCAACTCTGAATTGAATGCTCAATTATCTTATAACCTAGCTATATTGTGCTCTTTTTCTCACTCACCAATGAACTGAATTCGTTTGCTTTAACTCGATTTTGATGTACTTACATGTTTGTAATGTTTCCTTATTAACTTCATAAAGAATGGATCTTTTAGAAGTCAACAACCTGATACACTGATTGGTGTATTGAAGGAATGGATCGATTGGTTGTGCTTCTTAATGGTTTTCGTGTAGATGTTCATATCACTGCCTTGTTACTTCAGGTTGTGATGGCTCTCCACTCTTACCGTTACTTTACATAGTCAACAATATTGCCTTCAACATATCAGTTCTTAATCTAGTCAAAATCTCCTCTGCTGTGGTTTCTTCACTAGCAGTTGTGTTATCAGGTTCTCTCTCTCTCCCTCTCCCTCTCTCTCGCTCTCTCTCGCTCTCTATCTATCTCACACACACACACAAAAGGAAAAAAAAAAAGAAGAAGAAGAAACGCATGCATGCTTACACAGACGCAGACATTTAACTGGTGATAAACGGTGACATGAGTTATAGCTTTAAGGATGATATTCTTCTTTTTGAGGGCTTATCTTCTTCAGATATCTCTACTAATATGCACAAATCCACAAGATATCAATAAAATAAATTAGTATGACATTGAACTAGAGGTGGATGGGTTGCCTAATGAGTCAAAAAAGGCTCGGTTGGAACTGATCATCTTTCACTACAGCTTACATCGGGTGACTCGTACACTTTTTTGTCCTTTTTTAAAATATTTTTATAAACAACTAATTCACTATATAGTTTCTATTACAATATTACTACTATAATAATCTTTATCCTTACATAAGAATTTTTGGTGGTTGTATGTAGCGAGTCATCGAACCATATAAGCATCACCCTCATTTGTTTCTTTTTCTGCAATTAATATTATGCGTGAGTCATGAGATTATTGTCGATTTGAACTGTAATCTTGTACTGATGAATTGTATGTTTATTTTTTAGTGCCAACTACTATCTATATACTTTCCCTTCCATTGCCATACCTCCCTGAAGGTGTTACTTTAAGCCCCTTCTTCCTGTTTGGGAGTGTGATCCTTGTGCTGGGTCTCATTTTATACAATATACCTCAGCGTACCAATACCAATAACAAGCACGACACCGACCTGGACTCATAGCGAGCCGTCATTCTTCTCTAAGTTGCCAGAGTCGGATCGAAGCCAGCAAGAGATAGAGGAATCATTGCTCGACTGTAACGTCATGTTTCACAACTAGTGCCTTGTTTCCATTTTATGTTGTTTCATAATGTCATTTTTGTTCCAGTGGTTAGGCATGTATAGTTTGTCAAGGGCCGAAAATTGTTTCCGTTTTTTATTTCAAACCGTCAGTGGTAGCCTCTTATGAAGATGAGCAAATTGGTAATGGGTCAAAACAGGTTTGGGTCTTCTTTGGTTGACCGGTGAACAATAACTGCTCGTTTTCTTTATATAACTTGTGTTGGTTAAGGCACCATATCACAAAAGTGGTACACATTTTTTAATCTACTATCCTTCTTTGTCGTAATTACATACAGTCTATTATTGACTAGTTACTTTTGTTAAATATGATCGGTTTTTTTAAGAAAAAGTAACGAGTTAACTTGCTCTGATCTCTTAGTCCCAGTTCACAACAATCAGCATAACTCAGTTCTGATTTTTTTGTCGTGTATCTACTTGATTAAAAAAGAACCTGACTCCATATAAGGCGAACATCAACTTGCCTTGAACCCCTTTTGCAGACTTATTGTCACTCAGCTTAGTTTGCAGTAAAAGAAAGCTTATAATCAGTTGCAGGCAACTAAAGTGGTAAGTGATCAACATGTACTCATAGGGTTTCTGTAAGCAGATCAAAAGATCTTCACGCTTAATATATAGTGTCATTGTAGGTTTTAAGATTCGTGAAATCTTGGATATCTATGAAAAATCATGCAAACACTCTCAGTTTGAATTATTTTATTGATACTTAGTAATATTTAACCGGATGACTCTTATTCTGGATCAAGAACAAGTATTAAATGTCTTAGGGATTTCGTATTAAATCGAACCAAATTCATTCTTTGAATTGGGGTTGAAACATTGCAATTAATTATAATAACCGTTCATTAAATGATACAAGAGTTGGTAGTTATAACAAAGAGATAGTTGTTACTATGGACGTTCATGTCCATCAACAGTTACAAAGTCACTATCGAAGTTTACAGTTGCTACCAAAGCAGCTAATTACCATCGAAAATGCTAATGATGATTAGTTGCTTTTGGTCATTTGTTTTCAAGAATCTTTCATCAATCAAATGAATATGAACCAACTTCTATAAACATACCAAATAAAATTTATATATGTTCTTTGACTAGCTTGATTACCATTAGAGGCTTTGCCCATCGGCGGATTTAAGGGGGGGTCCGGAGGGCCACTTGACCCTCCGGTAGACTAAATTTTCTATTGAGCGGAACTCTCGACCAAAATTTTTTTTTTTGAGTTTAACCCTCTTAGTTATCTCCGGTAGAGAATTTAAAGTAAAAGAAAAAAAGTAGAGATACTATAGAAACTATAGAGAAAAGTAGTGAGGAAGAAGAGTAGTGAGGAAGAAAAAGAGACTGATAAATAAAACTGTGAAAGACTGATAAATGAAACTGTGAAATTTATATTTAAACAAAAAAGTTTATTGGGTCAACATGAGCTTTCTTATAAAAACACCAATTTAAAACCCAAATACGAAAACCTAATTTTTTATTGTTTCTTTTTATGTTAACCTGTTGCACGCCGTTACTCTACCAGAAAAAAAAATAGACTTGAGAATACAAAAAAAAGGCTCTCTGATTCTTCTTGTCCTTTTCTTAGCATCAATTCACAAATGAGGTACACATCCCATAATTTATATATTTTAATTTGTTTTCATTTATTAACACTACCTACGGATGAATTATTTGATTTTATAAATTTTGCCTTTCAATTTATTTGATTTAGTATTTTGTTTGGCGAACAGAAAGTATAGTGTCTTGTAGATTATATATATGATGATACATTTTAGTGCAATCTCAATTATTAGAAGCCCTCGATTTCATGTTTAGCTTTGAGATCTTAAAAATATTGAGCCGGCTCTGCTAGTTTGTGTTGAAGCCCTAATTTTGTGTTTACTGGTTATTTAGTTTATCATAATTCATAAAATATGTATTTAGTGATTTAGCTCTTATGTAACTTGGAATTTTAAGAACATGGACTGTTTTTTTGTGAAAAAAAAGCCATCAATGAGAATTAACTTATATTGTTTTTTTTTATTTCCTTTGGTATTGTATATTTGTTAACATTTTCAATGCAGTTTAATCATGTCTATTTTTACCCGACCCGATCCGAACATACAACCCGAATTTTTTTATATGTTGTTTCGTTATAAACCAAGTCACCTAAAAAAGTGACTCCCTAAAATAAAAATTCTGGTTCCGCCACTGGCTTTGCCTATTGGACCTCATCAAGGGTTTCCATTTGATAAGCATAGATTTAATTTACATATTTTTTTAACATGATCTTGAATTTTTAGACATTTTGTCAATAGATTATATTTGTTTAGGTACTTAACGCCTTAAAATGTATCTTTGCAGGTAAATAGATAAAGGGGCATTATCATGGTCTCGTCATGACAAGGCATAATCGCAGGCCAAGTTCCTTGGGAGCATGACTAAGGCACGGGACATGCTTCTTGGAAAAGCAAACTAATATGACTGCTTCCCTGCACATAAGCAAGAAAACATATCGTTCTCCAGACAAGATAGGTGTGTGCACGTTAATTGGATTAGTTGATAAGAACACAAGCCTCTTTTATTTTTTTAACCTCTAGAGAAAATTAACTTGGTCAGCTGTGTTTCCTGTGTACCCTCTTAGTATTCCTATAATTTCATGTTGCATCTATTCTCCACGACCGTCGGTTCAGGTTTATTTCAGGTACGGTCATTGCACTCCAATCGTTGTAATGATTGTTTAGGTTTTAATTGTTTGAATGTTATGTAGATACAAAGATTAGATTTTTGTTGATTTGATTAGCAATCCATCGACCATTGGTCTACGTGATCATTAATAATTAGATGTTGGTTGTTTCATATCAATTGAATTGATTTTTGTTTAAGAAATGGGAGTTGACTAAGATACCATACAAGCATGCGGTGGCATGTATTTCGAATATGGCAATGCATGGAATTAGTAATGGTATAGCAGAATAATGGGTTGATCAAGCTTATTGGTTAGAAACTTGGTAAAAAGTTTATGCTAATACCATAGACCCACTCAATAGCAAGAACTTGTGGACAAATCTCAATCCCAACTACATTAACTGTTCTAAAGCATCACATACAAGTTGGAAGACCAACCAAAAAGAGGAAGAAGTTTGTTGCTGAGGTGATTCAGTTAAGCCGATCAATTTCTAAAGGTGCCAAAGAAGGGTTACTCAGTTACTTGTGATAAGTGCAAGGATACAGGACACAACAAGAGAGCTTACAAGGCGGAGGGACGTGGAACACAAGTTGTTTCACATTAGACAAGTCGACCATCTTCAACGTAATAAGTATTTTTGGTATTTTGTAATTTTTGTATTTTGGAATTGGTTTTTTTGTACTTTAAAATTGTTTTTATGTTAGGTTAGTCTTGGTACTATGGTATTTTGTCAATTGCGGTATTCTCATTTGGTATGCTAAATAGTATTTTATTTTGATATGGCAAACATGACCTAATCAGCCATTTTATAAATAATGGATTGATTAGTGTTGTATACAAGTCAAATCAGGCAATGGGTAATGGGTAACGGGTCATACTGGGTAATTCTTTGACCCATTTGTATACGGGTCAAACTAGGTAATATGGCTTACACAA
This sequence comes from Flaveria sonorensis, assembly GCA_025506505.1. Classification (NCBI taxonomy): domain Eukaryota; kingdom Viridiplantae; phylum Streptophyta; class Magnoliopsida; order Asterales; family Asteraceae; genus Flaveria; species Flaveria sonorensis. The sequence continues at coordinate 44,985,885 of CM046432.1, forward strand.
GAACAACATTGATAGTGTTGTATACAGGTCAAACTAGGTAATGGGTGTTGTGGGTAACGGGTTGATAGTGTTGTACACAATAATAAGATTGATAATGCTGTTGTGGCACAAAAGCAGCCCATGACTAACACCCTTAGCTTGTACCACATGTTGCAAAATGGGTGTTGTGGGTAAGGGGTCAAACTAGGTAATTGCTTGATCAATCCTGCAACGATTAATTATTTTCTTTTGGTCAAACTGGGTAATTCTTTGATCAATTTGGAATGATTATTCTCATAAGAAGGAGTTGCATTATTTATTACAAAAAAAAAAAAAAAAAAAAAAAAAAAGAGAAGCATACCATAATGGCAGTGTACTCTTTATCTTTTTCATGACAAAAGAGGTCTAAACAATTGGTTCCCTTGAGAAAAAAGGGGTCTGCACAATTGGTTAAAGTGATTTTGCATTGTTAGTGAATCCTAGTTTATTTTTAACTTTTGTGCTAATTCTATTGAATTTGACCATATCATATAATTCTTAAGTCTCCGTCAACTGTATACTAATAATGAGTAGTGCACTAGTTTCATTAGGATGTAAATACAATTAATTATCAATGATCTACTTATTGAGATGCAAAAAAGGTCCGCACAATTGGGATGTAGATACAAGAAAAATATGTCAAATAAAGATCTATTTATATAGATGTAGATACAAGAAAAACTACATTTTAAGACCATACAAACACCAAAATAATTCAAAAGTCAATTGGTATAGCAACAATTGGTTCAGTTGTATTGTTATAAGAACATTATATGCCAGTTGGCCGAGCTGTCACGTGCAAGTATTGGTTTATATCACAATTTCCATTTTTCATACACAAAACCAAAAGACTAAATTTTCATTTGGTTACATCCACCCCCTACATAATTCATATCATACTGTATTCTAATCAATGTCTACATTAAAGCATCTAATACAACATGGATCTTATAATCAAATTTAATATATTACCAGAAAAGTCAAGATTTTTTGTTTCACAAACAACAATGGTTACAAATAGTCAACATTTACAACATAACCTAATCAAATTCCATTTCAATTTCTCAAATACAAAGATATTAAATAGTGAAAAACAACTAGCTAAACCTTACTACTACTTTCAATCGCTTGTTCTTTCTTGTCATTGTTCTTCCAATTTCTTCGTGTTGATTGATTAAATTCAAAAGCCTCGATATGATTTGAACCAATCTTTGACACCCACTTCTCCTTCCCTGTAATATCAATTTTATAAAAATTAGGTAAAAACCCCATCAAAAATCGGGCAGAGGTGATAAATCTTACCCATCTAACGCAACAATGAAAACGACGACCAGGGTTCGTGGGAGTCCACGAGGTGTGAATGATAGTTGTCTATCCACATGAGCATAGAAAAAGTTTAGGACCCATGGCAGAATCGAGCATAGGTGATGAATCTTACCTGTGAACAACAACAATGGAGTCAAATAGTAGCAATTCCATCTAATTATGTTGAATATTTTAAAAATAGGGTAACCTTGCATGTATTCATCACAACAAGGGTTGTTTCACTTTGGGGTTATCACAGTTGCTAAGTGTGATTTCTTGCGTAGAAGAAAATCTCAGAATTCGCACTTGAGAAGTGCAATTTCTCTGTACCATCACATCATACTTACAGCCTGTGTATAAATACTCCCATGCTTTTGAGACATCACACTTGCTAAGTGTGATTTCTCACTAAAATCCAAATTAAAGCCGGTTGCTTTTGTACAAATCGCAAATACTAAATAACTCAATTTAATTCAATTTTTCTGAGTTTTTGAAATGAATGTAAAATCACATGCATATATCTATGCAATAACTCTTCCTCGCCTGCTTTACTTTCACAATCAATTTTAACCACAAACTTTAACTACTGCATTTTAATTTTAGTTTTATATTAGTTTTTAAAAGTTGGTAATTTTAAAATTTAAATTCTCATCTATTTGAGATTTGTTAGTTCAACACTACTTAATCTCTTTCAAAAATCTCTAATTTGTTTGAGTTTTTTAGTTCAACGCTTCCACCATAAATCTCTACATCTCTTTCAAAAATATTGATTTGTTAGAGTTTTTTTAGTTTAAAATTTCACATCTGGTCATCTCATTAATGATTTGTTATTTATAAGCGGAATCCACAGGGCGGATCACTATTTCCAAAAACAATATTGTGATAAGAGAACGTTAAGCATAAGGCGTGGTGACCAAGTGTTTTGGAAATATATCCAAACAAATTGCATATTCAAGAGTGTTATGTACTTCATAAGAGTAGCGGGTTTTGCGGGTTTTGTAGAATATGGGTGGTGCAAACTTGATCGTGATTTGATCTCCGCATTGATCGAGAGATGGCGTCCAGAGACTCACACTTCTCACCTACTGATTGGAGAAGCCACAGTTACCCTACAAGATGTATAATTTTGTGGGGTATACTAATAGAGGGTAATATAGTGTCCGATAAACCTATGACACCTGATTAAATATTATTATGGTTTTACAATCTTATAAGTGTTCCACCACCACCAAACTCTGAAAAAATGTTTAAAGTTAAACCTACCTCATATTCTAGAATTGATTAAGTTGGACTTTCCTAATAATCCAACGAAGCTACAATGTATCCAACGTTCAATGTTAATAATATTTTTTGTGATTGGTATGGTTTTACTAATGCAGCTTCCCATTTAATCCATATGAATTATTTAAACCACCTTGAAAATCTAAATGCCTGTTGTGCACTGAGTTGGGGAAGTGCTGCATTGGCAAGTATATACCGACAGATATGTAGGGCTATAGACGTATCATATGTTGAGGCTGGTGGTCTTATGTTATACTACAATTATGAGTATGGGAAAGATTTCATGTGTTTGCTCCACAAAGATTTGATGACATCGATTTCACGAAACCATATGGTGTGCGGTATGAAAAAGTAGTTACATATATATATGATATATGTGTTATATCTAACTATGTATAATTGTAATAGATAGCGGGGCCATTTAAGTTACGTTGACACCATTTCACATGTGTTAAGCGAGTATAGATGTCAACTACATACTTTAACCGGGGAAATGGTAAGTCAGTTTATGAGTAATATCATTATTAAATAATTGATTTATATAGTTCGTTTTTCTAATTTGATGATTACATTTTGCTTAAGTTTAATTGGACGCCTTATACCGCTATCCTCCACTAGCTACCGGAAATATGTACGAGCAGTGTAGAAAATCGGAGGAGTAAAACATATTTAATAGTTTAGGAAATTATCAAACCTCACTTTCCTAGTAGGGTTTTGAGACAATTTGTCATGTTTCAACCTATTCCTACCAACACACTATTTTGTGTAGAGAAACATAGATGAATTCACAAAACATGTCGGGCTGGTGGACGAAATAAAAATTAGATTAGAACATATGAAGCATATATTTTATCATGATAGTTTTGACATGGGCATGTTGTTAATGAAGAATACACCGCTTCGTCCATTGCTAGTTGTCAATACATGGAGTGGTATAGGCTACATACCTTTTTGTATGCAGTTGACCCGACATGGGCGAAAGGTTGCAAATGATGGTAGGATATTTAATAAAATGTTTTTTTTGTGTTAAATTAAAATTGTAAATATATTTATATGCAGTGGGACGGGATGAATCAAATTTATCAGAATTCAAGGGAAGATTTCATATGAAACACGGCCAATGAATATATGGGATATACAAATGCACATTACCATATGATTTACCAGCCGGACCATATGAGTCAAAATTTTGTTGCTTATCAAGTCCCTCCTGTCACTCAAGATCTGCATAGAAGAGGGGTTAGAAGACGGGGTGGTCGATAGGGTGATAATGTTAATTTGAATAAATAGTTTGGTTCTCCAAATCTTGATGAAATAATATAGCCCAAATTATCATTCTGTTATCCCTTCAAATGATTTAGAACCAACAGGTACCCAAAATTATGAGGAGGGCGATCCATCATATTATAGGAGGGATGGTTCATTAAATTTCAACCAACAAGCTAAAACAATATTTAAGAGTCCGATGTCTATGAGGCCCTTCATGTCATAGTTGGATATACCCTTGATGATGATACCACCAACGAGACCCAAATGCAGTAGTCATCATTATCGAGAACAGACATGATTGACTTAAACAATCACCTAAATGATATGGGCGAGCCTAACAATACTGATATGTTTTAGATTTTATTTTAATTATGTGGTTCATATGTTAGTTAAATGTAGTACTTTTAAAACCAGTTTTGTTATATTTAAAACTTACATCATCTCCAAATACAAAATAAAAAATATATAAATCTAATAATATTATATATACATATTCATCATGATCTTGGCTATAAATACCACCACATTCTCCACAATATCATCTCCTTTACTAAAAATGTCATACGAATGTGGGAAAGAATTGTTGATGAAGAATACCATTCTCAACCGATTAATAAATCATCAAGTTGGGTTTCTAAAAAATAGAGATGTCCTAGTCTCAAACATTCAGCGTATTCATCATCATTACTAGAAACACATGTGGAAGATGTAGCGGAAGTTGAAATGGAGATTGTACCAGAAGTTACAATAGAGGTTATGCCGGAGGTGGAGCAAGGAATTGCATCGGAAAACCCCGACCGTAGACGTTATTCTATTTTTAAACGAAAAGTCATATAAATGGTCTTCGGATGTTGTTGAGTTTAACAACGGGGATGCCCCATTCTGCTTCTCCTGTTTTTTTTTTTTACTTGGACAAACTTGACAGTGATTTTTGATGTACTTTATTAGGGTATCGGTGTAACGGTTATCTTCGGTCAATGGTATATTTTTTACTAATATATATGTTTTTTGACATGTAGATTTTTTGTACTAGTTTATGTATATTTCAGCATAATGAAGGTTGGGTTAGACGTATGATGCTAGTGAGGGATTTTAAGATACAAAAACATGGTCCATCCAGGTTGCGCTGGACAATTCTACCACCAAAATTTCACGCTGATTTATTCGACGACCAAACCAACCATGGTGCTAAATATGCTAACGGGACACATGAACTGTATCAACCATCATGAAGTAATGTTCACTTGCTTTCCTTAATATCACTTAGATACTCCCAAGCTTTTGAATTTAGGCTTCTCATTAGACTTATGAAGTGATTGTACTTTCTTTGTTGTGTGGTGCTACCGATATCCCAACACAACTATTTCATACTAGACATCTTAAACTTATGCATCAAATTGCTTTGGACGTGTCTTAGACAAAATCAATGAACAACATTATCTTTCCACACTTGAAGATTTTTCATGGCGCTAATTATTCCTTGTGTGTATCAAAAATAACACATAACTTTTTCCCTATTTGCTTTGCAATATGAAACCAAAACCATTGAAAAAACCAACTCCAACTTTCCATGGTTTCTTCATCAACAACTGCATAAGCTACAAGCAATATGTAATTGTTTTCATTTTTTGTTACTGCGATAAGCATATTACCCCGGTACGCTCCCTTCAAGTGACTGACGTCAATAGATATAACTAGTTGGCAATACTTGAAAGCTTTTATTGCCAGCCCAAATGCCATAAAACATATTTAAAAGTATAGCACCGAGATGATCCGACATTATGATGTAACCATTCAACAACAGTAGATGGGTTTGACGCTTGTATCGCTGCAATGTACTTAGGTTGTTGCTCAAAGTTACTCACCCAACTTCCATAGATCCTCTCTATAGTAGCTTTTCGAGCCTGCCACGCCTTACTATAAGAAACATCAACGTTTAGCTGATCTTTTAGATGTGCTCGAATTTGTTTGAGTGGATATGTAATGTCTTGACAAATGGCGTGGATGATGCGTATTGCACTATCTCTGGATTTCAGGCTCCTATTGTTATTTCCAACCACTGTCCCAGAACAATTATGTGAAGCCGCACATCTAACAACTCTCCACATATGATCATTGCTTTTTTCGGTGGTGTACAGAAAACATTTACAAGGAGGACCACTATGAAAATTAGTGTTGCAATTGGGGTTTGTTGACATGCATTTTGCTCTCCATTTAAAATGCTTACTTTCAACCACTATCAGCTTTCTGTTATGAACAAGATTCCATAACCGAACAACATGCATCAGTTCAACTTTTTCTTTGAAGTATATACCAACACTAATTTCTTTAGATTCTTCATTCCATATAACCATATCATTGTCCTCATCAAATTCAACAGCCTCGTAAACTCTTAGTTCTTCAAGATCTTGAGAATAATTTACGACTCTTTGGAAGGATTCTTGAATATTCAAAGAATTATATTGTTCCGAATTTCACGTTCATCAACATCATCATTGGAAGTTTCATCTGTTGATGGAACAACTTTAGATTCTTTGGAACTTTATGGTGCAGCTTTAAATTCAGATTCATCGTCTTCTTGCCTATCATTAAGGCTGGTATAGGTTGATGGCTAGCTTGATGTGGATTTCTATTAACTTGATAAGAATAGATTGTTTGTTGCGAAGCTTCAGATATTGAAAAACCACGTAAGAGATCTATACAACTGGACTGTTGGACGGGTATTATTGGTTTCATATGAATTAAATGTCAGGATGAAAATTTCCTTCCATTTCCAAATAATACATCACTTCTAGACTTGACTCGTTGAAGATTTCAAAATTTGAGAAAAACCTTGATACGTGTAATATATATTTAGCTTCAATTTGTAAAAGTTTTTCTCATTTGAAGGTGAAGATAAGTTAAGTCAAGAATTCGTCATATGACATCTTTCGTTGAGCAATAATCGTTGTACTTCTAGTGGAATCATTACGTAAAATAGTTTCATTTTCGTAAGAAACGGAACCACCCCAATATAGTTGAAAAATATTGGAGAAAACTTATTGAAAGAGGTTAAACGAATGTTGGGAATAAAAATGAAGATACATGTGTGGATATATATATATATATATATATATATATATATATATATATATATATATATATATATATATATATATATATATATATTTGTTTTTTAAATATATTTTTAAAAAGATGACGTGAACTCAAATATGGTATTTGGTTTAAGTAAGAAGTCCCACTTGTAATGTGTGATTTCTCAAAATCTAACAACTTTAGTTTGGATTTTAGTGAAAAATCACACTTAGCAAGTGTGATTCTCAAAAGTTCAGTTCGTGATGTGATGGTACAAAGAAATCGTATTTCTCAAGTACGATTTCTTATATTCTTGTAAGACTATGCAAGACGTCGCAACTAACAACTGCGATAACCCCTTAAATGAAACAACTTCCATGCAACCCTGTTGTGATGAATACATGCAAAGTTAATCTATTTTTCAAAAACATTCCAATATGTTCTAGGGTTTTATAAAAGATAAAAACAATTAATTTGTGATTATTAAATTAAAACAATAGATAAAGACACTTTACCCTTCATTTAAATGTAATTTAACATCCAAATTAATTTGACTAACAAGCTTGGATGAAAACGATAAATTTTAAAAATTCAAATAACCAAAATAAATAAATAAAAAAATAATAAAATAGACCAAACTCGAGCAAAAAAATAATAATTTAGTCAGGAATTAAGTATTCATTCTGTCCGTGGTCCACTGGTCATCCCATAAACCTAAACCCAAATTGAGGCTTCAAAACCCTAAACAGGGGTTAATTGATATCAAAGCACGATTCGTTCCAATCGTTATTTGGAATCATCAATCTCCATATTCAAGAGTTCAATCCTCTGTGTATGCTTACGTTTGAGATCGATGGAATTGGCTACGAAGACAATGGAATTAGCGAGCAGAGCAGCGAACAACAACACCGTAATCAACGTGTTCCTCGTGGGTGCATTCGCAGGGCTGACCGTTAGATCATTGAACCAGCAAAGACAGATCGAAGCCCTAGAATCGCAGAGGGATTCGCTTGTGAAATCCAACAAATCAACGCGACAAATGATGTGGGATTGGAAGCAGAAACTCTATGCTGACGCTGAGGCTGATAAAACCCCTATCGTTCCGCTAGCTAAAATCAAATCAATTTATGGCGAAGCTCATGTAGTTCTGGAATCTGGTGAGTTCTTTCAGTTATGATTATATTACATAAGTAGATTATTAGTATCTGAATCACAGTTATCATTTTGGAAAGAAACATCCAAACACCCATTAAGTGACACTTAATAAATCAGAATTCAGCTATAGGAAATTGAAATGACTACATGCATCTAGAGCCTTGGAAAGTTGGAACTTTAGCTTGTAGAAGCTGAAAGGTTTGTTGTGTAGGAGCCTGGGAGGTGGTAAGACCTGCTGCAGTTCATGTGTGATTGTGTGAATCTTAAGTTAGTTGAACTTTAAAACCCATTTATGTTAAATCACGCTGTCCTCATTAGGAGAAATGTAAACGAGTAATTTGCCTAACAGTTGAGTAGCTCATTAAGATTCAAACAAGCACACCTAAAAAATGTAACTCGTTTATATTTCTGGAAAGCAAGTGTCCAGGCCAACCCAGCCTAACCCGACCTGTTTTGACATGTACAGAATATTTTGCTTTTTGATGCTTGGTCTCATTTCTTCACCTCTAGTTTAACGTCTTCTCTGCATTTTCATAGTGATAAATAAACATTTAGTGCGCAGATTACTGCACTTTTCTATCATGCAACTTGAGTGTATAACGATTATTAAAGAGTGGATGGGTTTTTGTATGATCTTCTTTTGCAACTCTTTGTGTTACCCCTTCTTTATGCCCTTCTACTCATCCTGCAAAACTGCACCCTTTGACTGACTATGGAAGTAGGCCTTTGCTGAAACCCGAACTGACCCAACCAGACCAGGCTGAAACCCGAGAAGAATGTAAAAACACATAGCTTAGCCTGGATCACATATCACTGGAAACACAGAAAACATCATATGGTTGCTACTAGGTCAAAAATATTATCCTTTACTAGAAGCATCAGATGCCCAAAGTACAGTATCATGGTTAGGGTTTAGGGTTTAGTATTTTTATTTCATGGTCTCATGGATACCATCTTTACTATGAGATAGACAGAACTAAAACAAAAAATATAGTAACAATCAGTGCATTATTTTTTGTGGGGTGGACCCTATCATGCACTCATGCTCATCCCTGTATTGAAGAGTTAACGTTCTTGAATTGTCTAAGATGCCTGTTGTTGATAACAAGAAAAACAGAATTCTGTGAACCACATTAGTTGTCTATGGTAATGGTGACTTTGTTCAAATACGTCCTTTGAACTTTTATACAATTGGTTTTCCAAAAGGGAGTTTTTGCATTTTTGAGCATACAGAGTTTCTAATGTCCGGATTTGGAAAACATGGAGTCCTTTAACATGTTAAAATTGGTTTGTGGATCAAAATGGGTAATTCTTTGATTTGGATTAGGTTGACCCAAAGCACTTGTTTTTAAATATGATGTCTTTTGACCTGTTTGTACTAGTTTGACCCATGGGAGACAGAACATAACCAAAATCAATCTACACCTCTGTTGGTAATTTCATATGGTGGATTATGTGTAACATATTTTGCTCACTCTCTCTTTGAATTGCAGCTGGAACTACCGAGAATAAAGACGGAAAAGCATCTGCAACTAAAATCATGATCTGAGTGTCATCTTCAAAGTAATACAAGGATAGCTGAAGGTCAACAGGTGGGTGTGATGAAACATGAACGGGTATAGAGTTGATCATTTTTGTCTTTATAAATAATATAATAGGATAGCATCTAGCAAATTTTGCTTTGTACTGTTGACGATGACAAAATGACTGCTAAATCCTTGCATCTGTCTCACTACTTGCTGTTAGTGATGAGATGGATCGCTACTGTTGCTGAGTTGTAATGGATGCTTTAGTTTTTAAAATTTTGTTGATCAGTTTTGGTCAAGAACGATTGCTTCTTTTGTTTGCTTACCATCTTTCAACTCCCTCTTCCTCGTGTTGTCACATAGACCCATTGGTAAAAAAATTTATATCCCTTAAGGACCAAAATGCATCTCGTAACAATCACTTTTTCGAATGATATTGTGTTAGTTGTGAACCGTAAACGAAGCCTAATTGAGAGACTAGAGGAGTGGCGAGCCGCCTTATAAGGCAAAGGCTTAAGAATTAGTCGCATTAAAACAGAGTACTTGTACTGTGACTTTAGTGGGGAAGATGACGATGAGACACCCAGATCACTATTGAAAACCAAGTGGTTCCACAGGCAACTAACTTTAAATATTTAGGATCATTCATACAGAGAGATGGGGAGATAGATAGAGATGGTAACCCATCGCATTCAGATAGGTTGGTGTCGATGGAGAGCAACTATTGAGATATTGTGCGACAGTAGATTCCCAGCTAAATTAAAGAGCAAATTTTATAAGTTTGTGGTTGGACCGACTATGCTCTATGGATTAAATTGTTGGGCCATCAAGAAGACTCAAGCGCGTAAACTGGAGGTCGCAAAAATGTAAAAGACGTTTATGGTATGATTTCTGAATGAATCTTATTAATGATCAAACCCCCTTTAAATAGGGACTGGTACAACGTAAATATAGGAACCGATATACATGACTAAAATAGAGATATACATAACAAATACCATAATAATCTCATACTAAAATATAATCGGCTATGACACCCCCGCAGTTTGAGCGGGCGGAGGACAAACGCTCAAGCTGGACCGAAACGATTGAAACAACTGTCTTGATAACCCTTTCGTGAAAATATCTGCATACTGAAGAGACGAGGGTACATGAAGAACTCGTATATGACCCACACGTACTTTATCACGCACAAAATGTATGTCGATTTCAATATGTTTGGTCCTCTGATGTTGTACCGGATTGTTGGATAAATAAACGGTTGACACATTATCACAGAAGACAACCGAAGGCTGATGCAAGGGAGCATGCAATTCAAGTAATAAGTTCTGAACCCAGGTGGCTTCTGCCACAGCATTTGCTACCCCTCTGTACTCCGCCTCTGCACTGGATCTAGAAATAGTCGATTGGCGCTTTGAAGACCACGAAATAAGATTATCACCCAGAAATACACAATATCCGGAAGTAGACCGTCTGGAATTAGGACATCCACCCCAGTCAGCATCCGAATAGGCCACGAGGGAATGCGAGGCTGATTTAAGAGTACGAATGCCATAGTCGACGGTACCCTGTATATACCTGATAATACGTTTCATAAACGCAAAATGCGAATCTCGCGGCTCGTGCATAAACAAACAAACCTGTTGAACTGCGTACGAAATATCCGGTCTCGTAAATGTGAGATATTGCAGGCCCCTGCTAGACTTCGATACAATGTAGGATCAGAGAATAAAGACCCATCAGTAGCACTTAACTTTGCAGATAAATCAACAGGTGTCGTACACGGTTTGCAAGACGACATAGATGCTCGGGCAATGATATCCTTTGCCTACTGAGCCTAATAGAAAAATACCTTGTGCCTGTTGTGTGACCTTAATTCCCAGAAAATGGTGAAGACGGCCCGATTGGTCAGGCAAACTCTCGTGAGGTGTGGTAATGATATCGTTTTACAGACATCAGAGGAGGCGGTGAGCACATGTCGTCAACGTATATAAGTAGTAGGCACGTTATGAGCATCCCGATTATATATAAACAAAGAATTATCACACACACTACTCTTAAAACCTTTAGATGTTATAAACGTAGCGAAGCGGGTGTACCAAGCACGAGGAGCATGTTTATGACCATAAAGTGACTTCTTCAAGTGGCATACATGATTAGGAAAACGCCTACCAACAAAACCTGGTGGCTGATGCATAAACACTGTTTCATGTAAATCCCCGTGTAAAAATGCATTCTTTACATCCAACTAATGAATGGGCCAAGACCTCGAGACAGCCAGTGAAAGAATCGTCCGAATAGTAGTCGACTTAACAACCGGGCTAAACGTCTCATCACAATCAACACCCACTGTCTGTGAATTACCGTTAACAACCAACCGTGCCTTGTATCGTTCTAAAGACCCATCCGACTTGAATTTATGGCGAAAAAGCCACATACAGCGTATTACCGGATAGTCCGTGGGTCTGGGAACAAGTTCCCATGTTCATTAGCCTGTAAGCAGTAAACTCGTTTGCATAGCATTAGACCATTGGATCAGCAAGGGCTTTTGCATAGGTGTGGGTATAGGGGATAGGGATGTAGTGTTTAAGGCTAAGTGGGAGTCGGTACGTGACCGAGAGCGAGTAGTCATGGATGAACTCTTGTAGAAGAGGATGGTGGTATGGGAGCGGATTGAAGGGGGTAGGTGTGGGAGACAGACTAGTAGGCTGGTTGGTTGGAACAAGGGACTGTCTGGGTCGGCGTGAGTAAGTGATTGGGTATGGGACGAAGACGGAAGGCCCTACGTTGGTGGGTAAGTTAAAACCCAATGGGAGAGAATTGTCTAGAAGGTGTAGGATGTAGGATCTTGGGGAATAGTGTAAGAAATGTGTGCTCATCGAGGTCACATGACGGGAGATGTGAACCTTGCCCGTGGTAGGATCGAAACACGATACCCCCAAAAATCCAAAGGATATCCGAGAAATATACCCTCACGAACCGTGGGTGTTGTGTGGTGGGTGGCAGAGGTGTTAGGGTAGCAAGCACAACAAAGACTCGTAAGTGTTCATACTCAGGGTGACGGGGTAAAGGGTGAAAGTGGGTATGTAAAAATTTAGGCGTTTGGTTGGTAATATATTGTGGAGGTAGACGGCAGTATGGAGGGCTTCCACCAAAATGAGAGCGGAAGATGGCATGAATAAGGAGGGCACGAATGAGTCGTTTAGACGACGAAGCATACGTTCAGCCCGGCCATTTTGGGATGAGGTTTGAGGGCAGGAGAACCGAAATACCATGCCATGTTGGTTTGCAAAATTTTTAACGCAAGGTTGTCAATTCACCCCTAAATTACATTGGAAAGTTTTAATTTTTCGATTAAACTGTGTCAATATTAGTTGGTGAAATTTTGCAAACGTTGGGAAAGTGTCAGACTTTACTTAAGTGGGTATACCCACACAAAGTTCGAGAAATATCAATGAGAACAATAATATTATACCCAGATTTACTCGTGATAGGTGAGGTCATAAGTCGCAATGAACAATGTCAAACGGAGCAAAAGTAAATGAATTTGAAGAATAAAACGGCAACCGTTTACTATTTGAAAGTTGACAAGAATTGAAAACATGAGACACATTGTCTTTATTACATGAAAAACTAAAATTACGACTTAGAATGTCTAAAACTTGTGCCCCGGGGTGACCAAGTCGATCATGCTAGGGAAGATTGGGTGACACGATAAGCGTCGCTTGAGGCGGTAGTTGCGGTGTAGTGAACGGATAGAGGTCCCCAGTGCTGTTGTGGCGAGAAAGTGCCTTTTTAGTTTTGAGATCCTTCAATGAAAAACCAAAAGGGTCAAATTCGATTGAGACATTATTATCACGAGTAAATCGTCTGACGGAGATCAGGTTTTTAATAATTTGAGGACTATAAAGGACATTTGGTAATATGTATGTTCGGTTTGGTAAAGGGTGAAAGCCCGTGCCAGATCCGTTAATTGGTAAATAATTGCCATTGCCCACCAAGATATTACTACGAACAGGATATGAACTAGGGATTATTATTTTACCTGGATCATGGGTGAGATGAGACGCAACTCCAGTGTCCATGATGTCAGAAGCCCAGGCGGTATTGGGTTGATTAACCTGCAGATTAGCAAACGTAGCGCCCAAATCAGTCGGGTTTAGAGCATTGTACCCGCCTTGTTGCACCTGTGTGTATTGGGCCGTTGGATCGGTGTAGCCCGCAAACTGGGCCTGAGGAAACCCAGCGAACTGAGCCTGCTGTGGTGATATAGTCTGTTGGCCCAGCTGATTAGTGGGTCGCCACATGTTTTGGGTCGGGTATGGGCATGGAGGGGGAGCCCACCAGGCCCAATTCGGATACTGCTGGTTTTTACCAGCCCATGGAGAAGTTTGTTGACGACCACCGCCACGACCTTTGCCGCCTCGACGATTCCAGGAACCCCGACCCCGTGCTCGGCCACGCGATGAGTAGGAGTTGGGGTCCGATTGTTGTGAACCGCTACTATACTGTTGTTGACCATTGTTGTAGTGCTGCTGATCGCTGTTGGTGTTGCTGGAAGGCTGATTGGACGGTGGTGGTACGGCTGGTGAAACGAGAACCGTAGATGGTGATCCGGTTCGAGCTTCGATTCGGAGGACTTCATCGTTAATCATGGTGATGGCTTGATCCCAGTTAATGCCATTCTGATTGATTAATGAGGCAGTGGTGTTATATTCAACCAGCAGTCCGCAAACCAGTTGGAGAACTAACCGAGACTCGGTTACCGGCTGATCTACGTCGGCCAGTTGATTTGCCAAGTCAATCAGTCCCTGGCAGTAATCTTCAACCGAAGAACTGGCCGTGAGTGTCAGATTACAGAACTTTGTCTCCAGTGCTGCTGCGCGTGCCTTCTTATTGCTGAGGAAAATCTTTTCCAGTTTTGACCAGGCTGTATGTGCCGTAGCATTAGTGTCCAGAATGCGAATCAAGAGTTCGTCTGACACGGTACTGTATATCCATTGTAAGACCAAAGCGTCGAGTTCCTTCCATAATTCATAGTGTGCGGATGTTGATGCCGGAGCAGGTGTGCCATCAATGTGGCTCAAGACTTTGTATGCAACTGCATGGAGGCGAAACAACTTCACCCAGGAGGAATAAGTGACTTTCGTCCCATCTAGGGTTCGTATTTTGGTCTGGATATTGGTGACCGAATAGGCTGGGTGAAGGGCAGTGGGTTTGGATGAAGCTTCAGCATCAGCTGGTTTGGTCATGGCTACGATCGAAACAGGAGAAAGAGAAACAACCGGTTAGGGTTTTAGGGTTTGAGAAGAAAGCAGAACCGTAGCTCTGATACCATAAAAGACGTTTATGGTATGATTTCTGAATGAATCTTATTAATGATCAAACCCCCTTTAAATAGAGACTGGTACAACGTAAATATAGGAACCGATATACATAACTAAAATAGAGATATACAAAACAAATACCATAATAATCTCATACTAAAATATAATCGGCTAAGAAATGAAGATGTTGAGGTCGTAGAAATCGTATAGGGTTTTTAGACCGGATAAAGAATGAGGATTTTCGAAAAAGATTAGGGGGCTAGTATAGTGAATAAGATAAGAGAGGGGAGTTTGAGATGATTTGAACATGTTGGGAGAAGGCAAAGGTCTGCCACAGTTAGAATTGTTAAAGCTATCACTGTGGACAGAAGGATAAATAGAGGCAGCCCTAAACTCACGTGGGACGAGTTGATTAGGCACAACTTGAGAAATCTGCACCTTTCCGAAGACATGGTCGAGGATAGGAGTTCGTGGAAATGTAGAATCAGGGTTAAGGACTGTTAGGAGGATGAAACATATTTACATTCTAGAACCAAAAGCATAGATTTTGCACAGTCACAAATGCATGTTATTATTTGTCTGTGTGCCTATGTGGTGTGTTACCTTTATTTATCATAAATATTTTTTCATATCTTCTAGCGTGTTTTTTGTATTTTCTGATAGCCTACCATGATTACATTGGTCCATATACATTACTATCACACTAACAGCCTATATCTTGTAGTACGTTTGTGTGTATGTGTTTTATAGAGTACGGCTTGCCTATCTCTCACACTCCCCAGACCTTACCAATAGCTTTGTTGTGGGTGGGACTTGCTAGGTATAATTGTTGTATATACACACACATAACTCTTGATATCGCCTTGGGTTGATTTTCCATCTTGCAAGTAACCTCGAGAGGGGTGGGGCGGTGTTCACGCCTGGGTAGTGGACATTGAGCTCACCACGATGCCACTCCGCTTACCTTTATTGGGAACGTGATACACATCAGGGGTGTCTCAACTCAGAATTTGAATAACTTTGTATGGATTTTCTATCCACCTCAAGGTTTCTTGTGTTTATATTTTCAGAATGTCTCGTGTGGAAATATGCCAGCAATAAGAGTCCTTCAAGCTTCACTTTCATGTATGTAGTTAAAAATTTATTGTTCAATACAATAGTAGTTATTTCATTCTATATTGATTTTCCCAATAACTTTTTTACAAAAATATTCGTTAAAGAAATGAGCACGGGTATCAAATTTATGTATAAAAATGCTAGTTTTATATATAAAGATAGAACTTTATAAAAACACTACTTTTACAATAATAAAATAAAATAAACGGGGGATACACCATGGTGAAAAGGACAGATAATAAAAAGCCTCAAAAGAAACATTACTAGTATGTAATAAATCCATACTTCTATAAAGAAAGTTAGGTACGTTGCAAAATTACTAAATAGTTAAATTTTATTTAAAGATAAAAATACTAACTATACACTTTCACTAAATGAGTAACTCATGCTGTTACATGTTACAATTCTAGCAATCTAGCCCCAAAGATTCTTTTTTTAAACTTATTTTATTTCACCACATCATAATTCTAGCTCCTTCAGATTTTTTTTCTGGCTTCTCTTTTTCAACATTATTGATTTGTTGCTTATCTAAAACTTATAAAATCATTTTATGTAAATCTTCATTTCTAACTATTGAATTATTATTTTTATTTCACTCGTGTAATACACAAGTTTCCTAACCTAGTAACATACCTAATAACATAATTAACGATAACAATATATAATTTATCTACATTTTTTAATATTTGAACTTTTAACTAAAAATTAAAGAAGAGTTTGATCATTACCCTTTGACAAGGAAACCAAAATTGTAATAAGATATCCGTAACAAAGTCAGAGAAGTACGATTGGTATACTAATAATCAAATGATTGATGTCTAGTAATTATAGTATTATAAAATAATCTAATCACATATAACCTGCATAAGAAAATCTACTAATATCAAAAAGGCAACAAGTCTCGCTTATCATGAACAAGTTCACTTTTCTTCTTCAAAATTAGCCTCTCTAATGCCTTCTCTGTTATCAGATTAAAACACCAAAAGTGAAATATCAGGATGTATGTAAGTACAATACAACGGAATATATGAAAATATCTGCTAACCGAAAGTAACTACTAATGCAACTACATGGAAAACATATAAAACAACAATGCAATAGTGAAATTAAAAACTTTGCATACCTTGCGTCTTTTAAACTTCCTTTCGCCGCCATCTGAATCCATAAAAGATGATGTTTGCCCACCAACACCATCCTCTAGAGGCAATGCTTTGATATCATCATAGAAACTATCTGCCAGACCAAGCAGCCTGCATCGAAAAATTACTTTTAGAATTTAAAGACGTTTTATAAAAAGAAAGTCGCATAAAAGACTATTTTAAAACGACTGACCCATTTCTTGATTTGCGCATATGTTTCAGCTGCTTCTTTTCCATGCTTGTAAGAGGAGCACGGGTGAAGAGATCCTCTTCTCTCCTTGCGCGATCTTCCATTTTTTCTATATATTTGCGCACATCTCTATCTTCAGTTCCAATAACCTCCCTCACCTATTTCATAAGATCAAATCAGATGTAAAATTAAATTAAAGAAAAACAGGGAACCAAAAAAATAAATAAGAGAAACCTAACCTCCTCAGGCCTTCCCTCGAGATCATTCATTAAATCTCTTGCATATTCACTCTGCAGAGCTTGCCTGAAAGCTTGCTTCTCTTTTCTTGACACATTTCTCTCCTGTTTTGAGGTCTTACTTTCATCCATTGATGCTGGTGCAATCTTTGGGGGTCGATACTTACCATCATTATCCTATAATTTGAATCACATAAGCATGAGAAATAGTCTTACAATGCTATCAAACTATATACACAATATTGCAAGAAACCATAATGTTATGCAAACGATCACCAAGCATGCTATCCTTATTGAAATAAAATGACCCTTATCCCTTAACCTTTTTTCCCTTTTATAGCAAAGAGTAATGACTTGAAATGGGTATGTAATGAGTCAAATGGGTAAAATAAAAATCAGATTAAAGGAAAAAGAGTCAAACTAGTTAAAAGTCACCCAATGTGTGATCTAATACATTAAACCTCATAGAGTGTTTCTCAAATCATTAGATTATTTTGGTAATGATATAGCTGTTTTAATCATATTTGACCCTATTTATTGAGAACATGAAAAAAAAGTGTCACGTGTCAACCCAACCTAACCCCTGTTACAACCACTACAATAAATTACTCGATTTACCCGAGCCCGTTTTGACTCGTTACCCAACTTTGTTCACAAGAATGTCTTTGTTTTGACCCATTACCGACCCCATTTAAATAGAAGAACTTACATCTGGGGCAAATTTGGCAATAAGCATATCTGGGTTTGGACGAAGCTTCAAAGAGTCATCTTGTTCATGGGGCTTCTTGTCATCTGAACCCACACCGTCAACTGAATTCTCAGTTAGCCTAGTTAGCTTCTGAATTTGGTATTGCAATTTCTTATCGATGGGGCGTATCTGCAGATAATAATTAAAACTGTTAAGCAAATATACAATGGATGCAGTTTTAAAAGTTTTTGATGATTAATTACTAAAAATATAGAATAAACAAGAAACAGGAAACACAAGGAGGGAGTGAATAAGAATGACCTTCTCCAAAAACAATCTTGTCTCCAAAAGGCTGTGAACAAGAGGATGTCCCTGAATTGGAAGTCCTTTTGCTTTGCGAAGCAAGTAATATACAAGTGACTGACAGTAATTCAAAAGAAGCAAATGTTTGGCCTCAAGATAGCTTATCCCGTCTGATGTTGGATAAACACCTGACTTTACCTAATCATAATGTCATGTAGAGTTAAAACTTGAAAAATAATCAAAAATAGTTGTTCAATCACACAAATTGAAGAAAATTGGACAGAAAGATGCCAAAATTTTTATTTGCTTGGTTTATATCTTGTAGTTGTACTTGATTATATTTTATTCCAGCTTCAGAAATATAATTTCCTTGTTTCAGTATGCAACGAAGTAAAACACAGGTGTTTAAATCAGAAACTTTTGAGTTCCAAACCTTTGAAGTTAAGAGTTGAACTTTAGCTCTCAGATCATCAAGCCCGGCTTTTATGTCTTTTAATACCGTAATTAGTTGAGGAGCTTCTCTAAAAGCAAGACAACTTCAAATAAGCTTCTTCATATTATAGATGATAAACATAAACAAAAACTAAAAACTTATATCTGTCTCCCGCATGGATAATTGCATGATATATATGATGCCTACAAAAAACCATAGAAACATATATAAATGGAAGTAACTATATTCCATAAAACACACCTTTCAATTTTGTCATTATAACAAGACAACTTTGTGTCTTCCATCCCCTCTTCAGCCATTTACAACTTTCAAAGCTGCAAATTTTAAGAAGTCGTGGAGCTTTTAGTCTTACATCAGACTATCTCTATTCATATCAGAAAGGGAAGATAACACATCAAACTCAGTAACAGCTACAAAACACAAAGAATGCTGGGGTATGATAGCAACAAATACCCATAATTTTAACTAATAATGCATTCATGAATAGCTAATTCCTACATCTACAAAACTTGAATCCATTGTTAATTTTCAAACAACCAAAAGACTAATAACAGAGAAACAAGATAATTGAGCGTTTAGAAGGGACTCCATTGACCTACATAATTAAAATCGATAAATTCAATCAAATTAATGATAATTTGATTCGATACGATCTACATGTCTGGTTATAAGAAGTTGAAAATGATTAGCTAACCGTAGAGCTCTTGTTTCAGCGATAGAGTAGATCGGAGACGCGATGATTGCGACGGTGCCGTTTTCAAGTGCCGTAGAAGCAGAGATTAACGCTTGTGGTTTTGGTTTACACGTTTAGGGTTTAAGAGGAAGGCCGTAAAGAAAGAAAGAAAAAAAAAAATAATAAAAAATAAAAAAAATAAAATAAAATAAAATGTATATTATATGTTGTCGTTGAATTTTTAAGATAAAACTTGATCAATGATTAAAGACCTAAAAGATAAATTTTCGACAAGGTTGAGGCAGGTATGACAAGCCCTTTTTAAATTCACTCATTATATATACATATTAATATAATTTCTAAAATATTATCCTTTATGTCTTTTCTAAGAATATTTTTACAACATACATTCACTATTTATTTATTTAAATATTTTAGTGGTATACACTGTGGAGTTTCAAAATGTATATTATATGTTGTCTTTGTCTTGGGTTCTTGGTATATGTGTGTCTTACATATATATTAGATATATTTCATGTGTGTGACTGTTGTATGTAATATATATTATATATTATATGTGTGCGTTGTGTGTAATATACATTATATAATATATGTGAGTGTTGCGTGTAATACATATTATATAATATATGGGTGTGTTAGATGTAATATATATGGTGGGTGTATGAATTCATATATGTATATACTCCCGTAAGTGTGCTACATATGTTTCATTAGGCATTATGTATGCGTGGATTGTGTATGACTAAGTTTGAATGTGAATGGAGAAAATATCGATAGCTCGTATTGTAACCGAGTCATGAAGCGAAACCATACTCTACAATTACTAAAATCTAATATTAATTAGACATTAAATGTAAATTCAGGTTATTCGAAAACGTAATCACTTGTACCTGCATTTACTTGTTGTTGTGCTATCTAAGGTGAGTTTACAGCCCTGTTTTACTTGTACTCTTTTGGGGAAGAAAAACAAGATTTTAAAATGTAACTCTATTAGATCAGTATTACTGTATGATCACTTGTTTACTAGTGTTGTACAATTTGAAAGTCTTTAATTTATGTATTTTAGCGAGGTAATTCTAAGTAAATCTACTGTGTTTGATAAACCCCACCCGGGCTAGTCGCACTAGCATGATTGGATTGTCGAACGGGTTTTTAATTGACCTAATTTCTGTTGTTGTGGTCTAGTAATCACAGCCAAGGCATACTTATATTTTTCAACTTTGGTTGCGCAATTCATACACTAAGTAACTTGTTGCATAGACTAGCTATCTACTTGATATACTTTGTTTACTGAATCTGTTTTTTGATTCATTACTGTTTATTTAAATATGTGAACTTACCAACATTGTGTTAACACTTTAGCATGTTTCTTTTAGGTTCTTAAAGGTACACACGTCTAGGAGTATGTCATCTGTTCATGCATCAGTGGTCGTTTCAAAACGTTAAACTGGGTTTTCTACAATTAACATTTAATTTGGTTGTGTATGTTTTGCGCAGTTCTGATTTATGAAACGTTTTTAATTACGCTTTCGCTGTATGTCTTTTGAAACTTAGTTTTGGATTATGTTCTGGTTTTATTTAATGGAAGTTAATGTCATGTTTTTAAAATGACCATGTCGTTTGGTGTAACTATCCGCAACGATCAAGTATTTGTTTAAGTATATAAATAAAGGTCGTGGCATAGCGATTATTTGTGTTGTTCCATCTAAAATGGACCATTTGATTCAATTGACAAAATTAAAGAGTATTACAACTGTAGGTACATATCTACTTTTGAAGCGTCTTGGCGTATTTATGGATATGATGTTTATTATAGGTCTCCTTCGGTTATTAGGCTTTCATTTCATTTGCTAGGTCAACAACAAGTTATATACGATGCAGATGATCATATAGACAATATCCTAGAAAAACAATCTATGTCTAATTTAATGTTTACTGAGTGGATGAAATGCAATAAAAATTACCCACAGGCACGTAACCTTAATTATGTCGACTTTCCTACAAAGTTTGTATGGAAAGCCGACAAACGTACTTGGGTACCCAGTAAGGTCGGTTTTTCGATTGGTAGAATACATTCGGTATCTCCCTCTCTTGGTGAAGCCTATTATTTGAGAATTTTGTTGAATAAGGTTAAAAGGCCAACTTCTTTTGAGGATATTAGAACTTCTAACGGTTCGGTGTGTCCTATGTTTAGAGATGCATGTTTTTCACGGGGCCTTTTGGATGATGATAATGAATACATTGAAGCAATCAAGGAAGTTAGCGTTTCTGGGACAAGTTAATCTTTTATGAAGTTTATTCAGTACGATGTTAATGTCTGGTAGCCTTTCTAGGCCTGGTTTCATTTGGGGAAAAACATGGATTTACTTGTATGATGGAATACTCTACAATCAAAGGATTACCTTAACGCATCCTGGTATAATAAATTAAATGTAATTTAAATAAGACGATTTACATAAAGTTACTATTTATTATTTCAGGTTTAGTACTTTTAAAAGAATAGATTAAAAACCTTACATTATATGAGATTGAAAAGTTTTTGTTTCATAATAATTCAACTCTACAAAGGTTCTCAAACATGCCTTTTTTCCGGATAATAATCTTATATAATCTGCAAACAATTTGTTATTTAATAAATAACTAGCATGTAACAGAGACGTATTGTAGGATGATTTTCGTAACCTTTACACTTCCTTGACTGATGAACAAAGATATATTTATGACAAAATAATGACAGCGGTTTTATGGAATAAAGGTGAAGTGTTTTTTGTTTATGGTTATGATGGAATAGGAAAAACATATCTATGGAAAACTTTATGTAATCTGTAAGATTTTAAAGAAAGATTGTACTAAGTGTTGCTTTAAGCGGAATCGCATCTCTTTTATTAGGTGGTAGGACTGCACATTCTAGATTTTATATCCCTTTGAACATAGTTAAGGATTCTTTTAACCACATTAAACCAGATAGCGATCTTGTACGTCTATTTAAACAAACATCACTGACTATTTGGGATGAAGCACCAATGGTACATAAACACTCATTTGAAGCTCTTGTAGATCATTAAATGACATATTTTCTTCTCTATCAAGATCATCATGCACTTTACCATTTGGTGGGAAGGTAATTGCTTTTGGAGGTGATTTTAGACAAATTCTATCGGTTGTCCCAAGTGGTAGTAGGCAACATATTGTCGATGCTTTTTTGAGTTCTTCTTACATTTGAAAAAATTACAGGGTACACAGGTTGTCAAAACACCTCAAGTTAACTTCCGGTAATGATTCCTCTAATATTGAACAAAACAGAATGTTTGCATAATGGCTTTTGAACATAGGTGAAGGTACCGTTGGTGGTATGAATGATGGTGAAGCAGTTATTGACATACCTGATGAGCTTCTCATTAAAGATTCAATAGATTCGGTTTCTGAGTTGATTGATTTTGTATATCCTTCTATTTTGGAAAATTATAAACAACTAAATTACTTTCATGAAAGAGCAATTTTAGATCCAAAGAACGAGGTAGTGCATAAGATAAATAAAAGATTGCTTTCAATTTTTTCGAGTGAAAAGAGGGAATATCTCAGTTCTGGTTCTATATGTCAAACATAATTGCTTAACTCTAATTTAGATAAAAGTTTATACTCTCCAGATATACTCAATGGAATAAAAGTCGACGGTTTGCCCAATCACACATTAGTGTTAAAAGTCGGTGTTCAAGTAATGCTTCTCAGAAACATTGACTAAAAAGTGTGTTTTGTAATGGAACGCGACTACAAGTTGTATCATTAGGAAATTGTGTTATAGAAGCAGAGGTTATATCTGGCAGTAACATTGGAGAACATACTTTTATCCTTAGGATCTATTTGATACCAACTGACAAGAGGCTATCGTTTAAGTTTCAAAGAAGACAATTGCCTCTAGCTGTGTGTTTTGCCATGAATATAAACAAGAGTCAGTGTCAATCTTTATCAAGAGTTGATTTGTTTTTAAAACAATCAGTTTTTACACATGGACAATTTTATGTCACATTGTCAAAAGTTACAAGACGAGATGAATTAAAGCTGGTTATATTAGATGATAATGGTGAAATTTCAAGTAAAACTTCAAATGTCGTATATAAGGAGGTTTTTAGAGATTTGTAAAAATTTATTTATATTTTTTTCAATGTATTACAATTTTTCTTGTAATTTTATTGTGTACGTATTTTCTTAACTCTTAGGTTCTTATACATTATTGTATCATATTCTCGTGAATAATTAATTTTTTATTCTTTTAATGAAAATCTAATTTTTTTAACCCGTGTAACACAAGGGTCGTTAGGCTAGTTACAGATATATAACGTTATGTTCTTTTATGTATATGTGATATTCAAAAGTGTAAAAAGAACACAACATTTTATATACGTAATTAAGGCTGCAAACGAACCGAACGAACACGAACAAGGCCTTGTTCGTGTTCGTTCGTTAAGAAATAAACGTATGAACTGTTCACGAACACTTACCGAACGAGATTCTTTGTTCGTGTTTGTTCATTAAGAAAATGAACATGTTCATGAACTGTTCACGAACACTTACCGAACGCAAATGAACACAAACAAACGCAAACGAACACAAACAACTGTTCATGAACATGAAGAACACAAAAAAGCTCATAAACACAAACGGATATAATTGATTATAAATTTATTTTAGAATAAAATTTACATTTTTATTACAAATATTACACAAAATTAATCAAAAATAAATAAGTACTTAACATAAATATAAAAAAACACTTGATATAATAATCATAAAAATAAATAATAGAAAAATTAAGAATATAAATGAACACATTAACGAACATAAACGAACACATTATCGAACGTTCACGAACGGACATTAACGAACATAAACGAACACATTATCGAACGTTCACGAACATAAATGAACGAACGCGGCCTGTGTTCATGTTCGTTCGTTTAACTAAACGAACAAATTTTTCTTGTTCGTGTTCGTTAATTTACTAAACGAACGAACATAAACGAACTTCCCGCCGAACGGTTCACGAACTGTTCGCTAAACGTTTAGTTTCGTTTGTAGCCCTATGCGTAATGATGTTATTCCAACAAAAAAAATAATGGTCTTGATTGATATTGATGAGTTAACACGGTTATTGTAATAAAAGATGGTTAATATTAGTTCGGCACCTTATATATATGTATATATATATATATAATATATAGGAGAGGGTTATATATATATATAGGAGAGGGTTAGGCTAAAAATAGGAAAATTCTTAAAAAACCTAAAAATAATTTTTAAAACACTCACAAACAACCCAAACAAACTCCTCCGATTTACCTCATTCCAGAGGTGTTGGAACCCATTCTACACATGCATATTACACGTTGCTCAAAGTTGTACCTCATGCTCAAAGATTAGTACATAACGTGACTAATGAAGTTTTATGTCTCCACCAACATAATGAATCACTAGTAACTTTAATTTCATTTATGTAGTTTAAATTATTGAATTCTTATACATATACACACATACATAAATAAATACATACATATGCTTGCATATCTTACTTGTCATCATACAATTGAAAATTGTAAATGCCAATTATTGCGTAATACTTTTTCAATTTAAAAATAAGTTGCTACATATTTACTCTTATACAAAATCAGTTAATGTTTTTTTCTTTTAAATTTTATTGCACCATGTTTATTTTTATTAGTATAGATACCCGTATGTTACACATGTTGAAATAAAAAATTATATAATATATTATATATAGGTATAATCTAATATATATTATAAATAACATATCAATGAAATTATTCTATACTATGTTAGATACCCGTGTGTTACACAGGTTAAAATAAAAAATTATGTAATAGATTATATATATGTATAATCCTTCTACTCTAATAAAAGGGTAATTATGGAGGACACGTAACAACACCACATTATTCTCACAAAATTTTTTCCGCTGCTCTCTCCTATTAAATAAATTACCTTAATTAAAAATGATATTGTTTTATTCTTTTTTAGATTAAAAATGGTTTTTTAATAAATTAAGAAAAATATCTTTTTATTGATGTTTCTAAAGAAATAAATTTTTATAAAAATAATTTTTTTTCTAAAACATCAAACTTATTTAAAATATGAAATATTTTAAATTTAGTGTTTTTAAAAAGTAATTTTTTTATAAACCAAAAATAATTAAAAATAAGAGTTATAATAAGGAAATTTATAAAAGTGACAATTTTTTAAACTAAATGTTTGATTTTTTTAGAAAAAAAAAACTTAAAAAGTTGATATCGTTGTTTTATTACTTATAGTTTTTACTGTTAGGTAATTTAAATCATATCTTATTCTAGAATATCGTTTTATAATTAAGTAATATTTTATTATATTTAATATTTTATTTATTCAACCCGTGTAATACACGGGTTTACTAAAGTTAGTCTAATATTTGTTAGAAATCTATTATATTGTGTTAATAACATGTGGACAATTCTAGGTGGATTCCAAATAAAAATAACATGAATATGCTAAAAAATAACCATGTGTCT
This sequence comes from Flaveria sonorensis, assembly GCA_025506505.1. Taxonomy (NCBI): domain Eukaryota; kingdom Viridiplantae; phylum Streptophyta; class Magnoliopsida; order Asterales; family Asteraceae; genus Flaveria; species Flaveria sonorensis. Next base: position 45,012,218 of record CM046432.1, read on the forward strand.
TATAATAATTTTGTTTTATTAACATAGTATTTAAGATAACTATATTATATAGTCTTGAATGAAATTACCATCTTATCCTTCTAATATATATTATATAGTCTTTAAGATAACTATATTATCTCAACAAGATTAGTGAAAGCATGAGTGATATTTGTGGTCGAAAAATCACTTATTACCTAGATTTTAGGGGGGGTTTTGTTTTATAAATATAGGTTAGAGTTTTATAATCATTAGGGGCAGCTTTTAGTGGTGATTTGCATAGACCGGAGAAAGTTAACGGATAAATTGTCACCATAAATTACCATTTTGATTGTTATTGAGCTGTTAACAACCGACAAGGGAAAGGAGAAGATGGATTAGTGCTCAATCGCAATGAATGAACGACATTGAAAGTAAATGATGGTTTTGTTTAGCCACGTGTATATGCTTTAGCATTTGTATTATAAGCACCATATGTTATACTTTATTGTAAGAACATAGATGGAATAAAATGGTTAATATTTTGAAATTTAAGGATGACTTTTTATATGGGTGTCTTAATACTATAAAATTATCATTCTATCCTTCTTTGACTTTTATTATAAAAGATATAGATAAATATTAAAATTATTAAACTCATAATATGCCCCTAAGAAAATATTAGTATTATAGTTATTATAAATATGAAGATATATATAAGTTATATACTTAAATATTTAAATAAAATAATACTTAATTTAAATAGTATTTAGTTATAAAAATATAATTAGTAAATATAAAAATATCAAGGTATATAAAATTTAATGGATAAAATTACCATATTACCCCTAAAGTGTCTTAAAATCTTAATCAATTCCCTATTCTATCCATCTTACATGTCTTGCACTCCTTTGTACATGTTGCTTCAAAACTTGTATGCTTGGTAAAATTACATCTCTATCCAAAGAGATTTATTATATAGTAGTATAGATATATGAATTTAAATAAAATAATACTTAATTTAAATAGTATTTTAGTTATAAAAATATGATTAGTAACTATTAATTTAAATGTCAATATATATATATTATTATAAATAAAATAAAATTTAATGAAGTGAATTAAATAATATCATATTATTAAATAATGTATTAATAATGTGTATTAAATAATACAATAATTAGAAGAAGTTAATTAAATGGTGGTAAAAGTGAAACTATTACATAAAGCACTTGTACTCTATACTTAAAATATTGTATAGGTGTCTTACACTTTGAATGAAATTACCATCTTATACTTCTAATATGTATTATATAGTAGTATAGATTACAATAAATGTTTATTTTTAAAGTAAATTACTATTTTGGCCCCTGAGGTTAGGGCCATCTAACCTTATTAGTCCAAAAAGAAATCTTTTCACATACCAGACCCTGATGTTGCATCTTATAACAGTTTTGACCCCTAACCACTACCTCTATTAGTTTTGTCAGTTAAGTGCAAGGGTATTTTGGTCTTTCTTACTCTAGGGGCTGTTTTGAAAGTTAAAAAGTTCTTTTTAACATTAAAGGGCTATTTATGTAATTATTTAAATTAACAAAAAGCAACTCCAAGTTAAATAAGTTTTTAATTATATATTTAAAAAATATACAATTAAAAATGTGTTTTTTATAAAAAGATACGACTTTTTAAATCTTTTTTTTATATACGTCTTCCAGAATCATTAGTTTTTCAAAAAAAAAAATTAAACTTAGAAAAATTATTATTATTTTGGTTTTCTATCGTTTTTTATAAACTTTTTTTCCAAAATCATTCGTTAGAAATCTTTCATTAAATTATACAATACAAGTTATAATGTTTTTAATGCTTTGATCCTTTTAAAACCTTTAATTGAATTATACCATCGTTTTTAACTTTGTTCTTCTTTAGAACTATTCATTTCTTAACTTTTTTTCTTAAAGATTTCGTATTTTTTATAAACATATCTTTTAATTGTTTTTTTATTATCATTCCTTTGCTTAAAATTGATCTTTTTTCAATTACCACGTATTTCTAAAATCATTCATTTTTGAACATTTTTTTGCTAACGACTATAATATGTAATACAATATAATATATATTTGAAACGACTATATTTCTAATGGTTATTTTTGTAACGGCTATGTTTTTAAATTGTTTAAATTCTTAACTTTTTTTATCAAGTTAGAATTTCTATCTTGTACTGTATAATAGATTGAAATATTTAAAAATGACGAAAAATATGAAAAAAGGTTGAAAAACGAATGAGTTTGGAAAACACGTTTATAAAAACAAAATCTTTAAATAAGACATATTTATTTTTATATTTATAATACGTTTTATTAAATAAAAATCATAAAAATAATAATAAAAACAAAATCCCAAATCGAATATTTCTAACTTGTATTGTTTAATGAAACGGTAGATTTTAAAAAGGACGAACGATATAAAAAAGAGTTTGAAAAATGAATGATTTTGGAATGTCGTTTATAAAAAATTCAAAAGCTTTAATTAAGACATAATTATTTTTATATTTATAACGTGTTTTATTAGATAACAAACATAAGAATAACGAAAAAAAACAAAATAAAAATAAAAATTTCTATTTTGTATTGAAGCGAAAGAATTTAACTTTTTTTGAAATAGTAATTATTTTAGAATATCGTTTATAAAAGACAAAAGCTTTATAAAGGACGTATTTATTTTTATATTTACATGGTGATTAATTAAATAATAATTATTAAAATAAAAAAGAATACTCAAATAATAAAAAAACCAAAGTACAAATAAAAAATTTACAAAAATGATATTAAAAACATTTTAAAATATACAAATAAAATTATCATAAATAATAGAAAAAAAAGAATACGGTGGGGGTTGTTTTTGTAAATTTGAGTAATTACATAAGTAGTCACTTTGTAATTTACACAAATAACCCCAGAGATGTAAATGGACGAAAATATCCTTAGACTTAATAGAATAAGCTAACAGAGTTGGTATTAGGGGCCAAAATTGTTACAACATGCAACCTCAAGGTTTGATTTGTCAAAAGATTCATTTATGAGCTAATAGGGTTAAATGTCCCTAACCCAGGGGCCAAATGGTAATTTACTCTTATTTTTATGTAAAAGAGTAAACTTCACTTTTGTTCCCTATGGTTTGGTCCAAATAACGGTTTTCATCCAAAGGTTTCAAAATCTTGATTTTGCTTCCTGTGGTTTGCAATTCGTTTCAATCAACTCCAACTCATTAACACCGTTAGTTTTTTTCTATTAACTCCAAGGGCATTTTAGTTAATTTAATGCAAGGATTTATTATGCCATTTATTCAAACTTGTTTAGTAATTTAAAGGACCAGTTATTTAAACTCCAATCCCCACCGCCACCGGCCACCATGAGCGACGCTACAACCGGCCACCATGAGCGACTCTACAACCGGCCACCATCACCGACGCCGCCGCCGGTCACCATCACAACCCCTCTTCAATCTCTATCCAGACACCAAAACCCACCCCACCACCTCCTGCCACCAACACCCACCTTGCCACCTCCACCCACCTTGCCACCTCCACCATCACACCACCACAGACCTCCACCATCGCACCACCACCTATCTCCATCATCGCTCCACCATGGCTCCATCATCACAACCCACATAGTATTTCCTATCACCATCTAACCATTACCATCGAACCCCACCTGTTACATCAACCGCCACACCGCTACATCTAATCATCATCATCGCAGCCCACATGTTACACCAACCACCACACCGCCACCACACAATCCTAGATAAAGCCTTATCACAAGCAACCAACCACCATCGTCCTCAGATCTCCACCATTGATCTGCCTCAAAAATCAATTTGTTCAAGAAAAAAACCTATAAAAAACCCTAAATCAATTTGGGTATGCAGAGGAAGATGGTCATGTAAAGTGTAGACTGGACGACGACGATGACGATGGTGGCAGATGAATCCGGTGGTGGAACTTGCGGCGGTGCTGTGGGGTGGCGCCAGTGGTGGAAGTTACGATGGTATAGGTGGTGTCAGGTGAATCGAGGCACAAAGGCGGAGTGGGTTTGGGTGGTAGTGGTGGTGGTGCAGGGATGAGGTCAGAGGTAGTGGCTGTGTTGTGGTGGTGGTGGTGACTAACGGTGGTTCAAGGGGTTGATGGTGGTGGTGGTGGCTGTGTGGTGGTGGGTGGTTTCTAGGGTGTTTTTGGGGGGAGAGAATTAGAGAGAGATTGTGTTATATATATATATATATATGTATATATATATTTGTATTAATAATACAGTTTTAATAAATTAATTATCAGCCCCTATTAGCAAAATGTTTAAAATACCTTTATAATTAACAGACTTATTTAACGGTGTTAGTAAGTTGGAGTAGATTGAAACGAATTGCAAACCATAAAGAGTAAAATCGCAATTTTGAAACGTTTGAAGGAAAATCGTTATTTGAACCAAACCACAGGAAGCAAAAGTAAAGTTTACTCTATTTAGGTGCTGTTTGGCAACTTCTAAATGGGTAAGTGCTAAACCAATAAGAGGTCTGAACCAATAAGAGTTGAACCAGTTTAAGTCTGTTTGGTTGGATATCTGAATGACTGTATAGAATGACTATTTTACCCATCTGAATGACTTCTTCCTAAATATAATTTATCTGTTTGGTTATAACTCCTAATAATGAATAATTATTTAAAAAAATACAAACCATATTAGAAAATCCAAATTACATATAAATCCTTCTTGAAAACATACTAAATCCAAGTAGAAATTAATAATTTACGTACAATTTTGGTTTTAAGCATTTGACATTAGTTGAGTTGCTATCTCTTCACGCAAAGTAGTCATATGCTCAATGCCTTGCGAGCCTCATTCCATGTCGTGAACATACTGGCCATCACTTTCATCCTCTTGCATTTCTCTAAAAAAGTGTTCTCGTTGTATGTCATAAATAACTGATCATGAATATTCCATTTTCTTATAAATTTATGGATAGCGACACACGCAATCACTATGTCTCTTTGTATTGGAATGAAAAGGGGGCCATTTGTTTTAGGATTAGGAATCTTTCCTTTAAAACACCATATGCCCGCTCAATTACATTTCTAAGCTGTGCGTGAGCATGGTTGAATTTTTGTTCCTTAGTCAACGCACACTGTCGTCGAAAATCGGCTAACCAATATCTCGTTTACGGTAGGGGGTCATAAACCCACTAGTGTTGGTGTATGCAGCATCACAAAGATAATATTTTTCTATAAACGTTAGTACCAAAACTATTACATAAAAAACTAGATAAACAATTACATCAAAGTTAAGGAATAGATAAAAACCTGGTGGGGAAAAATAAAAGCCGGAAGTCGGATTAAATGCAACTTCTTTCAAAACACGTGAATCATGTGCAATACCCTCCCATCCGGCCCATATGAACGTGAATATCATATCAAAATTACAGATTCCCAAGACATTTTAAAAGCATTCACCCTTTTCTTCTTCCCCTGTAACGAGTCTGTTGATCCGTTGGTATGACTGCATGTACAAGAGTTCCATCTAACGCACCTATTGCTCTAGGAAATATTTGTTTTAGCCTTCTATGTTTTTCTGAAGCATTCGCGATTGGATTAGAAGATGTCGGAACTATAACTTCTCTTGCGAAATTCATCATTGCAATTAAGACCTCATGAAAACATCTATGAATTGTTTCTGTTGAGTGTTGAAACCTTCGCTTAACCATTCGAAATAGCTCATTATGTCCTATGACAATAAAAAACATAACCATCTTTTCTTCAAAGGTTATTGACCTACTACTCTACAACCAATTTCTTTGCTTAAAATGATTGCACAATAGTACATATGCATCACGTGACATGCGCATCATCTCATGACATTGTGTAGAAGTGCCATGCAACAATTCTTGTGTGTAATCATGACCGGTCAGTGCCGAATTCAGATCTCTTATCCTTTCATGACCGGTCAATGCCGAGGCTAATTGTAGCTAATGCCAACAAAGCAATAAGAAAAGCACAATCTCCTCATCCGAGTCCATAGGCTACCTTTCATCCAAAACTATCAAAAACAATAGAATCCAAAATAATAAGCTAGAATTCAAATAACATTATAAAACATATCATAGAATTCAGTTAATATTCCAAAACATATCATAGAATTTAGATAACATTCCAAAAGACCATACAAAATAGTTTAATGTTTAGCTATCCAAAACGACACATACAAATATAGCTCAAAGTTTCGCTATCAAAAGACAACTACAACACAACATCAAAACAATCCATACTTAGCTCCCGCGTTCTTAACCCACGTTTCTCAGGTGTCCGGCTTAAGTCGTAACCACACTTTCCTCAAATCAGCACTTTCACCGAAAAGCAAAAGCGCCGTTTGATGTTTTGCCTCAACTTCTGACCATCCTAACGTCTCCAGCTTCTCCATGCATGCATCTATATCATTAGACTGATTGTGTTCCTCAAGCAACATCTTTGCCACATTCCTGATATCCTCCCCAACTTCCATGAGATGTGAATTGAATGTTTGTTTCCCTTTTTTAGACCAACCTGATGACTCATTACTAACACCTTGAGTTGATGATTTTCTTTTTTGTTTAGACCGATCAAAAGACTCTTCACTAGCCCTATGTTCCATTTGAGTGCCATCAATGTCCAAAAGAGCATTTTGATCAATCACTTCCACAGAAGGATGAGGGAGTGTAGAAGATGGCCCCCAACTATCAAAACCAATTGAAGTAGATCCTTCAAACATATGAATACACAAGTCAGGATAATCAAGTGGCGCTCCTCTCAACTTTTCTACGAATTTGTTGGACTATGTGGAAAAAAAATTATAAATTACTATGAGATTATTGAAATATATATGTATATACAAAGAAATACCTCGATCTCAAGTTGCCATTCCTCTTCCTTTAAGTTAAATGTATTTGTTAGAGGGTTATAAACATTCCCAGTTTTGTTTTTAAGCTTTGACCAAGCTGCAAATTTTGATTTCAAGTAATCATAGCGGTTCTTCATTTGTTTTTGATCCACTATAAACTCATGTTTTGTTTTCAACTTTTCAACAACGTTCCTCCATGAAATCGTTTTCAGGTTACTACCCTCTTGTCCATGAAGTGCAATTTCATGAATACATGATTCTAGAAAGGTTTTATCAACTCCTTCAAGCATCCAATTAATTCTAATTTTTTTAGCTATTTCTTTAGAAGAATCTATCAATTATAACATGTATTATACAAATTAGAAGAATTAACCATATCATAGAAATACAAACACATAATATCACTTTCACAAAATCAATCACAAATCAGTATGTGTGTGTTCGTAATCACCCTTTACACTACATGAATTCCACTAAATCAATCGCTCACCCCAATTTCAGCTTCAACTAAAAACCACTATCCTTAATTCGCTATCAAAAATCACAAATCAAACAAGCTAAAAACCACTCTAACAACAATTCATCTCATTTTGATCCTCACCTTCACGATACCTAGGGCATAAATTCAATCAAAATCCACTTCAACAGAAAGCAAGCAAAATCCACAAAACTCCAACCCCAATTTCAACTAAACCGCATCAAAATCCAAAGTCAACACAAACAGACGACGATCGACGGCCATGGAGTTGAATCACTTCAAGAACCACAACAACAGAAAGCAATCAAGAAAACTCAAGAACCACAACAAACAAACCTTGAGTCGAATCAACGGCCATGGAGTCGAATCAATGGCCATGGAGTCGAATCAACGGCCATGGAGTTGAATCAAGACGAAAGCTGGTTTATACAGTCGAATCAACGGCCATGGAGTCGAATCAAGAATCAGAGTTAACGATGCACATACCTGAGCGAGGAGGGTATCGGTGAGTTCACGGTGAGTAGAATCCGACGGATTCTCCGGCACAACGGTGACCACCGTCTGATCTGACATCGGCAATGCCGCTGGCGAGCTCAGTGGAAGGGAAGGGGGAGGTCGATGCGTGGGAGTTTTTGGGTCAGATACAAGAGCATCTCTGACCTAATAAGATGAAGAATACGACCTCTTTTTCAATCAATGATATCTAATCAAACGTAAAAATCTGACCGAGTCAGACTTATGAATCAGACCAGGGTCATTAAGTCCCAAACAAATTAAAAATTTACTCTATGTAAAACCTATCGGTGAAATTACTCCAAGAAATAAAATCAAATATTAGAAATCGATACCCTAACCACCCCTCTGGTCTTTATGCCATTGCTCAACTCTGTCGTCACCGGCATCTTCTCCTCCGCCACTTAAACAAGATCCTAAGGTAATCACTGACTCACTGTAGAGATGTAGCTTGCTTTCAATTATTATTATTATTGTCGGTAGGGTTTAACGATTTTGGTTATTAAGGGCAGGCAAAGTGTATGTTTTTCGGTGTTTTAATCAATTATTATTGGGTTCCCGGTTAACGTTTGTTTGTGCATATCAATGTTTAATATTTCTTGTTGTTTTCTCTTCTCAATTTGGTTCTAGTTAAACTGTGTTAGATAAGTCATTGATTAGATTACTAACTTGAAATTATCAGCTAATCGGCTAGTTTTCAAAATTGTTATTTTTGTTAAATCTGAGCTTGCAGGATGGAAAAAATAAATGAAAATATGCATTAACTAAATAAATTTGTAGTCCCTTGTAAAAACGTAAGAAAAACTTCATTAATTGATGAAAAGTGCGCTGTATGCTGGAGGAAAAGGAAACTATGGAGGGTTCTGAACCGAAGTTATACTATTTAGCTTCTAACAAGCACTTGCTAATCTATATTTGTTTGCCTTTTGAATTTATATACATATAATAGCAACCTACAGTTCCACAAATTCCAATTCTTCAGTCTTTGTTGTATATTTCTTTCTTTAAAATGCTAGGGTGCAGTTAACATTGATTTGCAACTTGCTACTGTACACTACATACAACATTTTTTGTAGAGAAACTCCCTCTTGATGTCAATTAGTATAATTACCATTAAGCCACCCACCACTATGTCCATGCATCTTTTTAAATGGTCGTTTCTTTTTCTTTTCAGGGGTATTTATATTCTGTAAGCACACGTTGCAAAGAGAAATTCTAAAAGAGATTAATGAAGCTTGATGTGAATGTTTTGCGTTACCTCTCCAAAGATGACTTCAGGGTTCTCACTGCTGTCGAGATGGGAATGCGCAATGTAAGTCAATTTTAGTTTACTATCTGTTAATCACATTAAAGGTTATTAATATGTTGCCTGTTTCTCATAAATTATATTGTGCTCTTTCCAGCACGAAATTGTACCTGCAGAGCTTATTGACCGCATTGCTTCACTCAGGTTCACCTCCATCACTGCAATTATATTGCTACTATTGTTATATATTTTTCTTTTGTTTCCACTTGCAAAAAATATACGCTTTTTAGTGTTTACAATAGCATAAGTTTTCTTAAGCATTTATCTGTAGTTATTGTTCATGCAAAAGTTAAAGTAAATACTGGTTTTGTGGTTGTATATAGACATGGAGGGACTTATAAAGTGTTGAAGAATTTGCTCAAGCACAAGTTGTTGCATCATGACTCTTCAAAGTGTGAGTAATACGCCTGTTCTAATCAAGAACACCATGGCTAGGGCTTTCATCTGAGGTTTTTATTTTTATTTTTTGCTGTAGATGATGGCTTTCGGCTTACATACCTTGGCTATGATTTTCTTGCTATAAAGACTATGGTGAACCGAGGTGTATTTTCATCAGTGGGACGTCAAATTGGTGTGGGAAAAGAATCTGGTAATGCTTTTTAAGTTTTCATTTGATTTGATACTCACTTCTTTTGTTTTTTTTAATCAAACAATCTAACTTGGCATGTGTTTTGAAGATATTTTTGAGGTTGCAAATGAAGATGGTACAATTATGGCTATGAAATTACACAGATTGGGTAGGACCTCATTCAGAGCTGTCAAGTCTAAACGTGACTACTTAAAGCACCGAAGTAGCTTCAGTTGGCTGTATCTGTCTCGCCTTGCTGCTCTCAAAGAATTTGCTTTCATGAAGGTATCCTTGTAAATTCACGATCTTGTTTTTATAAGTAGATGTGGTAAGATGGTCGTGGTGAGTAACAAGTCCAGATGGGTTTGAGTGAAACAAGTCATTTTAGTACGTGCCAAAGTGGCCCAGGTTGGATTGACTTTAAAACTTTTTTTGTTTCTTATATACAAATAACTGTTACTTTAATTCGTAACTTTGTCTTACGGATATTCTAAAGTAAAAACCTTTAGGGGGCTGCGAGCTTAAGTAGACTGTTTTCTTTTGGACAAATGAAGACAGAGCTTGACAAATTGGATATATTGAGAAACTTTTAGTTAGTTACACACTCTGCACTGAGTAGGCTTTGGGCTGCTTGTCTTTTCAGCTAATACAGTTGATTGAACCGGTTTAGATAAGTGGAATTCCTTAAGTATAGTGGTTGATATTGTCACTTCTATCGTTAAGTATTGAGTAATGATCTTATTGTTCTTGGTTATTGATTATTTGATTTTAAAATAATTTCTTGTTGAGTAGGCCTTGCAAGAGCATGGTTTTCCTGTCCCAAATGCCGTGGATTGCAATCGCCATTGTGTAATTATGTCACTTGTACAAGGCTATCCGTTGTAAGTATGCTTTTGCATGTCAGTGTACATGCCTTTGGTTACTACTAGCCTTTTCTGTTTCACTTTAAGCATGATTGATATATTTTGCATGAAGACGTGTAGTTACCTGTGTAGGCATCTAAGCTATACAAATTAAATTATTTCAATAGTTGTTATTTTAAGCATTTAAACTTATTTAGTTTTCATTTTCACTTCTAAAATATCTTTGCATGCTTATTATGTTATATCATAATCTTTCATTTTCCATTTTTCTCCCAAACATGCTGATATTTGATAGTCAGTTTTTGTTTATTTATAATTTAGATCTTTAGCATTATCAAACTACTCTGCATATAACAGTTTAGGGGGGTTAAAACGGTTAACTTTTGTCATTAAGATACCGAAAATAATACTTTTGATCTGATATTGATCTTTTACCAAGTCTCTAAAACCATTCAGAACTGCTTCAGGCTTTAAACAATAATTGCCACATCCGTTGGCGGTTGTAAGTTCAATAGAAGTGTATGACCTGGATTTTTTTATGTTTCAATTAAACTTCTAGACTACGGTGGCAAAATAGGTGCATTAGGAGTGGCAATTTTAGAAGGGGAAAATTAGGCAATTTCACGTCGGGCCAACATGCACACGCTTTTTATTTCTTTTAGTATGTTGAGTTTTGCAATATACATGGTTTAGAGCATTCACATTAGCTTCCCCATCCGGCATCCTCATCCCCATTCCTATAATTTAACTAAAAAAAATTATCCCTAAATATTTTCACCTTTTATAAGCCTACCACATCTCATTCCCCATATCTATGCTTTTTTCTCAATCTTTCACTCACAACCACTCACAAAAACATATGGGATTATACATAGGGAATGAATAGTGAATCTCTATATTTAGGGTATCATTGTAGTTTTCCTTAAAATTTTGGGGATGGGGTTTGGAGATGGGGGCCAAATGTAGGAGTGAAATATAAGAATTCAATGGATATTTCTTAAATTTAAATGATGGGGATGGGGATGGTGATAGACTGATAGGATCCATATTGGAGTGCTTGTAGAAATTGTTACAATAATATGCACGTATTGAAATTATAATCTTATTTGTGAGATAAATGATTCAGGAGGTTTTGTTCATTTAGAATGCATGTTGGGTGACATTTGACCCGATTGACCCATTCAACCCATCTCCATGTTAACCGATTATTTAAACTTCTACCCGTTAAGATCCGAGTATAACCTGATTACCCGAATCGACCTGTTTACACATATACGGGTCAATATTGCCTTTTGCAAACCTCTACTCTAGACCAGTTTTCATATGTAACTTGTTTCACTCTTTTTATATTGATATCTGGACAGTTCTTTTTTATCATTGTTGTCTGTGAAGATATTCGTATAAAATATGGAAAAAATCCTGCTGCAGCGTGCAGGTGAAGCAGTTGCAAAATCCTGATACCGTCTTTGAGAAGATCATAGGAATTATTGTCCGTCTTGCTGAGCATGGGCTTATTCACTGTGACTTCAATGAGTTTAACATAATGGTATGCTTTTTAAAGATTACATTTCAACATCCCGTTTAATGTTTTTTAACCTTAAAACTTGGTTCTGATTCTAGATTCATTGTTACAAAACCTCTTATTCTTTCGACACACTTATTTCGCTTACTTTAAGCGTGGAAGTTCACTTCACTTCATTAAACTTACAGTGGCTTATTATCATATGTTTTTGTTGCAGATAGATGATGATGAAAACATTACGATCATCGATTTTCCGCAAATGGTATCTGTGTCTCATCGAAATGCAGAAATGTATGATCAAAACTCATAAAGATCGTTATAGCTTGCTTTAATCATTAGTCCTGTCCCTCTTGACTGTGTTCTAACTTTCTTTCCATTTGAAGCAACTTTGATTTGGTTTAAAACATGGTTTTTTAGGTACTTCAATCGTGATGTTGAATGCATTATCAAGTTTTTCAGCAAGAGGTTCGTAATACTTGAATTTCAGCGCCTTTACTAAATTCTAACTTTTATGATACACCGTTATACTGTGGTTGATCTGAAATTCTGTTGCCCAATTTCACCGCCTTCACTAAATTCTAACTTTTATGATACACCACTATACTCTGGTTGATCTGAAATTCTGTTACCTTTTGTGGATTGTTACAAAGTTCATGCCCACTAAGAATAGGAAAGGATACAAAAAAGGTACCAACTTTAGTCAGATCCCTTTTTTGGGTAATGTATTACCCGGAAGAATCACAGTAAATTTTCCAAGCCATCTAGGTGTGACACATTCCAAAAAAAGGGGTCAAACTCGGTCAAAGTTACAGACACATCAGCATTTTTACCTGGTAATCAGGTTGATTTTTTCAAATGTTGGTTACCTTAATTATAATTTTGAATTTTTAAATTCGATGGTTGTCTATCCTATAGAAGTTGGTCGCCTAAACTGAAAATTTAACAAAGATGGCTTGCTTTTTATGTAGTTAGACAGTTAGAAAATAATGTTATTGTAACAGTTAATTTATATAGAAATCTTGTGGTCTAGGTTCAATCTCTCTTTTGAAGCAAATGCTGATGATTCCGATTCAGATGCAGAATCGGATATCGTAAAGCCCCGGTTTTCTTCGATAAAGAAAGCTTCTGGTTTTCTTGACAAGGAACTTTCTGCGAGTGGTTTTAGCAGGAAAGAACAAGATGATATTGAAAAAGTATGATTTTTGAAGCATCGTTTTAATGTTTTCTATTTCAGAGACTGTGTTTACGATTTTTAATTTTTTTTAAGAGCTGCATTTTTGATGTATTGTAGTTCACTGAGAAGATGCATGGTTCTGATGATGATGATGAAGAAATAGAGGATGAAGATCATGATTCTTCTAAAGTAAATGCATCAGACATCCAGAATTTTGATTCTTTATGCTCATTGACCAAGGTATGCTTTTACCTTAATCGACATGAATCAGAGTTACCTGGAGTTTTTTAACTATATATATATACAGCATAACTAATAATCGATTAGAAATTTCTCAACGGGCTAACATTAAAAAAAAAAACAAGCTACTCAGATCTACAACTTGAGTCATAAATTTCTAGCAGCTGATTTGAAGTGATTCATTGGAAAGTTTCTGCTTGACCTACGCATACGAGCTATTGTTCTTAGAATAGATAGTTGTCCAAATTAATGACTTGCTTTTTAATTCTGCTTTCTGTTAGTAACTGATACAAACTTTGATTTGCTTCATGCTACATTAAGATGTATTTACAAAATAAACAAGTTTTATCAGTTAGAAGTTAGAACTATGGGTAACAACATGAGTGGGTATAGTAACAGGTCAAAATGGGTTGGGGTTAAAGCAGGTTGGGTCAGGCTGTGTTAGAAATTAATCTTGATGTTCAAGGGTGTATACGGGGGAACCAAGAAAGATAAGGGTGGAATTAGTTAACATATAGAATATGTTAGTCAAGGTTAATATTAGGAAAGTATTGAATATTTTGGCTGTGAATGGGTTGTCATCCAGCTGTGTTTGAGTTGTGATTTTATAGTAAGTAAGGTTAGGAGTAGTATAAAAGAGGGTCATTGTATAGAGTCTAAGGTGTGGTCTTTTGTTCTTCATATTTATAAAAAGAGTCGTGGTAGTTCTCACAAAATACCAAGTTTTATCTTTGTTTTCTCTGGGCCAATATTCTAACAATTGGTATCAGAGCAATAAAGATCAAGGGCTGTTGAAGACAAAACCGACCACCATCAAACCAAAATGAACCTGTGATTGGTTCAAATATTGGTAAAAGAGCTGTTGATCGAATATGAAGGCTGCTGCGAGGTTCTAATAAAAGGGCTGTTTAGGTAGCAATCAAGCAGCAGAGTGCAGACCAGATTTGTGAAGTTTCTGCTCTATTTCTGTTGAAGGATCAAAGGGCTGTGAGAGCCGGTTGCGAGAAACAATCAAAACAGGGTGAAGATAAGTGACTGATCTGTGACTGATCAATTGAAGACAGGTTGTGTGACGCAACTGCAGTAGAAAAAGACCTGTGTGATTCAGGTTATATCCGTGGAAGACGGACCTTGAGAGAAGGAGACTGTGTGAAGCAGCGAACAAGGTGAAGAAACCTGTGTGATACAAGTTACAAAGGTGTGATACCGGTGTGGAGAAGAAGTTGTTTAATCCGTGAAAGATTGAACCAACTTTGTTGTGATAGTAGGTTTGCAAGGCTGCAGGAAAGGAAGAAAACAGAACGGTAGCTGTGTGAGACAGAACAGAAGCTATGTATGTATATATATATATATTTGAAGATCGATGATTGATCAAACTTGGAAGAAACATGGTTCCAGCGACTGGAAATCAAGACCAAGGTGGTACAACATCAAGATTAAGGGCGAGAATGTTAGAAATTAATCTTGATGTTCAAGGGTGTATACGGGGGAACCAAGAAAGATAAGGTTTAGTTAACATATAGAATATGTTAGTCAAGGTTAATATTAGGAAAGTATTGAATATTTTGGCTGTGAATGTCATCCAGCTGTGTTTGAGCTGTGATTTCATAGTAATTAAGGTTAGGAGTAGTATAAAAGAGGGTCATTGTATAGAGTTTAAGGTGTGGTCTTTTGTTCTTCATATTTATAAAAAGAGTCGTGGTAGTTCCCACAAAATACCAAGTTTTATCTTTGTTTTTTCTGGGCCAATATTCTAACAGGCTGATCCACCAACACTATTTGTCACCTTTTTTTAGTTATGTAGATTGTAGATAGTTGTTGTATTATGATCTAGGTAGTCAAAGGCTCAAGGTGCACATAAGGCACAAAGGGTGAGCTTGTAACTCTAGGCGCGAGGCGCTTAAAAACCACATGCTTGAGACAAGCAAGGCGCACGTGTATTCTAGACCATATTAGCTGTTGCATATCATATTATCTGCTTCAGACCGGTTCAGGTGCGCCTGTTGCCTTGCTGCACTCAGGGTGGTGTGGCTTAGCCTCACCTCGCATCGCATGGGTGCCTAGTTGTGGGCCTTTGGTGCCTTTGACTACATAGCTTATGATTAAGAAAATTATATTTTCTAAGATGATATATAATTTTCTTTTAGGAAATGGTTTATAGGACATGTAAACATTTAAATAGATAAGTCCATTTTAACCCGTTGAATATCTTTTAACTCTTAGACCCTGTTTTTTAAACTAATTATGTGTATTTTACCCGTTGTCTATAAAGTACACAACTTAAATTACCTCTTTTCGTAAGTCATACAAATGGTCAATAATCAAAATGGCAACTTATAGTTAGAAGGATTGGTGGTTGAGTAGCCGGGTAGTTTATTATGGTTTTGTAAGCTCGTTGTTCAAGAGTTATGTGAAAAGGCTTTTGAGAGACTTGTATGCATATGTTTATTTACTAGTCATCGGATTGTGTTTGATGGCAATTTTGATTTGGCTTATTATATGTTTATTTACATTATTAAGGATGGCGAGGATGATGATGAGCAACCAGAGGCTTCTGGCAGTAATGGTAATGCAGAAGATGATCAACATAACTCAGAAAGGAAGCATGAAGATGCAAATGATATGGTATCTCTTTCCTTTCTACCTTTTTAAAATGTCGAATGCTTTTACATGTTTGGTGGTCAGATCATCTTTGATCACTATCTAAACTACCCTTCAATAAAGTCTTTTAAAGAAACAAAAAGTGTTGTGACTCAACACAACGTAACCCAGACAATAAGTCTCATTATAGACCCCTCTATCTTCATTGTGCATTGTGCACATCTAGTTTTGGTTTCCACTTTTTACAACACGAGCATATGCAGTGCCCTGTTTCTTTCCTTTGTCAACATTAACCTTGATCAGACAACAGTTGCACGCCATTAACTTTAGTTTTTTTCGATGAAGTGTTTCATGTGTCATTTTATACCAAAGCAACTAAAGAACTCTGATTTCCAGGTGGAAGACGACGACAGCAGTGAGCAGGATGATAATCCAGAGCTTGAGGAACGTCTAGCGAGGCAGCGAAAACGTGCCATTCAAGCAGCCCGTGCGGGAAGAAAGACGAATGCTTCAAGAAATTCTTACAAAGACAAAGGTGGTAAATCCTCTCATAATTCAAAGATTCAGAAGAAGCAAATGAGTAACTGGTGATCTCATCTTTATTTAATGGTGATTAAGTTTTTCTAGTAATCATCAAATGTTTTGTGGGTTAGGTGACATTGGCTTGTATTTTGTCAGTTAAACCAAACTATTACGTCTGGCGTTTAATTTCACATAGTACTGATATTCCCTACGGGTATAAACGAATGGCCTACTCATTCGAGATCGGCTCTAACTGAGCGTAAGTTCGAGTCTAAGATGAACCTCATTTTGCAAACAACTTCAAATACGAGCTGACTTGCGAGTTCTATTGAGCTACCAACTATAATGTGTATTTATATTATATAATATATAATATATTATAACATATAATTACGTTATTATATATAAAATTAGGAACGAAAAACTAAATAACACGTATTATATTACTAGCTTATAAACCCGTGTGATACACGGCTGAGAAAGAAAAAAAAAGTTAAACTTAAAAAATTAACATAATTGTTATAGACTTATACTAATAATGTTATATAAAAATATTTTATATAACAATATTATCTAAAATTTACCGAGATATTATTTAAAATTTACCAAGTAAGAAACCTTATATATTTGTGAATATGATTTGGAGTTAAAACGACATCAACTGTAATAATTTTAAATTCAAGAATATACAGATAAATGGAAACCAAAAATTTTGTTGGAATATCATGATTAGTAATTAATTTGGAATAAATTCTTTGAGTTTTTAAAATTAAATTTTATGTTTATTTTAAAATTGTTGATAACTTTAAAATGAAGTCAATTATTTGTTATAATTTGGAGAAAAAAAATAGGAAACATATTCTTATATTTTATTTAAATAATATGTAGATTTTTTAGAAAGTAATTGTAGGCTAATTCAAAAAATACCATATGACTAAAGATGGTCTTAAAAATAATATGTGGCACAAAAGATGTTTGTATATTATAATTGTAAGATGTCGACTTTTTAGGAAGTAATTGTAGGCTAATTCAAAAAATATCATGTGGCTAAAGATAGTCTTAAGAAATAACATGTGGCACAAAAGATGTTTGCATATTATAATAGCAAGATATATCTATATGCTATTATTATAATAAGTTTTAGGATGGTGGTGTCTTGTTATATTAATTTTTAAGAGTTTAAGGGGAAAAATTGTCTTTTACAAATTTATGTATCTTAATTATTTTTTACATACATGTCAATTATATTATTACAATTGTTGATTTTTAAACCAACTTCATATGTTAGTATTTAAAAAAATTACATCATAAAAATAAGTATTTTATTTTCCTTAATTTGCGTATAATATCGATAAGGTTGTTTTAATTTTTTTTTTATTCTCTGTTGCATCGTGTGGACTCACTTAATGATAGTAAATTCAAATAATTGATTTTTTTTAGAGGGCAACTTTTCACATTTAAATTATGTATTAGATAACCTAATACCTCACCCCGTTCATCAATAAATGAGCCTAGAGGTGATTATTCAATTTATAACTTTTCAACTAAGACTCTAGATGTAACGTCCGAAACTTCGGTCAAATAAAAAGAAAAGAAAGTATCAAGAAGAAAGCAAAAAGAAGGATGAGGGTGTTTTGTGTAAAAGTACACAAAAGTCAAAAGTTCACTTTATATGGGCATCACTCTTGCTGCTACCGTGTTCAACCGAATCAGAAGAAGAAGAAGCTGAATTCGATTTCTCTCGGTTTCAAGGAGAAGAAGAGGCTGATTCTCGCTTGTGGTTAGTGTTCTTTGTATTTTATGGTTCGGTTTGTTGGGTTTTGACCATGAAACCGATTTATATGTGTTTATGTGTTTTGTTGTCTGTTTTTGCTTGTTTTAGGCTTTTGAACTCTTGTGCACACGAGTTTGGAGGAGTTTTGCTTGTTTGCTGCACTAGGTGAGTTCTAGACCCCGGTTTTATGTGTTTTAAACTTCTTTGGGGCTGAAAATGCATGTTTAAAAGGTTTTGCAGCTGTTGTATGCTTTACCGTATGTATGTGGGTGCTTGTGTTTGTGCTTTATGGTGGTTTATGTGCGGTTGATGCTTGTGATGTTGAGTTTAAGCTTCGAACAGACGGATAAGCATGATTGGTTAGGACTGTTGGTGTTTTCGTGGTTGTATGCCTGCTCTAGATGTTTAGCATGTTAGATCTATGATAAGGATGTGTTAGATCGAGGATTTGGGGACTGAATAATTGCATAAGTGCATTAGCAGGTTGGTTAGTTCATCCGCATTTAAGTACTTGTTCATGCGCATTTGTTGTTTGTTCATCCGCATTTAAGTATTTTGCTCATGCGTATTTGTTTGTTCATCCGCATTTGTAGTTGCTTATGCGCCCAAGTGTTCTTCCGCATTTCTTTTGTTCATGCGCATTTGCTACAGTGTTCATGCGCATTTGTTTTAGTCATTCGCATTTGTTCTACCAGCATTTAGTTGGACACTTGGAATAATCTGAAGGTATTCATCCGCATTAGTATTGTTCATCCGCTTTAGTATTGTTCATCCGCATTAGTATTGTTCATCCACATTTGTCTAAGGACTTAGGATTTTTCCAAAGCTTGGGAAGTAGAATGTAGCGGGTAAGTTCTGGAATGTTTTGCTGGTTCTTGTCTGTTGTGGTGATGCATGTTGTCGGCTGCTGTTGATGCTTTATACAATGTATAATGTGACTTTACGTGGTGTGTTTATATTCGTATGCGTAAAGTATTATCGTAAAGAAAGTGAAAGATTAATGTTAATAAAGAAGTGGAACATAAGAAAAGTATGAAAAGTCTCGTAAGCAAAGGTTGAGGTGAGTGACTGTGTTGTCACAAAAGATTTGTATGCCAAAGTTGAGGTGAGTGACTGTGTTATCACAAAAGACTCGTAAGCCAAAGTTGAGGTGAGTGACTGTGTTGTCACAAAAGACTCGTAAGCCAAGGTTGAGGTGAGTGATTGTGTTGTCACAACAGACTTGTATGCCAAGGTTGAGCTGAGTGACTGTGTGTCACAACAGACTCGTAAGGGGTTTAATCCATGAGATTGGCCCGAGTCCTTGTCGCGTATCCCGGTACTGTCGGTCTTCAGACATGAGTCGGGTATTGCATGAGACAGGATCCAGATTATAGTGAAAGATAATGAATGAATTCGTGAGTTAATGAAAGATAATTAAGTCTATACCTTGACGTATGTATGATGAATGCTCACGTGTGAAAGTGAAGGAAGTATTTTATTGAAAAGGATATTTTCATATATAAATCCTACAAGGTATTTTAAACGTTTTAAAACTAGAACTCACTCAGCGATGCTGACTTTTATGCATTTTTCAGTTGGCAGGTAATTGTTGCTGAGGATGGCACGCGGGGGAAGCTACTCGGCAGGGCAAGATTGGCATCCATTCATCTTTAATGATATTGTTGTTTTGTAATGTAACGTAACTGGGTCTTTTGTAATTCCAGAAAACAATGCTGTATTGTTTAACAACGTTAATTATTAATAGAATGAATGGTTTTTATTAATTTAATTTCCGCTGCAATATTTTATGAATGTGTGATGTTTTATGTTTTATGCTGTGATTGACCAACTGTGAGGTCTCCGGGATCGGGGCCTTACAAGTTGGTATCAGAGCCAAAGTTTAAGAGAAATAGGTAAATATTTTCAAAACCTAAACTTAAACTGAGAATGGAACGAATGAAGGGATGCTAGCCCGAGTAGCTACGTGACATCAGGTATTCTTTTCTTAATGTTAACCGGTACTATATGCGTGTGCTATTTGATTTATGTGCTTTTAGTAGATTTGAATACTGATGTAGTCAGGATAGGAAATGCTTGGGGGATGAAGAGTAAAGTAAGTGGCTAATCACAACTGGCCATTGTAATTAGGGACTTACTATACTTGACATAAACTGAGCTATTACCTTGAATGACCGTGTTGGTGTTTGAATCTTATAGTGTTAGAGGATGGCTGGAGGTAGATCATCTAAGGCTTCTAGAGGTGGAGTACGGGGTGGTCGTGCTGGTAGACCACGGGCCGCAAAGAACAAGGCAAGAACCGCAGAGACGGCTCCTGGTGAGCCTGGGCTTCATCACTCGGAGGGCGGTGATAAGAGTGCCAATCTGAGGGCCTCAGTAAAAGAGGCAGTGGTGGAGGAGGTTCACCAAGTCATGTAGACTATCCTACCGTTTGTCGTGACTGAGGTGATCTGGGTCGTACGGAAGGATGAGAGGAAAGAAAAGGAGGAAGAGAGAAGGGCTGCTGCTGGGAGAAGGGAGAATGAGGGAGATCATGATGGTGAGGAGGAGGTATATGCTGAAAGGGGAGCCTCCAGTGATGAAGAAGACGTAGAGGTGCGGGAAACCGCGAGGGGATGCAGCTACGGGGCATTCCAACGGTGTAAACCCCCTACTTTTGACGGCAACGGTAAC
Source organism: Flaveria sonorensis (assembly GCA_025506505.1). Classification (NCBI taxonomy): domain Eukaryota; kingdom Viridiplantae; phylum Streptophyta; class Magnoliopsida; order Asterales; family Asteraceae; genus Flaveria; species Flaveria sonorensis. Next base: position 45,033,333 of record CM046432.1, read on the forward strand.
GCTGCTACTTTCCACCGCTGGGTTAGAGAGATGGAGGCAGTGTTGGATATTAGTGAGTGCAGGGAGGGTCAGAAGGTGAAATTCACCACTCACTCATTCGTTGACTCGGCTTTGTGTTGGTGGGACAATATTGTCCAAGCCGAGGGCAGCAGGGCCATCGGGAGGATGAGATGGGGAGATTTGAAGAAGTTGGTTGTTGAGGAATTCTATACTCACAAGGAACTAGACAAGATAGAGAGAGAGTTCTTACAGCTTGAGGCGGGAACAATGACCCATCAGCAATACACCACCAAGTTTAACGAAATGGAGAGGCTGGTACCGGATCAGGTGACGCCGGTGTTGAGGAAGATTAAGAGGTATGTGTAGGGATTACCGGCTGATATCCGCAGGCACTTGATTGTTGCCCGACCAAGCACTTTTAGGTCGGCAGTGGATCTGGCTGGGAGGCTTTACGATGAGAGAGAGGTGTCGGTGGTTGAGGTGAAAAAGACAGGTGGTGGTGACAAGAACTGGAGTAGGAAGAGGTTTGGGCGTGGTGGTTTCACCCCAAACAACAAGAGGATGAAAATGGATGACCGAAGAGTAGGGTCATCAAGCTTGGGGGCGAAGAGGTGTGGCAAATATGGGAAGGAGCACACTGGTGAGTTCAAATAGGGATCGAATGAATGCTTCAGATGCGGGAATTCCGGTCATATAGCGAGGGATTGTAAGGTGGCGAAGTGCTATAACTGTGGCGGGACTGGCCACAGGAGCCACGAGTGCAAGAGGCCGAGAGCTGAGAGCTCCGGGGCCAAGAAGGGGACTGAAGAAGGTGGATAGAGGGCAAGTGCTAGAGCCTTCACAATGACCCGGGAGGAGGCCAGGGTGGATCCCGATGTCGTGTCGGGTATGTTTCTATTAAACCAAACTTGTGCCTCTGTATTGTTTGATTCTGATGCTAGTAGGAGTTTCATTTCTATTGCTTTCTGTGCTAAGCTGCCTATTAGTAGTAGAAGAATTGATGAGTCATTTGATGTAGAAACTGCTATTGGTAAGTCTACCAGAATTTCTGATGTGATTGAGGATTGTGGCATAGAGTTAGAAGGCCACAAGTTCTCTGCTAAACTATTTGTGATGCCCATAGGCGGATTTGATGTAGTTTTGGGGATGGATTGGTTGGCAGCCTATGAGGCAAACATCGTGTGTCGCAAAAAGATGATTCGACTGACAGCGCCCGATGGAAGTTCGGTAACGGTTTACGGTGACCGAGTTACTATAGTTCCGAAGGTGATTTCGATGGTGGTGGCCGAGAAGTGCATGAAACGCGGATGTAGTGCCTACCTGGCTTATGTGAAGGATGTGGACGCGTCAGTACCACAATTATCCGACGTGCCAGTTGTGTGTGATTTTCTAGACGTGTTCCCAGAAGATTTACCAGGCGTGCCACCGGACCGTGAGATTGAGTTTCAGATTGATTTGATATCCGGTGCTCAACCCGTTGCCAAGGCACCGTATCGATTAGCTCCAACCGAGATGAAGGAGCTGATGGTTCAACTGCAGGAGTTATTGGACAAGGGTTTCATTCGACCGAGTATCTCTCCTTGGGGTGCTCCGGTTTTGTTTGTTAAGAAGAAAGACGGTAGTATCAGGATGTGCATAGACTACCGGGAGCTAAACAAGTTAACAGTGAAGAATCGATATCCCTTACCGAGAATAGATGACTTGTTTGACCAACTCCAAGGTGCCAGCTGGTTCTCACGAATAGATCTCTGATCTTTGTACCATCAGTTGAAGGTTAAGGAGCAAGACATTCCTAAGACAGCTTTTTGCACGCGTTATGGACACTACGAGTTCCTCGTTATGTCTTTCGGTCTGACTAACGCGCCAGCTACCTTTATGGATTTGATGAATCGAGTGTGTCGGTCGATGTTAGATAAATCAGTAATTGTATTTATTTATGATATCCTGATTTATTCAAAGAGCAAAGAAGAACATGTCGGCCACATACGTGAAGTGTTGGAGACACTTAGAAGGGAGAAGCTATATGCTAAGTTCTCTAAGTGTGCTTTTTGGTTACGTGAAGTTTAATTTTTGGGTCACGTGGTGAATTCTGAAGGAATTATGGTGGACCCGGCAAAGGTTGAGGCGGTGATGCAATGGAAGTCCCCAAAGACGCCGTCCGAGATTCGCAGTTTCTTGGGTTTGGCGGGCTACTACCGAAGGTTTATTCAAGACTTTTCCAAGGTAGCCTTACCTTTGACTAAATTGACTCGCAAGGAGGTGAAGTTTGTGTGGGGAAGAGAACAGGAGGATGCTTTTGAGGAGTTAAAGGCAAGATTAACTCAAGCTCCTGTTTTGACATTACCCGAAGGGAGTGAAGACTTAGTGGTGTATTCGGATGCCTCCTATTCGGGACTGGGTTGTGTGTTAATGTAACGTGGGAGAGTAATAGCCTACGCGTCCCGACAGTTGAAAACCCACGAGGTCAATTATCCCACGCATGATTTGGAGCTCGCAGCTATGGTCTTTGCATTAAAGATTTGGCGGCATTACCTGTACGGGGTGAAATGCACAATCTTCACGGACCACAAGAGCCTAAAGTATTTCTTTGAGCAGAAAGATCTCAACATGAGGCAGAGGAGGTGGTTAGAGCTGATTAAGGATTATGATTGTGAAATCCATTACCATCCGGGTAAAGCCAATGTAGTGGCTGATGCCCTCAGCCGAAAAGAGAGACCCGAGCCAATCCGGGTGAAGGCTTACCAATTAGTGATGACCTCTGACATGATGACACAGGTCAAAGAATTTCAGGATGAGGCATTGAAGGAAGATCGCCTTAACCCTGAAAGGATGAGAGGTCTAGTCACGGAGTTGGGAGAAAATACTCACGGAGTTAGAACCCACTTCGGGCGGATGTGGATTCCCCGCTACGGTGATCTACGGGGACAAATTATGGACGAAGCTCATAAGACTCGATACTCCATTCACCCGGTACCACTAAGATGTATCAAGATATGAAGAAAGACTACTGGTGGCTGGGTATGAAGCGCGATGTAGTGGAGTATGTGAATAAGTGCCTTACTTGCTTACAAGTGAAAGCAGAGCATCAATAGCCATACGGGAAGATCCAACCGTTGGATATACCCGAGTGGAAGTGGGAGCACATCACCATGGATTTCATCATGAAGTTACCCCGTACTGCGAGGGGGTACGATACCATATGGGTGATAGTTGATCGTTTGACAAAGAGTGCTCACTTCCTACCGATTCGCGAGACGTATTCATCCGAGAGGTTGGCAGATCTGTTCATCAAAGAGATTGTAGCTCGTCATGGTGTGCCGGTGTCTATCGTGTCAGACCGTGACACTCGGTTCACATTGAAGTTTTAGAAGAGATTCCATGATGCGATGGGGACGAGGCTACACATCAGTACGGCTTACAATCCTCAGACAGATGGTCAGTCTGAAAGGATGATTCAAACGCTCGAGGACATGCTCCGAGCATGTGTGATCGACTTTGGAGGAAGTTGGGATGATCATCTACCATTGGCAGAGTTCTCATACAACAACAGCTATCATGCCAGCATTGGCATGCCACATTAAGAGATGTTATATGGTAGGAGATGTAGAACGCCCGTGTGTTGGGGAGACATTGGGCAGAAAGAATTGGGAAGCATGGAGGTAATCGAGGCTACGACTAAGAAGCTAGAAATGATCAAAGCCTTTATGAAGGCAGCCAAGGATAGACAGAAGTCGTATGCTGATAAGAGGCGTAGACCGATCGAGTTCAACGTGGGTGATAAAGTCATGTTAAAGGTCTCGCCCTGGAAGGGAATCATTCGGTTTCGGAAGAGGGGCAAGCTGAGTCCGAGATACATAGGGCCTTTCCGAATCGTTGCACGAGTAGGGGAGGTGGCCTATCGACTAGAATTTCCTGATGAGCTAAGTGGAATTCACCCGACGTTCCATGTATCTAATCTAAGAAAATGCTTGGCCGATGAAGATATGATTGTGCCACTGGAGGATATTGAAGTGGATGAAAGACTCAATTATGTGGAGCAACCGGTGGCCATCATAGACAGGAAGGAGAAGAGATTGAGAAATAAAGTGGTTCCACTTGTACGTGTGCAGTGGAAACATCAAAAGGGTTCTGAGTCTACGTGGGAGACGGAGGATGAAATGAGACAGCATTACCCACAGTTATGCGAAAAGTGACAGGTTTCGGGGATGAAACCTCTTTAAGGGGGTAGACTTGTAACGCTCGAAACTTCGGTCAAATAAAAAAAAAAAGAAAAGAAAGTATCAAGAAGAAAGCAAAAAGAAGCCAAAGATAAGGGGTGTTTTGTGTAAAAGTACATAAAAGTCAAAAGTTCACTTTATATGGGCATGGCTGCCCATATCACTCCTGCTGCTACCGTGTTCAACCGAATCAGAAGAAGAAGAAGCTGAATTCGATTTCTCTCGGTTTCAAGGAGAAGAAGAGGCTGATTCTCGCTTGTGGTTAGTGTTCTTTGTATTTTATGGTTCGGTTTGTTGGGTTTTGACCATGAAACCGATTTATATGTGTTTATGTGTTTTATTGTCTATTTTTTCTTGTTTTAGGCATTTGAACTCTTGTGCACACGAGTTTGGAGGAGTTTTGCTTGTTTGCTACACTAGTGAGTTCTAGACCCCGGTTTTATGTGTTTTAAACTTCTTTAGGGCTGAAAATGCATGTTTAAAAGGTTTTGTAGCTGTTGTATGCTTTACCGTATGTATGTGGGTGTTTGTGTTTGTGCTTTATGGTGGTTTATGTGCGGTTGATGCTTGTGATGTTGAGTTTAAGCTTCGAACAGACGGATAAGCATGATTGGTTAGGACTGTTGGTGTTTTCGTGGTTGTATGCAGCTCTAGATGTTTAGCATGTTAGATCTATGATAAGGATGTGTTAGATCGAAGATTTGGGGACTGAATAATTGCATAAATGCATTAGCAGGTTGGTTAGTTCATCCGCATTTAAGCACTTGTTCATGCGCATTTGTTGTTTGTTCATCCGCATTTAAGTATTTTGCTCATGCGCATTTGTTTGTTCATCCGCATTTGTAGTTGCTTATGCGTACAAGTGTTCTTCCACATTTCTTTTGTTCATGCGCATTTGCTACAGTGTTCATGCGCATTTGTTTCAGTCATTCGCATTTGTTCTACCAGCATTTAGTTGGACACTTGGAATAATCTGAAGGTATTCATCCGCATTAGTATTTTTCATCCGCATTAGTATTGTTCATCCGCATTAGTATTGTTCATTCGCATTAGTATTGTTCATTCGCATTAGTATTGTTCATCCGCATTAGTATTGTTCATCCGCATTTGTTTAAGGACTTAGGATTTTTCCAAAGCTTGGGAAGTAGAATGTAGCGGGTAAGTTCTGGAATGTTTTGCTGGTTCTTGTTTGTTGTGGTGATGCATGTTGTGGGCTGCTGTTGATGCTTTATACTATGTATAATGTGACTTTATGTGGTGTGTTTATATTCGTATGCGTAAAGTATTATCATAAAGAAAGTGAAAGATTAATGTTAATAAAGAAGTGGAACATAAGAAAAGTATGAAAAGTCTCGTAAGCAAAGGTTGAGGTGAGTGACTGTGTTGTCACAAAAGACTTGTATGCCAAAGTTGAGGTGAGTGACTGTGTTGTCACAAAAGACTCGTAAGCCAAAGTTGAGGTGAGTGACTGTGTTGTCACAAAAGACTCATAAGCCAAGGTTGAGGTGAGTGACTGTGTTATCATAACAGACTTGTATGCCAAGGTTGAGGTGAGTGACTGTGTGTCACAACAGACTCGTAAGGGGTTTAATCCATGAGATTCACCCGAGTCCTTGTCACGTACCCCGGTACTGTCGGTCTTCGAACATGAGTCGGGTATTGCATGAGACAGGATCCAGATTATAGTGAAAGATAATGAATGAATTCATGAGTTAATGAAAGATAATTAAGTCTATACCTTGATGTATGTATGATGAATGCTCACGTGTGAAAGTAAAGGAAGTATTTATTGAAAAGGATATTTTCATATATAAATCCTACAAGGTATTTTAAATGTTTTAAAATTAGAACTCACTCAGCGACGCTGACTTTTATGCATTTTTCAGTTGGCAGGTAATTGTTGCTGAGGATGGCAAGCGGGGGAAGCTACTCGGCAGGGCAAGATTGGAATCCATTCATCTTTAATGATATTGTTGTTTTGTAATGCAACGTAACTGGGTCTTTTGTAATTCAAGAAAACAATGCTGTATTGCTTAACAATGTTAATTATTAATAGAATGAATGGTTTTTATTAATTTAATTTCCGCTGCAATATTTTATGAAATGTGTGATGTTTTTTGTTTTATGCTGTGAGACCAACTGTGAGGTCATCGGAGTTGTTTTTTTTGGCTCTCTTACCTATGTCAAAGAAAACAAATTATGATCTACTTCTATGAAAATATAATATGAAGAAGGTGATCATGACATCCTTTGAACTAGGCAAAATGAGATATGACATTGTCCATAAAGTAGTTCAAAAGCTAGCTTCTAAACCGAAGAAAAACCCAAAGAAAAGTCCAAATAGGATCTTCAGAAGAATGAGGAAATGAAGACAGAGGAGATTAAATGTTATAAATGTAACAAGTTCATCATACATCTTCAAACTTTAAGGAAAACAAGGAGGGAGAGAGGTAAAAATAATACTATAATCAAAAGTTCAAGAACCTTGAAAGAACAATGTCTTGTTGCTGAAAAGTTGAGTTAAATACTCTTACATTATTCTAATTCAGAAGAAGATATAAAACACATTGAAGATGAAGGTACAATACTATATTCAAGCGATAGATGCTAGAAGATCCGGAGGACACCCAGGCATCAAAGGAGTGTAAAATTATGGTTTTAGAATGATTAAACAGTAATACAGTTCATCTGGATTTCACGCAATGGCATGATATTCAAGAGGGTCAAGATTTCGATACAACACACTGTCAATGACATTAAGGAGCAATTTTTTTCATCGGATAATCAACGTTCAAACATGAAATTCTTAAGCTTGGAAATTTGGTGCAACTCTCTAGTCTCGTGTATCCAAAAACAGCAGCAAAACAACTGAGGTTGTTTGAGATTGTAATATGAGTCTTATAGGTAATACACTTATGTAGTCAAGCACCCCAATGGTTCGGTGTATTAACAAATTCACTAAAAAACGCATTTGTGAACACTCCCTATGCTATGAAGGCACAATTCTCATATTCGATCTAAACACACCATGAATGACAATGACAAAAAGTCAAAAAGCTCGTTGTTGAGATTTTGGAATTAAAGGTCCTGATTTTGAAAACAAAATCATGAACTTAGAAAGATTAATGTTGGATATTTTGAAAGATATATCTAAGTAGAGCTTGAGAAAAACAAACTCGATGCAAAAGTAGATTTTGAAGAATGTGAATAATATATTTTATAGAGTTCTACATAAACATGAAGTAAAACTTGCAAAATTTAGATTCCTTAGATATTAGAATATTGATAAACATGGGTTGGGACGCAAAGAAAATTCCACATCAACCTTAGAGACAATCTTCACTAAAGGAACAAGTTTTGTGGGAAACTAATGTCAAAACATCCAAACTACAAATAAAGAAGAAAGATATCTTCAATTTTCATCTTTAGTAACACTTTTGTATAACTTTGATCTGTTGGTTAAATCTTTGGTTTAAAAAGAGCCATCAAGAAAGATCATATAAAAAGGCTTAATATGAATAGTGAATACCTAAAATATGACAAACTCTAAGGTATCCACTTCAAAACAAAATCAATAGTCTTTTCCAAAAAAAAAAGGTTAAAAAATAAAAAACTTCTTGATATTCAAAAAAGTAAAATAAAATTAAAGAGAAAGTTTTAAAATATATCTTTAGAAACTCCAAACACGAATTAAGACACTACAACCTAAAATTTGTCTATAATACTATTAGGCATTGACCCATGCTAGCTTGGGTATGGAACCCATGAGTCCTTATTGGAGGACCATCGTATGCAAATTGACCCTCATTGCATACTTTTGATACGAGGTTTGACATCTATGTTTAGAAAAAACCATAAGGATATCTAAAATTGGACCAGATGCTAAAACTGCTTAATATCATGAGGGTTTCAAAGATTAAGAACTTGTCCAGAAACTTCCATAACCCATTTGAAGACATAATATGTAACACCTCATTTCTAGAAAACCTCATAGTTGAATTTAAACATCAGAAAACACAATTCTTAGACTTTAAATAACCATACTTTTATTGCAATGGAATTTAAACTTTATACATAATTCGTTGCCTTAAACATCACAATATAAACTTAACAAAACTTGATCTTTAACTAGAATGTCAGTCTTTAACACAACCACGTAACTCCTCGATCCATACGAAGCTAACTTTCTTATTCATTCATCATACCTATCAAACATACAAACAAAAAGTCATTATTGCCGAGTGAGTTTTAGTTTTAACTTTGGCAAAATACTTATAGTCATTATCACACTTTAGCTTTATTTCTTTATCTTTGACTATCACTTTAACCGTAAGTCTTTAGCTTTAACTATCATTTAGCAATACATTATAAGTATTATACTTTTGAATTCTTTATCTTTACTTTATTTCTATATTTATATTTTCCATTAAGCTGCTACAAGTACAAAGCCTTTTAGCTGGTGAACTGGTAATTACCAGGCTCCTATCGGGTGACTTTACATTAGGTAAAACTCCTTTAGTAGATTCGGTTGCACAAGGGATAACTCCTTTAGCAGCTGAAATACAACAAATAAAAACACATATCTTGTTTGCAAGACTTTAAACTTTAGCTTCACTTGTAAATTTGAATATTTTGGGCCCTCTTCATATTCTTTAGCTATTATTGTTATTAACTTTATCATTCTTTAACTCTTTATCATCATAGTAATCATTCCTAGCCTTTTATCGTACTTTATTACTTTAGCTTACTTTATATGTTTCATACTATAGTTCTTTATCCTTATCATCACAAGCCTTTATCAAATAATTACTTGTATCTACGCATGAATGATCATCCAAGCAAAGAGTAACTTATGAGAAACTATGTACGCATAAATAAGCATCTAAGTATAAGAAAGCATCTATGTGGAGAAACTTTCTAACTTTGTATCTACGCATGAGGAAACTTTCTATCATTTTGAATTTGCAAATGAGCAACGACATCTATGCACGTGCACTTATATATGCCCATGGAATAAACATTTACGCATAGGCACTATATCATCTACACAGGAGTCCTTCAAATCCACATGAACCATCTATGCATAAACTATCTATTTGTGTATAAGTAATGATCATTTACGCTGAAATTTATCTTTTACACCTAAGCAATTTGTACAAAGGAGATTTTTGTAACATCCATCACCTTATAGGTTTTTGACCTTCATATTGGCCTTATTTAGATATATTACATGTATATGAGTAGGCTTAATTTAGACTATAAAACCTAGTTATGATAAGATATAATATGATCTTTGATTTAGACAACAAAATTCACACTTTTGTTTGTAAATTTCCAACCTATGACTTACATTGGTGATGCTGAAGAACTAAATGAACAACGAATATTACCATGACATGTTAGTAGTAATATTAATCATCATAGCTTACGCAATGTCACATTATATGTCACATAAAATCCCAAACTTTATAATCACATAAGTTATATTAAGGGAAAATGCAACCATTAACATTATGTCACACCTAAAACCTACATCTTATACTAAAAATTAAATTAGGACGTAGTTCTAGAACGCCCCCTCCTTTGGCACCCATGAAGTTCACGACCACTAAGGGAGTTAGAAACCCTTTCACATCACCTTATTATCACCTATTAAACTATTATTCAAGTTACAAGTAATGATCACTTAAACCACTTCACCTCTCATCTCATTTCCATCATAATCTTCCTCTCTTTCTCTCCCATCTTGGTCCTACCCTCTCATCCTATCATTACCATTTTGCTATAATGATTAAGAACACTTGATGACTCGTCATCTTTTAACGTCTTGGAGCCTTTGTTAAGTTCTATTATGTCTGCTTTTCCTTTATTCATTTATATCTCAAAGCTAATATTTGAGTAAACATAATGATACAAGTTATTATCATGGGTGTTCATGTCTTTACTCTATGATTCCATGTGTGATTCTTATTCTTTTATGTGAACTTTCTTAATTTTCATACAATTTAATCTTCACTTGTTCATCTAAATCATATTTTAATTATGTAACTTTTGATTCCATATGACTATATATATGGAATCTAATATCCATGATGACCTTTGCAACATGATTTAAATAAATACGATGGTAAAGAGCTTATAAATCTATAAAGGTCTATTAGAAATAAAGGTGGTTTATAAAATTAAGAATGAAGAGTTTTAAAGGATTAATTATTTATTTCTCATGCAAACCAATCCTTAGATATAATAAATAAAGTATATGACTAACAAGATATTTGTAAGGTTATACTTGAAAGACTGATGCAATCAAAGAAACCAAAGCAACCAAGGAGCTTCCGGCTTGCATGCACATTGTCCAGAGTAGAAGTCACTTCGGAAGTTTTACACTTCTCACAGCAAATTGTTCTAAGTGTAAAATCTTCCGAAGCCAAAGAACAAATCTTTCGAAGCCAAAGATGAAGTCTTCCGAAACTTCAAAGACAAAGTCTTCCGAAGCCAATGAAGTGAAGACTGATTTTTTCTGAAGACAGAGAGGACATGTTTTCTCTGATCTAGTTTTGTATAAAGCTGACCATATTCTGTTGTAACTCTGAAGACTTACCAACGTGCGTGAGTTGGTGAAAAGGTCCATGCTTTTGTAACTGTAGATTATGGTTTAGAGTCTGCAACTTTCTACTTTGTACCTTTTATCCTTTTTATAATATATTAGGATGTGAGCTATGACATGTCATGGTTACTAGTCAAAAGGCAATCTGCCTTTTGACTTTACATTGATCTTGTTATCTAGATTAGTGTTTCAGCTGGCCTTAAAATTATAGCCAGCTGTAGGATGTAGTATAAAGTATCTCAGGTTCTTGTATTTCTTTTGATGCTAAGTAACACTTGTAAAAGAACTTGAGAGCAATATACAACTTCCTTGAAAACTATACTTATCTTGTTCTTGTTTTTAGTTCTATCTTATTGTTTACTTGTGTTCTTAATATCAATCATATAAACACGATTCCCTATTTGATCCATTAAGTGTTCTAACACTCTTCTCATTGTGAGACTGATTGTATTGACCATCCCTTAACCGGTCCTGCAATTGGTATCATAGGCTCTTGATTGTAAGATCTCACCATCTTAAAACTCTTTAGTTTCACAAAACACTTAACAACTCAAATGGCAGCTATCATAAAGGATGATATGGAAACTAGTACCATGACAAAGTCTCCACTGATCACTCCTGATGATTTTGATACTTGGTTCCAAAGAATGGAAGGCTTTATCAAGTCTCAAGACTCCAGGATGTAAGGATATATTGTCTCTGGACCTCATGTACCATCCATCTATTTAGCTACTGCTGGTGGTGGTATGATACCAAAAGAAGTGGCCGACTATTCTGAAGAAGACTGGAAAAAGATAGATATAGATCAGAAAGCCATGACCACTCTCCAAACTGCTCTTCCAAACTCCATCTACAGAGGATTTAAGAAGTGCAAGACTGCTAAGCAACTATGGGATGCACTGAAGCTTATGTATGAGGGGTCCATTGAAGCAAAGGAGAACAAGAAGGACCTCTTGAAGCAGCAGTTTGAGAACTTCACCTTCAAAACAGGTGAAACCATGACTCAACAATACTTCAGGTATGTTGAGATTGTGGACACTCTAATGGATGTTTGAGTAACTCTTGAGAACAGGGACATTATGAGGAAGTTTATGTCCTCTAGTCCCAGACAATGGACACACTATTGTGTGGTCATCAAGAGGACTGAGAACCTCAAGACCCTTACTCTCACTAAGTTATATGGTATCTTCAGTGGCTACCAAATAGAGATGAACATGCGAAATCCATCTGGTAACTCCAACAATCAGCATAGTTTAGCCCTGCATGTGGTTGAAATGGATTGCAGAGAACCATAGCATCATCTCATCTGCTACCCTAACAAATCACAAAAGGGTCTTTCATCACCTTCCCGGAGACACCAAGAGAGAGCTATATCCAAGGAAGCCCATTCCAAGAGACAAGCTCTTCACAAGCCTTTGTGTCTACTGATAAAAGCATAGGCAACCTTTTCTTTACCCTTGAAGACCTGGACTGTATCCATCCTATTGATCTGGAGTACATGGGAATAGTCCAGTAGATGGCTCTTCTCACTCACAGAGCCAAGAAGTTTTACAAGAGGATAGGGAGGAAGTTTCCTAGAAATAAAACTAGTGGAAAGTTTAGGCTGGACAAAAGCAAAGTAAAGTGTTACAACTATAACCAAATAAGACACTTTGCTAGAGAGTGCAAAGCACCAAAGACAAATGGTGGCCAAGCACAAACCAGACCAAACTACACTGATGGAGCTCTCCAGAATGAGAAGCCTAAGCAGCAAGCTACAGTTGCTGTTAAAGAAGGAGGCTTTAACTAGAGATTTCAGGTTAAGGATGCATCTCCAAACCAAGCACCGATGGCAGATCATAAAGAAGCCAAGGTATTGGAACATCTCTGTACACCTGAATGTATTGCTAAAGTTAACATATATAGGTCCTATAACTTAGAGATAAGGTCTGATCTTGAGTCCTTAAACATTTTAAAAGTTGATTTCAAAAGAGCTGAAAATGATTACAAACTTAAATTAGAAGATCTAGAGAAAACTATTTCAACTCTTAAGCATGAACATACCAACTACAGGACTCAGATAAAAGATCTCGTCACTAAGTTAATTGAATGCCAGGCTAAGCTTGTGATCGGCTAAGCCAGGGTAGAAAATTGTGTTCTTGAAGAAAAGACCTTCAAGAACATGATATCCTCATCTCTGCATGTAAAAGTTTGTTATTAGAATAAGCATGGACTGGGATCTACTGAGATAGATCCTCCACACACTCTTTTGTCTGTAAGATCTCTAAGGTATGGAACTTATGAAGATGAGCTTCCCCTTATAGACCCCATTGATGAAGAGGATGAAGAGGAGATAGTGAAGGATGATTCTGAGAAGAGTGAAAAAGTTCATCCTAAGAAGGGACACTATTCTCCTGAGGAGAGAAAAGAATTTGGAATGACCAAGTCTAAGAGGAAGAACTTGATCAGAAAAGCCGAAAGGAAATCAAAGAAAGTTCAAGAGATCAAGGCCACTTTCAACTCTAAGCAGAATCAAGTGTTTATATCTACAGGATTTAAAGTGGTGAAGGCTGAAGACTCAACTATGAACTTTAGTACCAGAAGTTCTAGTTCATGTCCAACTCATTCCAGCAAAGAGAAGAAGACCGACCAGCTGTGTACCACTGCTACACAGCCTGAACCATCCAGTTCCAAAAGCAAGCCTCACCCTAAGAAACTTGTTGCATCATCTGTGAAGATGAAGATGGAGGTGGAAAGTGAACAAGTTTAGTCTTTCTCTTAAAAGAAGGATCTTAGAAGGAAACAAATGGATTGCATCATGTATGATAGTACTTCCCATCTTGATAAGGATTGCATCTACAATCCTAAAAGTACTGTTCATATGATCAAAAAGAAAACTTCTGAGAAGAAGAAAGAAAAACTAGCTTCGGAAGGAAAATCTTTTCCTTTCGAAAGCTCCAAAGTGAAGAAGAAGATAAGAAAAAACTTGCCTTTGGAAGAAAAGTTGGTCTCGGAAGAAAGGAATACTTCCGAAGTACTGAAGCCTGCTGCAGTGAAAGCAAGATCTTTCGAAGGTCAAGTCTCCAAAACTTTTGAAGTTGTCAAAACTACTGAAGTGTTGAAGGTCAAGTCTAATCTTCCAAAGATGGTCTGGAAGATGAGGAAGACCAAGTGACTAAAAGTTCTTCATCAACAACAGCTGATGATTCTCAAAACTTGAACATAGGATCAATCACTATTACATTGTCTTCAAATCACTTTGATAAGCCCAAGACCAATAAGGCTTGGGTTTGCAAATGTAACTAAGCATTTCTTTCTTGTGCAGGAACAGCTAAAGATCAAGAGGAATGTATGGATCATTGATAGTGGCTGTTCCAGGCACATGACAGGCAATGGTTCTCTACTTAAAAATTTGAGAAAATTGATGGAGGGCCAGCTGCTTTTGGAGGAGATGCTAGAGGTTACATTACAAGAAGGGGCACAGTCACAAATGGTAAACTCAGCATTGAAAAGGTAAACTTTGTTAAAAAGTTGGGTATAATCTACTGAGTGTATCCCAGTTTTGTGACCAGAGACACAACATGCTCTTTTTGAGCATGAGTGCATTGTTCTCAAGCTCAGGGTGGTCATTCCTCAAGAGCATATCCTGCTCAGAGCCCCCAGGAAAGGGAACATGTACAAGATGGACCTACAAGAAACATCTCCCTCAGGAGAAGTCTCTTGTTTTCTGTCTAAACCAAACAATGATGAGTCTTTCCTCTGGCATAAAAGAATATGCCATGTAAACTTTAGAAACATGAAAAAATTAATTAAGAATGATTTGGTAACTGGAATACCAAAGAAAGAGTTTACAAGTGATGACCACTATGTAGCATGCCTTAAACGAAAGCAACACAAAGTGTCTCACAAGCCAAAGGAAAGAAACTCTATCACTACTCCCCTACACTTATTACATATGAGTCTTTTGGCCCCACCAGTGTAATGAGTCTAGGAAGGACCTCATATTTTTTGGTGGTCAGAGATGACTTCACAAGATTTACTTGGGTCTTTTTCCTTAGTACTAAGGATGAGGCTCCTGAGATATTGAAGAATTTCATTTTGAAAATTGAGAATCAATGTTATCATAAGGTCAAAACCATAAGATGTGATCAAGGAGCAGAATTTAAGAACCAAATCCTTGACATATTTTATGATGAAAAAGGTATTACAAGACAATATAGTGCTCCCAGGACTCCTCAGCAAAATGGTGTTGCTGATAGGAGAAACAGGACACTTATTGAGGCTGCAAGAACCATGTTGTCTGACTCTAAACTACCCATCACCTTCTGGGCAGAGGCAGTGAACATAGCCTGCTATGTGCAAAACAGAGTTTTAGTGGTTAAGACTTATGGTAGACTGCTTATGAGCTATGGCATAAAAGGAGACCATTTATTGGCTTCCTCAGGTCATTTGGATGTCCTTACACCATCTTGAATACCAAGGATCAAATAGCCAAATTTGCTGAGAAATCAGATGATGAACACTTTATTGGATACTTTTCCTAAGCTAAGACTTATAGAGTATACAATCTCAGAACTAGAATAGTTGAGGAGTTAGCCAATGTGACTTTCAATAAGCACACTCCTAGTGTGAAAGGTTTTGGTCCTGATTGGCTGTTTGATCTTGATTTACTTACAAACTATTTTAACAAATCTTATGAGAATGTTTTAGGATCTACAGGTAACTTATCAATTGAAGATCCTGACCCAAGATTTGAGCTGAGAAAGCAAGCATACTACTTCAGCTCTAGTGATAACTAACCCTGCAAGTGAAGATCCTATCAGTACAAACATGACAAATTTAGCTGATACATCTGAGGCGCCTACAAATTCCAGCTCAAAGGCTCAAAACTCAGATGAAGGAATTTTAAATGTAGGAGGAAATGGAGGTGGTGATAGTGATCAAGAATTTCTTGATGCTGATAACCACTTCATAGAAGATAACATAAATGATGTCACACACTCATTGGATCAAGCCTCTCTTGATAAGTGTGCTGATGTGGTGGGTGATACTCCATTGCCATATCTAAATTTCTCAAACTTAGATCTTTCCAATCAACTTGCTGTGATCCCTCAACTCAGGATCCACAAGTCACACCCCACCACAAACATCATTGGAAATGTTGATACAAGGGTGAAAACAAGACGATAAACCCATGACAAAAATGTTTGTCTATACTCTTGTTTCTTGTCCTAGATAGAGCCAAAGAAAGTATATGAGGCTTTGAAAGATGGAAGTTGGGTTGAAGCAATGCAAGAGGAGCTACTTCAATTCAAAAGACAAATGGTTTGAAACCTATGTCCTCTTCCTCAAGGGAAGACTATCATAGGAACAAAATGGGTTTTTAGAAACAAAAAGGATGATAGAGGACTTGTCATCAAGAACAAGGTTGGACTAGTTGTTCAAGGATACACACAAGAAGAGGGAGTTGACTACACAAATGTTTTTGCTCCTGTAACAAGACGTGAAGCTGTTAGAATATTCCCAGCTTTTATGCATCCAAGGATTTCAAGGTCTACCAACTTGATGTCAAGTGTGCTTTTTTATATGGGGTGATTGATGAAGAGGTGTATGTCAAACAACCACCTGGCTTTACAGACCTAGATCATCCTGATTATGTCTGCAAGCTTGATAAAGCTCTTTATGGACTGCCCCAAGCTCCAAGAAAGTGTTATGAGGCAATATCTCAATAACTCTGTCAACATGGCTACAAGAGAGGTACTATAGATGGAACTCTCTTCATCAAAGGAACAGGGAACAACTTAATGCTGGTTCAAGTATATGTAGATGACATTATCTTTGGGTCAACTAATCCAAAGCTCTGCAAAGACTTTAAGAGGCTGATGAAGTTTAGATTTGAAATGAGTGCCATGGGGGAACTTAATTTCTTTCTAGGAATTCAAGTGAAGCAAGTTGAAAATGGCATCTTCATAAGTCAATCAAAGTATGTACAAGACATTCTTACAAGATTCAACATGACTGATTGCAAGGTTGCAAAGACTCGCATAGCCAGAAGCCACTCCCTTAGACCTGATCTTGAGGGGGAGTATGTGGATGAACATTTCTATAGGGCCATAATTGGGTCTCTTATGTACCTCACAGCCAGCAGGCCTAATATCATGTTTTCCACATGCATCTGTGCAAGATATCAAGCCAACCCCAAGATGTCACACCTGGTTGCTGTCAAGAGGATTCTTAGATATCTCAAAGGTGCTCCTAAGCTTTCTCTTTGGTATCCAAAGAATTCTGACTTTAATCTGTATGCCTATACATATAGTGACTATGGTGGCTGCAATATGACTGCAAAGTCTGCATCTGGGGGATGTCAATTCTTTGGTGGAAGGATAGTCTCATGGCAATGAAGGAAATAATCATGTGTGTCTGCATCAACTGCTGAAGCTGAATACATTACTGCTGCAAGCTGCTATGCTCAAGTGCTTTGGATTCAGAATCAGATGCCGGACTATGGATTCAGCTTCAAAGAGACTCCCACCCATATAGACAACAACAGTGCTATCTTTATTACAGAGAATCCTGTGCAGCACTCAAGGACAAAACACATCCAGGTATCACTTGATTGGAGATAATTTTGAAAAAGAATTAATTAAACTAGTCAAAGTTAACACAAATGAATAATATGCTGATCTGTTCACTAAATCTTTTGACGAACAAAGATTCAAATATCTTGTATTAACTTTTGGGATGATTACCTTTAAGTAGATTTTTCTTAAACTTATATCAATTCTATTTCTAAAACCTGTGTGTCCTAAGTTGTCTATTTTATCATCTCCATAAGCCCAGTTTCCTTTGTAAGAAAATTTTTCAAATTATATTCCTAAGATTTTTGAAAAATTTTAAACATATTTTCTTTCAGAAGACATCAAGTTGTCTTTGGAAGAACATTTTGTTTTCAAATCAAATAACTACGTATAAGACATTTACCTTCGGAAGAAATTTTGATATATCTTCCGAAGCCTAAATATGATTCTAAGTACTTACATATATTTGGAAGACAATTTTCTTCCGAAAATAATTCAGTTTCGGAAGATTTATTCTCTTTAGAACAAAACTCCAAGTCATGATCTCTTCCAAAACCAAACATGTCTCAGAAGTAAAATTCTCTAAGTATTTTTCTTCATAAACATATTTTCACAAATCTTACAAATATCTTGTGAAGCAAATTGGCTTCGGAAGCTTTTCTTAAAAAAAAACTTCCGAAGACAAAAATACATTCGAAAAATTTTTCGACTTCCAAGAAAACTACCTTTTTGGGCACTTTTTAAAGGTGGGACCGACATTCGGATTTCAAAGTTTATCCTTTTGTATTAACTTTGTCTCAAATCCATTTCGTATATATTCTCTCAACGGTTCACCTTATTTAATTATCTTCTTCATCTGAAAATTCTCTAACCTAAATTCACTCAAACTGCCCTTGTTCTTATCTTCCTTCACAACAAAGCTACCTCAAAATGGCCAACCGTAATCGCAGAAACCAAACCGATTTCTCCATACAACTTCACGGGCAACATAATCAAGTTGCTCAGTTGAACTCTGAGAAAGATCCTGGTTTCTCAGAGGTTTGTCGCTTTCTCACTCTATCAAACTACTCACCTCCCTCACCATCGATCCTCCACTCTATGAGGATCAGCTGTTGGAATTCTGGAGGACCTGTCAAGAGGTCACCATGGATGGGGAGAAGGCACTACCTGCTATATTGAAGGGGAGGACAATCTTCATCACTCCAGCATCCATAAACTCACATCTAAGGCTGATGATGTTGAAGGTGATTTGTCCTTCCCCATGTCTGCTGTTAACCGTTCCTTTGGTCAGATGGGCTATGAAGGGGATTTCTTTATCAAGACCTTTAGGAAAGGGAATGTTTCCTCTCAATGGAAATACCTCCTCTATGTCGTCATTCACAGTCTATCTAACAAGCATGAAGGATGGGACCAAGTTCCAGAGGACCTTTCCTACATAGTCCATGGGATGGTTCAGGGAGTCAAGTTCAGGTATTCACTTTTTATGTACATTAATTTACTTACAAACTTGGGCTCCTTAGAATATTACATGTTCCCTAGATATGTCAGCACATTCTTAACTGTGAACTGGGTTCACAGTTGAGGGGAACATGTAATGTTCTAAAATTAGGACAGATGAAGCCCGACATCTTCAAGACTATGAGAAAGCCAACTGTTGGCTTCTCAAAGGTAGATACAGCCCTTGTCCCAAAAATATTAGAGCTCATTGCTCAAGGTGACAACCTAGCAGCACCAGCTAGTGTTGAACCCATACCTTCTACTTCTTAACCCCCTATACAGCCACAAATAACCATCACCTACAAAGAAATCCAAACAAACCCCTACATATGCTACTCAGTTTGTGCAGGCCCCTATATTACCACCCACACAGGAGGAAGTGGACACTTGAGCTCCCACTTCTCTTAAGAAGCAAACCACTCCCATCTTACCAATGATCAGTGCTGAGGACAGTTACCATCCCTAACCTCTTGATCTAAACCAACCCATTCCAAACTTAGAATTCTATGATGATAAAGACATGGGATTCAGTGAGTATCATAAGTCTCTCTTCTCCTCCCTTGCTCAAGAAGAGATGAGTACTCATGTTTCTCCCATGTCTAGCCCATATCATCCCCCCGTGATTCTTCTGATGAAGATGAGGGTAATATGAGACTAAAGGTGCAAAAGCTGACTCAAATCAGCACCTATTTAGTCTCCAAGGTTAGTCACTTGGAATCTCAGGTGACTACCTTGCTAAGAAAGGTCAATGATCAGCAACTTGAGATTTCTGATCTCAAGGAACAACTAGCTGGGAGACCTTTCAGGAGGGCTCCACCAGGAACACAAGAACCTACGTTTATGACAGACCTAACCCCTAGCTCACCTATGCAAGAGGGTGATGCTACTAAAAAAGGGGAGCAAGTCCAAGCAATCCCAGAACCTGGGAGTTCTTCGTAGAGTATGGACATTAAGGATTCACCAACCTCACTTGCAATTGTCCATACTCAGCAGCCTCCTCAAGTCCATATTAATGTGGACTCACTCATTCAAAGTCTGTTTGAGGAGGGTATTCCAAGAGCTATGTCTACCCCATCCCATGATGTTGAGAATAAAATACTTGGGTGGAGGTATGATGCTGACAGGAGAGCTCTGATTTTGCATAGACTTCAGGGGCAACAAGAGGTTCAATTTTCAGACCCTAAAGTTCTATAACAGTCTTCCTCTAGTCCACATGCCATTTGCCAATCCTAGTTAAAGCAGGCAAGCTGGCAGACTGGTTGAGAGGATTCAAGATAGGATTGTTGAAGAGTTCAGGAAAAGAAGAAGACAAAGGCTAACAGTCAATGTCATTGGTCAACTGGTTGTTGAGGTGGAACCTAAGATTAGCTTTGAAGGGGAAACCTTGACTAAAGGCCTAGTGATAGACCCTGTGAACCTTGTTACAAGAACTGCTTCAACATTATCAATCGTCAATGAGGCACCAGCTGGTGAAGGTGGTCACAACCTCTCTCTGGTCAGAGCTTAACTGCTGAACCAAGTAATGAAGGCCAAATCTCTCTCTACCCTGAGTCACGAAGGCCTGTGCATGACAAAAGGAAGAGGAAGATGACCTCTAAGGAGATTAAGGAAGAAGAAAAAGAAAAGAAGAGGAAGCTAAGGGGAGAGAATTTAAGAGGGTATCTAGGGTTCATGGAAGCTCCTATCAAGGCTGCCCCCAGGCCAGACACTCAAGATGATGAGTTGAGGGTAGCCAGATTAAACTATCTGGGGACCAGGAACTAAAACATAGATGAACTCATCTCTCTTCCCTTAGAGGAACTCAATGAACTGGTAGGCAAAGAGCTATTAAAGGAGAGGAAGGAGGTAGAGGATGTAGAATTGCTTTTAAAATTCAAGGAAGAAAGGAGACAAAAAAAGCTCTATAAGCATGCTTCTATCCTCCCTAGTTCAGGAAAACCCTGAGAAAGAGACTGTGGCAACTGAACAACCTTACATAGACAAGGAAGCTGATAGACAAAATATGATTAGCTACCTGAGTGCCACATGTCTCTATCAGGCATCTGCACTTCTTCCCTTATCATATGAATATGTTGAATCCGAGTATCGTAAGCAGCTGGAGCAACAAGTTATCAAAGAACGAAAGGTTGCTAAGAAAAAAATAAGGGAAGAAGCTGTAAAGTCAAGAGCCATAATCCAAAAGAGTCAAAAGAAGTCTGCTGATAGGTCGAAGATGATGAACTTCTTGAAGCTGTATGGATTCTCCGGAAGGAGACTTGGTCCAATGTCTCTATCCACTATGGATGAGCACATTAGAGTGATCAAGCAGAAGATTAAAAAGGGAAAGCTTATTAACTTGCATTCTCCACCAAGTCAAGCTTAACCTAAAGTTGAGGTAAAGGTTGAACCCACTAAGACAACACAACTTGAACCTAGAGCTGCATCTCAGCCAACTTCATCTTCTAATCCACAGTAGGGTCTAAATCCCTCTCCTTCTAAACTTTTGAGGGAAGAGGACCCAACTGAGAAAGACGCAATAAGTCAACCTAGTGCTGAAGGCCAGTCTTCTCAGTTAAAGACTTCAAAGAGGAGGAAAAGGATGGTCAGATAGAGTGGTTCAAAGAAGAAGTCTAATGCATCCACTTCTATTCCTCAGGATGAGTCAGAGCACCCTGAGGTAGTGCAAGAAGAGGCTGCTCAATCAACTCTAACTCTAGTAGAGCCTCTTGCAACTGGAAGACTCATCCTGTCCTGGACCTTTGCTACTAATCCAGACAGGTGGTGTGTCATCAAAGATCAAGAAGGTCAAGATGTATACTTCTGGCAAGATATGCTTGATCTTCCTCTGCATGATCTCCATGACATGAGAAGGTATTATGAGAGTCTGAGGGATTCTAATCAGTTGATGAAGAAAGGAATGATCTTGATCCTGATAAGGACTGTCAATATCTAAGTATACATCTCTGTGTAGGTAGCATAAGCCTAGGGGTAGTTTGTAAGGTTATACTTGCAAGGCTGATGCAATCAAAGAAACCAAAGCAACTAAGGAGCTTCCAGCTTATATGCATATTATGCAGAGTAGAAGTCGCTTAAGAAGTTTTACACTTCTCACAGCAAATTATTCTAAGTGTAAAATCTTCCGAAGCCAAAGACCAAATCTTTCGAAGCCAAAGATGAAGTCTTCCGAAGTCAATGAAGTGAAGGCTGAGTTCTTCCGAAGACAGAGAGGACATGCTTTCTCTGATCTACTTTTTGTATAAAGTTGACCAACTTTCCGCTGCAACTCTGAAGACTCACCAACTTGCATGAGTTGGTGAAAAGGTCCATGCTTTTGTAACTGTAGATTATGGTTTAGAGTCTATAACTTTCTATTTTATACCTTTTATTCTTTTTATAATATATTAGGATGTGAGCAATGGTATGTCATAGTCACTAGTCAAAAGGCAATCTGCCTTTTGAGTTTACATTGATCTTGTTGTCTAGATTAGTATTTCCAGCTGACCTTCAAAGTATGGCCAGCTGTAGGATGTAGTATAAAGTATCTCAGGTTTTTGTATTTCTTTTGATGCTAAGTAACATTTGTAAAAGAACTTGAGAGCAATATACAACATTCTTGAAAACCATACTTATCTTGTTCTTGTTCTTAGTTCTGTCTCATTGTTTATTGTGTTCTTAGTATCATTCGTATAAACCTAGTTTTCTATTTGATCTGTTAAGTGTTCTAACACTCTCCTCATTGTGAGACTAATTGTATTTACCATCCCTTAACCGGTCCTGCAATGTTGAATCAAGGGACTGCACATGAAATCATGTTTATAAGGGCATCTAAAATCTAATTGGTAATGAATGTGTGTGTATGTATATAGGTTATACAAACCTTTGAAAATATCATAATGCAAGTATTTGTGTGATTTGGTTTATAATAAATACTTACACTTAAAAATGGCAAAAAGGACTTTTGGTCACAACAACAAGAATGTGTTTACAATCAACAATTTTCCAAAACAACTTTTAATGTATTGAGTGATTATTTCTTTGAAATTAAACTTCGGTGATTTTCATTCAAAGTCCACTAACCTCACTTCAAAATAGTAAGTTTTGGACCTCCAAACGGTCAACACAAAATGTGTGCACAACAAATCTAGATTTCGTGAGACTTTATGTTGTATCTTTCATTTGAGATACCTAAACCCTTCATTAAGACACCAAATTTGATGGGTACTCTATTATATAACTAAGTCATGTAAAAATGACATGTCCAAAAAGGTTAGTTCGGTTCATAGAACCTTGTCTCAAGAACCTAATAATTTGACAAATTTACATTTATGGACTATAACTTAACTTTTGTATCTAATATTGATATATGACACCTTATAATGACATGTGAATTGCATTGAAACAATATAACATTATAGCATTAAAAATATCACCAAAGGATAGTTGATTTAACCAATGACATGTAGACTTAGTTCGTATCCTTATTGTATTTTATCATTATAGCAAGTGCGTAGGATCGTTGGACTTAACACTTGGCTTGGAAACTTGTAAGCTCATCACTCTAAGGTGATTTCTTGTGACCCCTTTTTACTATATTAAACTTTTTAATGGGAGAGGAACATGCCAAATCAGATTTATCATTTACCAACATTTCAATGCTTGTCATATATATATATATATATATATATATATATATATATATATATATATATATATATATATATATATATATATATATATATATATATATATATATATGTTATGTTTGGTTTTAATGGTTGGAATACATAAGGTTATCATTCACTATCAGAATTCATAACTAGTTAACTCTTGAAGGGAGTCGGTGGATAGGATCAAGTAGTATTATTTGGGTTGACAACTCCATTCAAGATTGGTCGCGCTGATCAATGCTATAGGCAGGCAATTAGATGAATATCTCTATTTTATCATTCATATTAATGTTTAGTGATAGGATATAAACCAGGGCAAAATATCATGTTAGTAGACTTGGTTAGTGGATTCATTTTCTGCATTGCCTCATTTACTTTACGTAAGTATATTCCATTTGAGTAAAGCATACGAATGATGCCATATATCACTTAATAGTTTTATCGAGTCATTAAACTTACGTGCTCCCAAACTATATCTAAGTATGTTTTTTGGTAACAACAATCAGTGAAGTTAGTAGGACTAGAGTTAGAGTAGACTTGAACTTTGAACTTCATGCATGAATTACCATTCAGTTTGAGGCATTGTTTGTTTATTTGGTTATCTTTTATGGATGTGTTTTAGTTGGACATGTTTGTTAGATTTTCTTTTGACTCACTATCGATTCATGGCACATTTAAATGGAATGCACTTAGTATTTCTCTTATATTAATATGTTATGATATACAATCGTCACACTCATGTGATTCTCCTTTCCTGAGCGTGTAACACATTTACGCATAAGTAACATCTACGTATGGGTTTCGACTATCTAGGCATGTTTCTACATCTACGTAGGAAGAACATCAGCGCATGAACAATCATCAACACCTGACTTGATCATCTACACATGACCTAAGTCTTGTGTGCATGATCAAGCCCACCAGTATACACCTATAAACTTAATACCTTTCTTACTTCATAAGATTTTCGAATCTAAACAGGCTTTCTAGGTATTCATTGCTATAAACATATCATATACACAAACCCACATACAAATATAATCTTTATCATAAACATTAACTATACCTTAATAATACTATATCTCGTATGCATATTAGCCCCAAAACAACATAAAACAAGTGCAAAACTAGGGATCTATAACTCATCTCTTGATAAACCTTAAACAAACCCTAGAACCAAGATAAATGGTATTGAGATTTATATTAATCCACGTGAAAATGTCAACTTTATTGATAGAAATGAATAATAATCCACACGAGCATAAATCTAGCTTAGATATACAAGAATACATGAAGAAAATCATACATTTAGCTCTCCTTTTGACTTTCTATCTCTAAGACTGATATCACTTTCTCTTTACTTCTTTTGGCAAACTTTAATCGCAAGAAAAGGAGCATGGGTGACTCTCTTTCCTTTTATAGGTGCTTTTAGGGTTTCAACTTTTTTTTGTCACTTTTAGTACTTATCCCTGCTTTTAAAACTATAATCTCCCCTTTATTTTCTTTTAAATCGGATCAATCGAAATTCAAGGTGTTACATAATAAAAGGAATGTATTAATACTTTCTAATGATGAAGCTAACCTTAAAAATCTTACATTCATGCTGCTTCAAAATCTCTAAGTTGATTCTCATGTGGAAGTAACAGATGCTTAATTCTCAACTAACATTTTTGATAGAATTATATTAATGACCATCTTTTAGTTTTTATTATCTTCTGAATACTCACTAGTACAAAAAGATATAAAAAAGGTGTTTAATTACACTTTGTAAACCAATTCACATACTTAACCTCAATAAAAGATAAAATTTGTTTACAAGATATAAAAAACAGGAAAAAGAGGCCGTTTGTAATATGTTCTTATTTATTTAATGTACAATAATAATGTAAACATCAATTAAAAGGGGATTAAAATTTTAAAACTAATATATGATCGTCTTATTAGGTATATTCAAAATTCGAAATATATGATTGCCTTATTAGGTATTTTGTCGAATGAGACATATTATTTATAAACCTCCTTATTAGGCATATCATAATTATTTAGTTGTTAGATGTGAACCACCTTATGAGGCATATTATAATTT
Source organism: Flaveria sonorensis (assembly GCA_025506505.1). Lineage (NCBI taxonomy): Eukaryota > Viridiplantae > Streptophyta > Magnoliopsida > Asterales > Asteraceae > Flaveria > Flaveria sonorensis. The sequence goes on from CM046432.1 coordinate 45,058,943, forward strand.
TTTTTTTTAAAAAACTTTCAAAACTGATATTACATATGAACTACCTTATTAGTATTAATTTAAAATTTAAAAATCATATAATATAAAAGGTTTTGTCTGGTATCTTAAAAAACGCATCTTTCTAATTTGGAATTTTGATCAATATTATCTAAAAATTAATTTATTATTTAACTTTACCCCAATAGATTCACTATTATTTTGATTCACTTGTTCTCATACTAAACATCTTGTTAAATTTTGATCTAAAATCTTTATCCTAACGTATCCACTATTATTCTTATTTTTCTGTTCTCATACGTAAGTTTTACTCCAAATTCAAGAAATTCTTCATTGAATCTCCAAAGATTCAAGTTTTTGCACGGTTATTGTTTTCATTTATTTCGTGAATCTTGAAGGTAACATACTTAATAGTCACTTTTTAGTTCAATTTTGATTAAATGTTATACATTAATTTAGATCTAGAAACCTTTTAGTTTATACCCGTCTGAAATTAATCTATTAGAGATTAATTTTGAATTGTTCCTTTTCGAGTATTGCTTTTTGATTGTTCTATCTCATGAGCAAACTTGATGAGTTAAAGAGAAATAATATCGCTTTTGTAAACAATCAAACCATAAAAAAATATATAGGAGATAGAACAATAAAAAAATGAGTTAGGATCCACCATCTTAGAATAAATTTGTATAATCAATTCACATTATATATACTAGTTCAATGTATATATCTTTTTTGTTTGTTTATTCATTTCATATGGATTATAATGATTGGATGTACAAAACTAGATGTACTAACAAGAGATTTTTGATAGGTCTATAAAATTTTTTAAGATTGCTCAAGAGGATCGTGTGAAAAAAAGAAACAAATCTATTATGCATCCTTGTATGGAATGTAAAAAATTTACCAAATTCACGAAATAAAATAAATCAAGTATCAGTTATTTAGAGATGGATTTATGTTTAATTATATTTGTTGGTCAAAACATGAGGAATTGATTGGTAATAGTAGCACAACGTCAATTAATGTAGACGCTAATTGTATTGATGAGAACAATGATCCCCTAATCCTAAAAAATCAAAGTTGTTGTGTTGGCATTTTGCGTAGGATATACCGGGTATGTTTGCTTGTTTTCTTGTTTGTTTGTTTGGTTTATTTGATCACTATAAACACAAAAGAAATGGTTTTGTTTTATGTAGTGCGAGAAGCATTAAAAATCATTTGGTGTGTTCCATGTTTTTCTAGGATGATTTTAGGTTCTTTGATACAATCTTGAATTCACGTTGTTTCTTGTTTGTATTACAGATCACGAAAAAATGCCTGCCTTCATTCTTGAAGCTGCAATATCATATTATTTGTGTTGTTTGCCCACTGAATTGATAATCATTTCTTTTTTCTGTTGAGGGGTGTCTTGGAGATTTCACTAATATAAACACTTTTATCATGTTGAGGGCTGTTTGAATTTGCATGTGATTATCTGATTATTGCAACTGAAAGTCTCAGTAGTCAGTTTTTAATATTTGGATAAACATATAATCCTTCTGATTATGTGATCAATTTGGAGTCAAATCTAGTGTTTAAATAATCAAATCCGTAGCTGCTACAAAGTGTGTTCTTTTGTCATAAAATGTTGTCTGTTTGGTTAATTCTTATTAATTGTTAAGATGATTAGAATTTGGTTAATCCATCTAACGGCAATATTGTCATTTTCTTCAAGAGCTTGACCTTACTGATAATGATGTTGATGATGAAGGTATGCCCTCTCTTCATTCCAGCTAATGAAATAGTAACCTCAAAATAGTGAAATTTGACTTTGATTGTTTGTGCAGGGCTAAAGTCAGTTTCCAGGTGTTCTAAGCTCTTTGTGTTGAAGCTTGGGATATGCCTGAATATAACCGATGAGGGGCTTATATTTATTGGAAATGGATTCCGGAAACTTAGTGTTGGGTTCAACAATGGAATAAACTGAAGCTTACCAAATCATAATCACAGCCAACTGAAAATCTCATTGTACAAGTTCAGAGACCAAGGTGATCATAACAAAAACAACAATACAAGACAATTCAACATGACAATGTCAACATCAAGACAATTAGAAAGTCAAAATTAGATCATGTTGTAATAATAATATAAATAGACCCACTAGTGTATTTTTGCAAGTGTGGTTCTTTTGTGTGTGTTTCTCATGGTGTAAATCACCACCCAAGGAGAAATCCTCTCCTTTGGGTGGGTTTGATTTCATCAGCCATCTATGATTCTCATTGTAACTTGTTTATCAACATCAATGAAATCATAACATTATTATTATCCATCTATTTGTTCTTTGATTCACACACATACACCCATCTTAATTTTGATTTCTAGATCTGAACGTGATGAATCCTAAGATCCAAGCTCAATGAATCTGAAATATTGATTTAGCACTTAGAGAGCTCGATTTATGCAGGTTTGAAACGGGAAATTCTCTTTTGATGGACTGATGGTTATTGTTAATTCTGCTAATATTTTTTGAACTGATAAATGATGTAAATGAGTAAATTTGTGAATGTGTTTTGTTGTTTAGATCAATTGGAATTACCGATAAAGGGCATTTTTGCTGTTGCTCATGGTTGCACCGCGCTTGAAATGATCAACATTTCTTACTATGAAAACATCACTGATATCTCATTTATTTCCTTATCCAACTGTTGCAAGTTAAATACACTTGAAAGCAGAGGATGCCCTCTTATTACATCTTCAGGGCTAGAAGCCGTTGCCGTTAGATGCAGACAACTCACAAATCTGGATATTAAGAAATGCTGCAATGTTAAGCACTCAGGAATGATTCCACTCGCCCATTATTCACAAAACCTGAGACAGGTAACAGACCTCTTCCTTGTATTTTTGTTTTAAATTAAGTTGTTGAATATTTTCTTTACTTTATCATTTTTGGTTTTTCTTTAATAGGTTAATTTGTCGTATAGCTCTGTGACGGATGTTGGGCTGTTATACCTCACCAGCCTTGGGTGTTTGCAGAGTTTGACCATTATTTACATGGATGGTTTGACTCCAAGTGGACTTGCAGCTGCATTGTTAGGGTGTGGAGGGCTGACTAAAGTGAAGCTTCAATCAGTGTTTGGAACTTTGTTACCAAGATCAGTTGTTGAGAATTTGGAAGCTTGTGGTTGCAGTTTTTAGTGGAGAGATAAAGTATTTCAAGCTGAATTGGACCCAAAATGCCGGAAGCTACAAGCAGAAGACATAGAATAGGCCCATTCGATACGTGCACACTGAACAAATTTTGACAGCCAGATCACTTGCATCATATCTCATGTATTGCCCTCTCTTGCAGCCCATAACTTTTCTTCTACAAATAAAAGATAACATATGGTGTGATAGCTTAAAGTTGCTTTTCATAATATCAAACCAAAATACAGTGATTCCATAGTTGTGTTTAAACAAACTTGAAATAAAATCAACAAGCACTTCCAAACTAGAAATAGTTTTAGAACCAAAAAAGATTTAATTGTTTTCTCCTTGCATTCATCAACTTACTTGAGGCTTGATCGGGTTTCAATCTTGGTCTGGGCTCAAGTTTGACGACTGGAGAGACGCTTCAGGCATATGATGGATGCTCTTAGCTTCAGGCATATGATGGATGCTCTCAACTTTGGAATAGTGTCATTGTTTCAATCAAAATCAATTGGTTCAAAACAAATAGTAGTATTTAGTCAAAGTCATTTACTATTGCTTATGAATAAGAAAGAGATTGAGGATTATCAGAATAATGATTGCAAAAGATTGAAATTTCCATTGATCTTGTGGGTAATATATACATATTGGTGGGATATAATGGAATGATACATCAGTTTTATACACCGAATTTTAATGTGCTAGTTACAAGTTTGGCCCCTTTGAAATACATAATTAACAATACTGGAAAACATACTTTAATTGATTATATGGACGTCCCTATTGTTTTAACTTGACACGGATTTAAATTTCATTTACCCCCTTAATCACGAAGAAGTAGATCTTGAACATTGAACAATTTCGGCATTGTTGCAAACTTGATTTTTGCCGGTGCTTTCGTTAGTACGTGTGTCCTTTAAAGTTCTCCACTGATATGTTTAACAATGATATGCTTGTTTACAACTCAACCCCTTATGGAATGATAACAGGTATCAATATGCTTACTTCTTCCATGGAACACTAGGTTTTTCATCAGTAAGATAGCCAATATGTTGTTAACATTTTATAACACCTTGAAAAAGAGTTTGCACATAAAATGATAAACTAGGAAAGCCCAGGGTTAGAAATGAAAATTTTCAAAATTTTTTGACTTTGATTCCAGACTGTGACAAGTGGGCTTAAAGGTTTGCTATGGACCATCAAAGTAAATTATAACCTAAAAGGATCATGCTTACCAACTCAAATGATAATGTGTTAGTTGTTTTGCTTTGGAGAGTCACAAGTCATGGGGAATGTTGATTAACTCTTTTCTTAATGCGAATGAGTATTTTGGTGATGCGGATGACTATGAAGACTTAACGTCCTTCAAGGTTGGAATGTGGTTTTCCTTGTCAATGTATGCATTTTGCCTTAAGCCAATGAGCCGCTTTAATCTATCTCTGTAGATCTTAATTCCAAGAATGTGAACGGCTTCTCCTAGATCTTTCATTGCAAAACATTTCCCGAACCAAGACTTGACGTCCTTAAAGGTTGGAACGTGTTTTCCAATGAGTAATATGTCATCGACATATAAGATCAGAAATACAACGATGCTCCCACTTGTCTTCATGTAAACACATGGCTCATCTATGTTTTTGATAAATCCATATTCTTTGTTTTTCTCATCAAAACAATATTTCAGTTTCTTGATGCTTGCTTAAATCCATAAATGGATTTTATGAGCTTGCATACTTTATCAAGATGCTTAGGATCAACAAAATCTTCAGACTGTGCCATACAAATATCTTCACTTGGATGCCCATTGAGAAAAGCCGTTTTGACATCCATTTGTCATATCTTATAATCATGATATGCTACAATGACAATCAATATCCTTATAGATTTGGCCATGGCTACAGGAGAGAAGGCTTCTTCATACCCAACTCCTTAACTTTGACTAAAACCCTTCGCAACTAGCCGTGTATTATATGTATGCATATTTACGTCCATGTTGGTTTTCATTTTGAAAAGCCATTTACTTCCAAGTGCCTTAGCATTTGAAGGAAGATCAACCAAATCCCAAACTTGGTTATCATACATAGACTTCATTTTAACGGCCATGGCTTCAAGCTATTTATCAAATTCTTTGTTTGATATTGTTGATTTGTAGTTAATGGACTCAACTTGCTCCACTAGATACACATAATCATATCTTGCAGCTTCTCTACGAATCCTTTCTGATCTACGGACATCATGTGATACAATTGGTTCTTGAACCATTATTGGTTCAAGTTCAACATTGTGTTGTTAAATAGTGATTTTAATCTCAGGAGCTGCATTACATAGGTCTTGAATTTCCTAAAGTTCCACATTATTTGAATTTGTTCACTTTGCCAAGAAATCTTCTTCTAAGAAGGCTTCTCATCGACCAATAACTTTAACATCGATGGGATGATAGGAACAATATGTCTTTGATTCCTTAGTGTATCTAACGAAGACCACTTTCTCGCTTCTTGGGCTAACTTGTTTGAGGTCTCATGCTTACTTAAGTCATACAACCCCATACCCTAAGATATGATAAGTTGGCTTCATACCTACAGGACCGAGGTAGGGAGGTCAATCCAACAGTTTCATAATGTTTGGATAGAGTTACCATACTTAGCAGATCAAATAGGTAACCAGTTTGATAGTGAAACAAAGAACACAAATAAAAGATCAGAACAAGAACAACGATAATATGGCTTTCAAGAATGCTGTATATTGCTCTCAAGTTTCTTTTACAAAGTGTTACAAAGCTTAATTTAAATGACAAGTACTTGAGATACTTTATACTACATCCTATAGCCGGCCATACTTTGAAGGCCAGCTGGAAACACTAATCTAGACAACAATATCAATGTAGAGTCAAAAGGCAAATTGCTTTTTGGCTGGTGACTGTGACATGCCATAACTTACATCCTAATATATTACAAAAAGGATAAAAGTACAAGAGTGGAAAGTTACAGACTCTAAGACCATATTGTACAGTTGACAAAAGCATGGATGTTTCACCAACTTGTGTAAGTTGGTGAGTCTTCATAGATGGCAGCGAAAAGTGGTTTAGCTTTTGTCAAAAGTAAGTCAGAGAAAGCATGTCTTCTCTGTCTTCAGAAGAAATCAATCCCTTGGCTTCAGAAGACTTTGTCTTGAAACTTCGGAAGACTTCATCTTTGGCTTCGGAAGAAGTGGTCTTTTGGCTTCGGAAGATTTGATACTTAGTGTAATTCATTAAGTTGTATCAAATCTTCTGAAGTAACTACCTTGTACTTCATATGTGCATGCTGAGAGCTCTTTGGTTGCGTCAGCCTCTAAGTGTAATCTTTACAAACTCTCCCTAGGCTGATGCTACCAAAACTGAAGGAGACCTTTGAATCTTGATCTTCATCTGTTGATAGTCCTCATCAGAATCAAGACCACTCCCTTCATCATCAGTTGGTCAGGATTCTTTAGACTTTCAAAGTACATTCTCATGTCAGAGAGATCATGCAGAGGAAGGTCAAGTATGTTTTTCCAGAAGTATACATCTTGACCCCTTGATCTCTAGTGACATACCATCTGTCTGGGTTGGTGGCATATGCCCAAGACAGGATGGGTCTCTCAGCAACAAGAGGCTCTATAATGAGTGGACTTTCTTGAGCAGCCTCTTCTTGATCACCCTCAGGATGTTTTGATTCATCCTGAGGTGCAGAGGTGGATGCCTTGGACTTTTTCTTCTTCTTTTTGTCACTTCTGATGGCCATCCTCTTCCTCTTTGCATACTTTAACTGAGAAGTCTGGCCTTGAGTACCAGATGGTTCTTGTTTGTCCTTCTCAGTTGGGTCCTTTTCCTTCGCAGATTCAGAAGGTGAGGGATCAGGACCCTGTTGTAGGTTAGAAGATGAAGCTGGCTGAGATGCAGCACTAGGTCCAGGTTGTGTTGTCTCTTGTGGTTCAACCTTAACCTCAGCTTTAGGTGCAGTCTGACTTGGCTAGGGATGGTAGCTTTCCTCTAAAGGTTGATCACTTGACTTTTAAGACTCAGTGTGAAGGCTTAAGACTGGGGTGATAAGCTCATCAGGCTGAGCATGAGGAACCTCAGCACTGATCAAAGAAATAGAGGGAATGGTTTGCTCCTCAAGGGAAGTGGGAGCTCTTGGTTCCACTTCCTCCTGCATGGGTTGTAATATGGGGACCTGCTCATTTTAAGTAGACTGAGCAGGTTTGTTTGGATTTTCTGGTGTAGGTGATGGTTATTTGTGGTTGTGTGGATGGTGCAGATGTAGAAGGTGTGGGTTCAACATTGATAGGTGTTGCCAATTTGTCACCTTAAGCAATGAGCTCTAACATTTTTAGGACCAGGGCAGTTTCTACCCCTGAGAAGCCAACAGTGGTCTTTCTTATTATTTTGAAGATACCGGGCTTCATCTGTCCCAATTTAAGAGTATTACCTGTCCTCTTTAACTGTGAGCCTAGTTCACAGTTAAGAATGTGTTGAACATATCTAGGGAACATATAGTACTCTACGGAGTCCAAGTTAGCAAGCAAGTTTGTATAAATAAACTCTAAGTACTTGAACTTGACCCCTTGAACCATCCCATGGTCATATAGGATAAGTCCTTAGGAATCTGGTCTTAACCTCCATGTTTGTTAGATAGAGAGTGGATTATCACATGGAGGAGGTACTTCCACTGAGAGGAAACCTTACCTTTCTTGAAGATTCTAACTGTGAAGTCGCCTTCATAGCCCATCTGTCGGAATGAGTTGTTTACAACAGATTCAGGGATGGACAACTCACCTTTTTCATCATCTAGCCTTAGATGAGTATTGATTATGGCTGGAGTGATGAAAATTGTCCTCCCCTACACTATGGCAGACAGTGCCTTCTCACCGTCCAAGATGACTTCTTGGAAAGTCCTCCAGAACTCTAGGAGTTCTTCTTCTTACAGTGGAGGGTCGATTGTTAAGAAGCGGCAGGCATCTAAGACACTTGGATCTTTCTCAGATGATAAAAGAGCAACTTGATTATGTTGCCTGTATAAGTGCATGGAGAAATCTAGTTGGTTTCAAGGTTCAAGGTTGACTATTTTAGAAAGCTTCTGAGTAAAGAAAATGAAGAACAAAGGTGGTTTGTGGGTGAAATTAGGGTTTGAACTTTTGCAGATGAAGAGGAAGGTGAAAGAGGGGGAACCGTTGTACGAATATTTATATGGTAAGGATTTGAGACAAAGTTAATGCAAAAGGATAAACTTTGAAATCCAGATGTCGATCCTACCTATGAAAAAGTGCCCAAAAAGGTGGTTTTCTTAGAATTCTAAATCTTCCAAAGTTAATTTGTCTTCGGAAGTTTTGAGAAAAACATCCGAAGCCAATTTGGCTTCGGAAGATATTCCTTAGCTTTACAAGAATTTGCTTTGGATGAAAAATACTTAGAGTATTTTTACTTCTTAGACAAATTTTTCTTTGAAAGATATCAAATATTAGAAATTTTATTCAAAGAGTGAATAAAGCTTCCGAGACTTAATTGCTTTCGGAAGAAAATTATCCTTCAAAATATATGAGTACTTAGAAGCATGTTTAAGCTTCAGAAGATATATCAGAATTTCTTCCGAAGGTAAATTTCTCAAAAGTAGTTATTAGTTTTGAAGACATAATTTTCTTCTAAAGTCAACTTGATGTCTTTCGAAAGAAAACATATCTAAAATTCTCAAAATTTTAAGGAATATCATTTTTGAAAATTTTCTTCCAAAGTAATATGTGATAATATAGACAACTTAAGACACACATGTTTAAGAAAATAATCTTGAAATTAATTTAAGAAAATCTGCTTAAAGTTAATCATCCCAATAGTTGATACAAGATATTTAAATATTTGTTCATCAAAAGCTTTTGTGAACATATCAGCATATTGTTCATTTGTGTTAACTTTGACTAGTTTTATCAATCATTTTTCAAAATTATCTCTTTCAAATGATACCTGATATTGATGTGCTTGTCTATATGGATGGGTGTCTTTTTGAAGTTGAATACATAGTCCAACATCTGATTTTGAATCCAAAGCACTTGAGCACAGCTGCTTGTAGCAGTAATGTATTCAACTTCAGCAGTTGATGCAAACACATAGGATTGTTTCTTGCATTGCCATGAAACAATCCTTCCACCAAGAAACTGACATCCCCCAGATGTAGAGTTAGTAGTCATGTTGCAACCACCATAGTCACTATCTGTATAGGCATACAAATTGACGTCAGAATTTTTTGGATACCAAAAGCCTAGTTTGGGAGCACCTTTAAGATATCTAAGAAGCCTTTTGACAGCAACCAGGTGTGACATTTTGGTATTGGCTTGATATCTTGCATAAATACATGTGGCATACATGATATTAGGCTTGCTGGATGTGAGTTACATAAGAGACCCAATCATAGCCATATAGAGATGTTCATCAACACACTCCCACTCAAGATTAGGTCCTAGAGAGTGGTTTCTAGCTATGGGTGTCTTAGTGACGTTACACTTAGTGAAATGAAATCTGGTAAGTATGTCCTACACATACTTTGACTGGTTTATGAAGATGCCTTTGTCAACCTGCTTTACTTGAATTCCTAGAAAGAAATTGAGTTCTCCCATGGCACTCATTTCAAATCTATTCATCATCAGCTTCTTAAAGTCTTTGTAGAGCTTTGGATTAGGTGACCCAAAGATGATATCATTTACATAAACTTACCAGCATCAAGTCATTCCCTGTTCCTTTAATGAAGAGTGTGATGTCAATAGTACCCCTCTTGTATCCATGCTGAACAAGATACTGTGACAGTGTCTCATACCACTTTCTTGGAGCTTGATACAGCCTATAGAAAGCTTTGTCAAGCTTGCAGACATAACCAGGATGATATGGGTCTTCAAAGCCACGTGGTTGTTTGACATACACTTTCTCATCTATCACACCAGATAAGAAGGCACACTTGACATTAAGTTTGTAAACCTTGAAATTCTTGGATGCAGCAAAAGCAAGGAATATTCTTACAGCTTTAAGTCTTGCCATATGAGCAAAAACATCTGTGTAGCCAATCTCTTCTTCTTGTGTGTACCCTTGAACAACTAGTCTTGCCTTGTTCTTGATGACAAGTCCTCTATCATCCTTCTTATTTCTAAAAACCAACTTGGTACCTATTGGTGTCTTCCCATAAGGAAGAGGGCATATGTTCCAAAACTTTTGTCTTCTAAATTGAAGCAGCTCCTCCTACATTGCTTCAACCTAATTTCCATCCTTCAGAGCCTCATCAACCTTCTTTGGCTCAATCTGGGACAAGAAACAAGAGTATAGACAAACAGTTTTGTCACGTGTTTGTCCTTTTGTTCTCACCCCTGTCTCAATATCTCCAATGATATTTGTGGTGGGATGTGACTTGTGGATTCTTAGTTGAGGATGACAACAAATTGAGTGGACAAATCTAAATTGGTGAAATTCAGTTCTGGTGATTGAGTGTCATCCACCACAGCAACACACTTATCAAGAGAAGCTTGATCCAATGAGTGTGTGACATCATCGATGTTGTCTTCTATGGAGTGGTTATCAGCATCTAGAAATTCTTAATCACTATCACCACCTTCAACTCCTCCCATATTGGAAACCCCTTAATTTGAGTTTTATGCCTCTATGCTGGAATTTATAGGCACCTCAGATGTATTAGCTGAAGAGTTTGTTATGGTTGTGCTGACCGGATTTCCAACTGCAGGGCTAGTTACCTCTGGAGCTAAAGTGGTTTTCTGACTTAGTCTTCTCAGCTCAAATCTTGGGTCAGGATCTTCTGTTGATAAGCTACCTGTAGATCCTGAAATATCTTCTCAAGATTTGTTAAAACAGTTGGTAACTAAATCAAGATCAAATAACCAATCAGGACCAGAACCTTTCACACTAGGTGTGTGCTCATTGAAGGTCACATTGGCTGACTCCTCAACTATTCTAGTACTAAGATTGTATACTCTATAAGCTTTAGCTTAGGAAGAGTATCCAGTAAAGTGTCCATCATCTGATTTCTTAGCAAATTTGGCTATCTGATCTTTGGTATTCAAGATAAAGCATGAACATCCAAATCATCTGAGGAAACCAATAAAGGGTCTCCTTTTATGCCACAACTCACAAGGAGTCTTACCATGAGTTTTGACAACTAAAACTCTGTTCTGCATATAGTAGGCAGTGTTGACTGCCTCTGCTTAGAAGGAAATAGGCAGTTTAGAGCCAGAGAGCATGGTCGTTGCAACCTCAATAAGTGTCATGTTTCTCCTCTCAGCAACACCATTTTGCTACGGAGCCCTAGGAGCATTGTATTGTATTCTAATACCCTTTTCAACACAAAATGTATCAAGGATTTGGTTCTTGAATTCTGTTTCTTGATCACATCTTATGATTTTGACCTTGTGATCACATTGATTCTTTATTTTTAGAATAAAGTTCCTCAAGATCTCAGGGGTCTCATCCTTAGTTCTAAGAAAGAAGACCCAAGTGTATCTTATGAAGTCATCTGTGATCAGTAGGTAATATGAAGTTATTCCTAAACTCATTACACTGGTGGGGTCAAAGAGATCCATATGTAATAAGTGTAGGGGAGTAGTGATGGAGTTCTTTTCCTTTGGCTGGTGGGATATTTTGTGTTGCTTCCCTTTTAGACATGCAACATAATGATCATCACTTGTAAACTCTTTCTTTGGCATTCCAGTTACCAAATCTTTCTTAATCAGTTTATTCATGTTTTTAAAGATCACATTGCACATTCTTTTATGCCAAAAAAAAGACTCTTCACTAATGGCTTTAGACCAAAAGCAAGAAACTTCTCCAGATGGGGAGGTTTCCTGCAATCCATCTTGTACATGTTCCTTTTCTTGGGGGCTCTAAGTAGGATATGCTCTTGAGGGATGACCACCTCAGGTTTGAGAACAATGCACTCATGCTCAGTGAAGAGCATGATATGACTCTGATCACAAAATTAAGATACACTCAAAAGATTATATCCAAGCTCCTTGACATAGTTTACCTTCTTAATGCTAAGCTTACGATTTGTGACCCTACCCTTTCCAGTGATTTAACCATTTGATTCTCCTCCAAAAGCAATTGGCCCTCCGTCATTTTTCTCAAAATTTTGAAGCAAAGAGCCATTGCCTGTCATGTGCCTAGAACAGCCACTGTCAATGATCCATACATTTTCCTTGGTCTTCAGCTGTTCCTGCATAGAAAGAGATCATTAGTTACATTTGGAAACCCAAGCCTCATTTGTCTTGGGCTTATCAAGGTGAACTGAAGATTAATCAACAATTATTGATCCTATATGTAAACTCAGAGGATCATTTGTTGTTGTTGATGAAGAACTTTTAGTTATATGGCCTTCCTTCATCTTCCACACCATCTTTGGAAGAGTAGACTTGCCCTTCAAGACTTTGAAAGTTTTTATGACTTCGGATGTTTTGGAGACTGGACCTTTGTAAGCTTTTGCATCCACTGCAGCAGACTTTAGTACTTCAAAAGCATCCCTTTCTTCCGCGACCAAAATTTATTCCGAAGGTAATTTTCCACCTATCTTTATCTTCACTTTGGAGCTTCTGAGAGGAAAGGTTTTTCCTTTCGAAGCTATCTTCTTCTTCTTCTCAGAAGTTTTTTTCTTGATCATATGAATGGTACTCTTGGGATTATACATGCAATCCTTAGCAAAATGTGAGGTACCACCACATATGATGCATTCAACTTGCATACTTTGAGGCTTCTTTTGAGTAGAACACTAAGTTAGATCTCTTAACACTTCCTTCTTCATCTTCACAGATGACATAGCAGGCTTCTTAGGGCGAGGCTTGCTCTTGGAACTGGATGGTTCAGGCTGTGCAGCAGTGATGCATATTTTATCAACTTTCCTTACTTGACCAGGATGATTTGAACATGAACTAGGATTCCTGGTACTGGAGTCCATAGTTTAGTCTTCAGTCTTAACCACTTCAAACCTAGTAGAGATAAAAACTTGTTTTTTGCTTTGAGTTAAAAGTGGCCTTGATCTTTTGGGCTTTCTTTGATTTTCTCTTGGCTGCCCTGATCAAGTTCTTCCTTGCAGACTTAGTCAATCCTGATTCTTTCTTCTCTCCAGGAGAGTAGTGACCCTTCTTAGGATAACCTTTCTCACTTACTTCAGGTTCATCCTTCGCTATCTCCTCTTTATCATCATCCTCTTCTTGGATAGAATCAATAGGGGGCAGCTCATCTTGAAAAGTTCCACACCTTGGAGATCTTACAGATAGTAGTGTGTGTGGATGAGCTATATCATTTGAAACGATCCCTGCCTGTTCTAATAACTAATCTTTGCATGCAAGGATGAGGATATTATGTTCTTGAAGGTTTCATCTTCAAGAACACATTTTTCTACCTTGGCTTTGCTGATCATAAGCTGAGCCTAGCATTCAATTAACTTGGTTATGAGATCTTTGATTTGAGTCCTATAGCTTGTGTGCTCATGCTTAAGAGTGAAAATTGTTTTCTCTAAATCTTCTATTATAAGATTATAATCATTTTCTGCCCTTTTGAAATCAGCTTTAAAATATTCAAGGACTCAAGATCAGATCTCGCTTCCAAGTTGTAGGACCTATACATGTTAACTTTAGCAATGCATTCAGGTGTAAAAAGATGTTCTAATACCTCGGCTTCTTCATGGTCAACCATCAATGCTTGGTTGGGAGAAATATCTTCAACCTGAAAGCTTCAGTCAAAGCCTCCTTCTTTAACAGCAACAACAACTTGTTGTTTTGGTTGGCTTGGCTTTTCAGATCTGGGAATTGCATCAGTGTAGTTTGGTCTGGATTGTGCTTGGCCACCATTTGTCCTTGGTGCTTTGCACTCCTTAACAAATTTTCCCATTTAGTTATAGTTGTGACACTTCACCTAGCTTTTATCCAGGCCAAACATTCCACTAGCCACATTGCTTGGAAACTTTCTTCATGTTCTCTTGTAGAATTTCTTAGCTCTATGAGTGATAAGAGCCATTTGCTGGACTATCTTCATGTATTCTAGATCAACTGGATGGATGCAATCCAAGTCTTCAATAGTGAAGAGAAAGTTGCCATAACTTTCATCAGCAGACACAGAGGCTTGTGATGAGATTGTCTTTTGGAATGGGCTTCCTTGGATGTAGCTCTACCTTGGTGTCTCAGGGAAGGTCCCTTTTGTGAGTTGTCAAGGAAGCAGATAAGATGATGCTATGGTTCTCTGCCGTCCCTTTTAACCACATGGAGGGCTGAACTCTATTGATTGCTGGAAGAGCTGCTTGATGGATTTTGCATATTCATCTTCATCTGGTAGCTACTGAAGATACCATACAGCTCTTTGAGAGTAAGGATGGAAAGGTTATTAGTTCTTTTAATGGCCATATAGTAGTGAGTCCATTGTCTGGGAAGAGGTAACATGAACTTTCTCACAATGTCCCTATTCTCAAGCTTGACTCCAACATCCATGAGAGTGTCCACAATCTTAACATACCTAAAGTATTGTTGAGTCATAGTTTCACATGTCTTGTAGGTGAAGTTCTCAAACTACTACTTTATGAGGTCCTTGTTTTCTTTAGCCTTATCAGACCCCTCATATTTGAGCTTCAGTGCATCCTAGAGTTGCTTAGTAGTTTTGCACTTCTTGAAGCCTATGTATATAGAGTTGGGAAGAGTAGTTTGAAGAGCGGGCATGGCCTTCTTATCTATGTCTATCTTCTTCCAATCTTCTTCAGAATAATCAGCCACTTCTTTTGGTATCATCCCACTAGCAGTAGTAGCTGAAGTGGTGCTTGGGATATGAGATCTTGTAACAATAAATCTCTACATCCTACTGTCTTGAGACTTGATGAACCCATACATACATTGGTACCAAGTATCATAGTCATCAGGAGTGATCAGTGGAGACTTTGTCATGGTACTGGTTTCGATATCAGCTTTTGAGAGAGCTGCTTTTGAGCTAGTAAGTGTATTGTGAAACTGAAGGGATTTAAGATGGTGAGATCTTATAATCAAGAGCCTAAAATGCTCTGAGAACAATTACAGGACCATGGTAGGGAGGTCAATGCAATAGTTTCACAATGTTTCGAGAGAGTTAATAGGGAACCGGTTTAATTATGAAACAAAGAACACAAGTAAAAGATCAGAACAAGAACAATGATAATATGGTTTTCAAGAATATTGTATATTGCTCTCAAGTTTATTTTACAAAGTGTTATAAAGCTTAATTCAAATGACAAGTACTATAGATGCTTTATACTACATCCTACAGCCAGCCATACTTTGAAGGCTAGTTGGAAACACTAAGCTAGACAACAAGATCAATGTAGAGTCAAAAGGCAGATTGCCTTTTTACTGGTGACTATGACATGGCATAGCTCACATCTAATATATTACAAAAAGGATAAAACTACAAGAGTGAAAAGTTACAAACTCTAAGACCATGTTGTATATTTGACAAAGGTATGGATGTTTCACTAACTTGTATAAGTTGGTGAGTCTTCAGAGATGGCAGCGGAAAGTAGTTCAGCTTTTGTCAAAAGTAAGTTTGAGAAAGCATGTCTTCTCTGTCTTCGGAAGAAATCGGTCCCTTGGCTTCGAAAGACTTTGTCTTGAAACTTTGGAAGACTTCATCTTTGGCTTCGAAAGAAGTGGTCTTTTGGCTTCGAAAGATTTGATACTTAGTGTAATTCATTGAGTTGTATCAAATCTTTTAAAGTAACTTCCTTCTACTTCAAATGTGCATGCTGAGAGCTCTTTGGTTACATTAGCCTCTAAGTGTGTAATCCTTACAAACTCCTCCTAGGCTGATGATACCAAAACTGAAGGAGCCATTTGAATCTTGATCTTCATCTGTTGATAGTCCTTGTCAGAATCAAGACCATTCCCTTCATCATCAGTTGGGTAGGATTCTTTAGACTTTTAAGTACCTTCTCATGTCTTAGAGATCATGTAGAGGAAGGTCAAGCATGTTTTGCCAGAAGTATACATCTTGACACCCTTGATCTCTAGTGATATAACATCTGTATGGGTTGGTGTCAAATGCCTAATATAGGATGGGTCTCTCAGCAGCAAGAGGCTCTTCCATTAGTGGACTTTGTTGAGTAGCCTCTTCTTGATCACCCTCAGGATGTTCTGACCCGTCCTGAGGTGCAGAGGTGGATGTGTTGGACTTTTTCTTCTTCTTTTTGTCCCTTTTGATGGCTATCCTCTTCCTCTTTTTATACTTTAACTGAGAAAGTTGGCCTTGAGTACCATATGGTTCTTTTTTGTCCTTCTTAGTTAGGTCCTTTCTTTCAAAAATTCAAAAGATGAGGGATCAGGACCCTGCTGTGGGTCAGAAGATGAAGCTAGCTGAGATGCAGCACTAGGTCCAGGTTGTGTTGTCTCTTTTGGTTTAATCTTGACTTCAGCTTCAGGTGCTGCCTGACTTGGTGGAGAATGCAAGTCAACTAGCTCACCTCTTTTGACCTTTTGCTTGATCACACTAATGTGCTCATCCATTATGGATAGAGACATTGGACCAAGTCTCCTTCTAGAGAACCCATATAGCTTTAAGAAGCTTACCATCTTCAATCTGTCTGCTGACTTTTTCTGATTGGCTCGGATGGTGGCTCTTGAATTTGCAGCCTCTTCCCTCATCTTCCTCTTAACAGCCTTTTATTCTTTCAACACTTCTTGCTTAAGCTGCTTGAGGTACTCAAATTCTATGTACTCATAGGACAAGGGAAGTAGGTTTGCTGCCTGATAGAGGCCTGTGGCACTTAGGTAAGTTATCATGTTTTGCCTATCTTGTTCCTTAGTTACCTGAGTTTCTTGTTAAGTGGCCACAGCCTCTGCCTCAGGACTTTCTTGAACTGGAAAGAGGGTAGGAGCTTTGTATAATCTTTTTCTTCTTCTTTCTTCTTTGATTTTGAGGAGCAGTTCAGTAGCCTCAGATTCATTCCTCTCTTTTAAAAACTTAGTGTCAGCCAGTTCATTCAATTCTTTCAAGGGGAAAGAGATGATTTCATCTATGTTGTAGTTCCTAGACCCCAAGTAGTTCAATTTGGCTGCCCTCAACACATCCTTTTGAGTGTTTGGCTTGGGGCCACCCTTGACTATAGCTTGCATGAAGCCTGGGGTCTCATTTGAACTCTCTCCTCTTTCCTTCCTCTTCCTCTCCATTTTCTCCTCCTTAATCTCCTCAGAGGTCATCTTCCTCTTCCCTTTGTCAATTATTGGCCTGTACGAGTCAGGGTGGAGAGAGCTTTGGCCTTCATTGCTTGGTGTAGAACTTGAGCTCTAGCTAGGAAGAGGTTGTGAGACACCTCACCAGCTGTTGCCTCATTGAGGGTACTAAGCGCTGAAGCAGTTCATGTCTCAAGGTTCACAGGCTTAACTACTAGGCCTTCAATGAAGGTTTCCCTTTTGAAGCTAATCTTAGGGTCTGCCTCAGTATCCAGTTGACTAACAGTCTTGCCTGCTAGCCTCTGTCTATATAGTCTGGACCTCTTCTTGAACTCTTCAAGCACCCTTTCTTGAATTCTCTCAGCTAACTTTGCAGCTTGCCTGCTTTGACTTGGATTGACAAGTGACAGATCAACTAAAGAGAAGCTGTTATAGTATCTCAGGTTTTGAAAATTAAAAACCTCTTGTTGTCCCTGAGATCTTGAGAGTACTAGGGCTCTTCTGTCAATGTCATACCTCCATCCTACTATTGGATTATCAGCAGGGTAAGATAGGGTAGACATACCCCTTGGTATGCCCTCCTCAAATAGGCTTTGAATCAGGGCTTCCACATCAATATGGGCCTGAGGAGATTGTTGAGTATGGACAACTATAAGTGAGAGTGGTGAGTCCTCTATGTCCATACTCTGGGCAGAAATCCCAGGCTGTGATTGTAAGTTGGACTTTCTCCCCCTTTTTTGGTAGCATCACCCTTTTGCACAGGGGAGCTAAGGGTTAGGTCCACCATATCCATAGGTTTTTATGGACCTGGTTGAGTTTGCCTGACAGGTCTCTCAGCTAACTTGCCCTTGAGAACGGTGATCTCAAGTTGTTGGTCACTGACCAACCTTTGCAAGGTAACCACCTAAGATTCCAGGTGACCTACATTTGAAACTAAATAGGTGCAGATGTCAGATAGTTTTTTCACCTTTAGTTGCAGACTCCCTTCATCTTCATCAGAAGAATCATGGGGGGATGAGAGAATAGGACCAAAGTCTTCTTCCTTACCACCAGCTTAGGGTTCTTGGTTGCTGGATTTCCCCTACACACTGACATCTTCAATAGAAATGTCAATGGGCTGGGTTGCCATGGTTGAGGTCATAGAATTGGAGGTCAGGGATGGGTTGGTTTAAGTCTAGCGGCTGGGGATGGTAGCTTTACCCTAAAGGTTGATCACTTGAGTTTTGAGACTCAGAGTGAAGGCTTAAGGCTGGGGTGATAAGCTTATCATGCTGAGCATGAGGAACCTCAACACTGATCAAAGAAATAGAGGGACTGGTCTGCTCCTCAAGGGAAGTAGGAGCTCTTGGTTCCACTTCCTCCTGCATGGGTTGTAATATAGGGACCTACTCAATTTGAGTAGACTAAGCAGGGGTTCATTTGGATTTTCTAGTGTAGGTGATGGTTGTTTGTGGCTGTGTGGGTGGTGCAAATGTAGAAGGTGTGGGTTCAACATTGACTGGTGCTGCCAAGTTGTCACCTTGAGCAATGAGCTCTAACATTTTTAGGGCCAAGGTTGTTTCTACCCCTAAGAAGCCAACGGTGGTCTTTCTTATTAGTTTGAATATGTCGAGCTTCATCTGTCCCAATTTAAGAGTATTACCTGTCCCCCATAACTATGAGCCTAGCTCATAGTTAAAAATGTATTGAACATATCTAGGGAACATATAGTACTCTAAGGACTCCAAGTTAGCAAGCATGTTTGTATAAACAAACTGTGAGTACTTGAACTTGACGCCTTGAACCATTCCATAGATAATATGGGATAAGTCCTTAGGAATCTAGTGCTAACCTCCAAGTTTGTTAAATAGAGAGTGGATTATCACATGGAGGAGGTACTTCCACTAAGAGGAAACCTTACTCTTCTTGAAGGTTCTAACTATGAAGTCCCCTTCATAGCCCATCTGTCAAAATGAGTTGTTTATAACATATTTAGGGAAGTACAACTTGCCTTCTTCATCATCCAGCCTTAGATAAGTGTTGAGTGTGGATGGAGTGATGAAAATTGTCCTCCCCTGCACTATGGTAGACTGTGCCTTCTCACCATCCAAGATGACTTCTTGGCAAGTCCTCTAGAACACTAGGAGTTGTTCTTCATACAGTGGAGGGTCGATTGTGAGTGCAGTGAGGTAGTTTGATTGAGATAAGAAGTGGCAAACATCTGAGAAACCTGGATCTTTCTCGGATGACAATAGAGCAACTTGATTAGGTTGCCTGTGTAAGTGCATGGAGAAATCTGGTTGGTTTCGGGGTTCAGGGTTGGCCATATTAGAAAGCTTATGAGTGAAGAAAGCGAAGAACAAAGGCAGCTTGTGGGTAAATTTAGAGTTTGAACTTTTGCAGATGAAGAAGAAGGTGAAAGAGGGGGAACCATTATACGAATATTTATATGGTAAGGATTTGAGACAAAGTTAATGCAAAAGGATGAACTTTGAAATCCAGATGTCGGTCTCACCTCTAAAAATGTGCCCAAATCTACAATGAAAGATATGACTTATTAGAGTTTGGTTTTGATATTTTAGTGTTGAGAGCATAATTAGAGTTATCACTAAATGAGCCATGAATATCAACTTCATAAATTCCATTATGAGGTCTAGCCTCAAAAGACAAAATGTTTGATTTCATAGTTTGTATGTTTTCATCATGGAAACCAAAAGAAAAATCTTGCTCATATAGTCGAGCAGCTGAGATAATGTTTCTAGTTATCGATGGTATATAACAAACATCATACAAATACAAATGCAGGCCATTTGGTAACAAAATGGAATACTCTCATTCGGCTTCAACCGCAACATTAGCTCCATTTCCAATGTGGAGCACCAATTGGCCTTCCCTTACATGTCTAACTTAATCATTTCAAAAATTAGTACCACACCAAGTGTCGAACACCCTTTAGTTACTATTGAAGGCATATAACTCTATAACAAAGGTACCTAATGCTGAAGCCCTATTAGGATTCCTCTTCATCTTAGCTTATAGCTTAGGGCAACCCCTTTTCCAATGGCTAGCCTTCCCATAAGGAAAATAGTTAGGGTTCCTTGGTGCCTTGGTTTGTGCCTTGGCTATAGGTGCTAGCTTCTTTTTCTACACCACCTTTAGCTTGGCTTTAGGACTCTCCCACACTTCTTGAACTTGTCATTGTCCTTGTCTTGAGAATTTGGCTTCTTGACTTGACCTCCTTTATTCGTAGAACCTGTTTGTTTTTGGAGGCATTTGGGTTGTTCTTGTTGGCAACCCTTAGCATGCCAAGAAGTTCAAAAATCGACTTTTCAAATCCATTCATGTTATAGTTCATCACAAAATGATCAAATGACTTTGGAAGTGACCCTAGTATCATAATGATAGCTAGGTCATTCTTAAGTGGTGAACCTAATTCAATAATTTATTTCTCTATTTTGGTTATAAAAATCATTACTTTAATAATTAGTTAAGTATTCGATTTGAGAGTTGTCCATAATGTTCACGGATTTGATATCCAGACTTGCCGATACTTTGCTATATCATGACCAGTACGTTTGCCAATTGTGTGAGATTTAATTTGGTAATACTTTTAAAACTAATTTGTGAAATTTACTTTCATAATTAATTAACTTATATATTTACACATATTATTATGACAGTAAGGTAGCGTTTGGAATGCTAAAATGAGGGCTGGAATGAAATGAACCATTGAGGGTGAGTAAAAAAAGATGTTTGGTTAGTGAAGAGAATGGAATGGACCATTATAAAGGTAATCTTATTCCCTTTAAACACATCAAATTCATTCCATCCAACCCCCCTTCCTTTTTTATTTCATTCCTTCTTCTCTCCTTGGTCACCACCATCCACCCATCCACCCACCACCTTAATTTATTTTTTAAAATGGGGTATTTAGTGATGGGTGGTTGACAAGAGGTGGTTTTCTCATTGGTGTTGGACATTAGGGGTACCCACCCTACCATGGGCGG
Source organism: Flaveria sonorensis (assembly GCA_025506505.1). Lineage (NCBI taxonomy): Eukaryota > Viridiplantae > Streptophyta > Magnoliopsida > Asterales > Asteraceae > Flaveria > Flaveria sonorensis. Next base: position 45,080,272 of record CM046432.1, read on the forward strand.
GTTTTTGGCTCGGTTAACTGATTAAACAAGAGGTGTCATATCCAATCAGAACTCGCCCCTGCCACGGGCGAGTTCTCAAAAACTTTTAATTTTTTAAAAGGTTTTTTAATAAGTTGCAGAAATGTCAAATCAAATACCCAGAACTCACCCCTGGTAGGGGTGAGTTCTTGAAAAGCAGGTGTGCACAGTATGTGTTCAGGTGGTGCATGTGCATGTGAGTTGTAGTGGGTAGTGTATGTGGTGCATGTGAGCGAAGTGTCAAATCAATACCCAGAATTCGCCCATGGCAGGGGCGAGTTCTCCACATCCATTTTAAACCACACATTTTGTTAACCTCAATTTACCTATATAAATGATTAATATTTTCATAAATTCACAAAGAACACCTACCACTCAACCTACCACAACCCTTTAATTAACACTTTCCTTTCAACTTCAAATTCAAAAAATATTTCATTCTTTCATTCCAAAAAAAATAATGAGTTGGAGAATACACCAGGTCCACTAAATAACGACTTGTTATTTTTAAGTGGTCGACATAGAGCTGATTGTTATTTTCGTGATTCAGAAAGCGATGAAGAAATTTTACGTATAAGACGACGTGATAAAGGTTTTTAGGATTAATGAGGAGCATATCCATGATAATATCATGAGATATATAAGGTTGGCTGGTTTTGGTGGTGTGATCGAATATGGTTATCACAAACTTGATCGTGGTCTTATCTCAGCTTTGGTGGAGAGATGGAGGCAAGACACGCACACATTTCATTTACTGGTTGGAGAAACCACGATAACCCTTCAAGATGTACAAGTCTTATGGGGTTTGCCGGTTGAAGGTGATGTTATTTCTGGCACTGATTATGCCAACTGAAATTATAATAAGATTTAAGTATGTGACAGGTTGTACACTCGCTATAGGCACTATAAGTGGTTATAAATTAAACCTATCGTTTATTTTAGAGGAAATAAAAACCCTTCCCTAATAATGCTACCAATTTTCAATGCATCCAACGAGCTAGATTAATTATATTTTATAGGATCAGTGCCACTTTATTTCCTGATACTTCTAGCAACTGGGTGCATATAAATTATTTAAGTCATATTGAAAATTTACATGAGTGTGGTAGACTTAGATGGGGAAGTGCAGTTTAAGCTTGTTTGTATAGACAACTATACAAGGCAACAAGTGTCACATATCACAAGGTTAGTGTGCCTTTATTCTTATTTCAATTATAGGCATGGGAGAGATTACCTTCTATGTGTTCCCAGAATACTCATTCGACTGATTTCAGATTACCATAAGGTGCACGGTATGTGAAAAAAAAACTGATAAATTGATTATTTTTCAGTAATCTTATATTTTTCTACTTTTATACAGATGGCAGGGTGAACTTAGTTATGCAAACACCACTCCGCACTATTTGAGCGCGTATCGATCTCAGCTACATTCGTTAATTGAGGCCATGGTATTAAATTGATACTAATTTTTTTTGTATAACTTAACATTATGAAAACATTTTAATTCATATTTTTTATATCAGTTTAAATTAGAGGCCTTATGATAATATCATCCACCGTTTACATGATATATGTACAAGATTTCAACATAGCCATCATTTAGAGAAACAATCTTGTGGAATAATCGAATGCGACGGCATAGCCGTCCATGTGCAAACAAGATTCTTTGTTTACGTTAGCATGTTGTTAGCTTGATTTAAGAATATTAGTGATTGTTAAAAGGTTAGTGAATGTAAGAAGGTTAATGATCAAATGATCATGATTAAAATAAAAAGAGATTTAGTAGAAGAAAGAATAAAAGTAAGAACATAAAGTCATGAGAATAATAGGTGAAACAAATCATTGATGGACTTGTTTATCATTTATATTCCTTACATCTATCATAAAACAATATAGAGTATACTTGTATGTTAGGATGATTCTTTAAATAAAATAAGAAAACTGAAACAATCTAGAAATGCATAATATAAAAGTAATATAAGATTACTAAAGCAATATAAAATCACCTTAGCATTAGAAAATTCTTGAAATTACTTATAAAAGAAAATTCTTGAAATTAATCAAACCAAAGGATGAAGGAAAGATTTGTGACTGAGATTTTTTAGAGAATGAGCAAATGAAAAGTGAAGTCTAAAGCTTGCTGTTATAGTTGACGTTAGGAGGGGTTATGAATGATGTTAATGATGAGTTACAAGTCTTTCAAAAGAGGGTTATGATTTGAATTTGAAATAAATATAAACTTAAATAAAATAAATAAATAAAAAATAATTACAATTTAAACTCTAAATTTATTAAAACCCTAATTTTAATTTGATAACTTATTTTTTTTATAAAATCTTTATAGACTTTATAAATCTCACAAAAATTTTGTAATTTGATTATTTATTTTAATTGAATATTTTAAATCTTATAATTATTAATAACCTTTTCAAATTTATATAATTTATTTTATAAATTATGTAATTAAATTAAATTGATTAAGTGACATATTTATTGTATTTGAAAAACAAAAATAAATAACATGACAAAATAATGAATTTGATTTACAAGATTGACTCAAACGGATTTGGGTTTGGGTTTATAGTTTTAAAATGGGTCAAATATTACAGTCTCCACTACTCTAGGAAATTTCGTCCGGAAATTTAATCACGAGGAGGCCGATGCAAAGAGATAAGTGTATTTGTTTTTTATTGGGTCTTCACGTTCCCAAGTGAATTCTAGGCCATGTTTAGGCTCACAACGAACTTTCACAATAGGAATTCGATTATGCTTGAGTGGCTTGATTTCCTTGGCTTTCAAGATGAAGTGAATAGAATCATTAATTTGAACTTTATCAAAACAGACAACTTCAGCATGATAACCAATCCATGCCTACTATGACATCGAAATTTTCAAGTTGCATTGGCGTAAGGTTGATAGAAAAATCATGCTCGTTACGATTAAAAAACCTTATGAGAATTGAATAATGAGTTTTAAAATTAAAAAAAAAAATCAATGATAAGATGATTCAAAGAACAATGAGATGTTTCGAGTGTAAACGTTTGGTTCGCAAACCAACGCTATACGTCGACTTATCAAAGTATTAGGTCAACCACAACCTTAATGAAGATATGTGTGCCTATAAGCGGACACTCACCTCAAGGGTTCCCAAGTAAGGTAAACAGATCCATCGGTTGATTTGAATTTATATCAACACCTTGCCTAGACAAATTACCTCGAGATACAGGTATCCCACTCTTCCAACATTGCATGTTTTTGGTCATGTGACACAGACTTTGACGGGATTTGAAAACCATGAATAATAATGCAACATTTGAAATTTGAAAAGCATTTGATTTAGGTACATTGCCTTAGATTATAAATAGGGAATTTGTGTGTACATTGATTGAAATCAAGGTATAAGAAATAATCACATAAGGCATATAATCACATAATCATGTCTAAGCATATAAAAAACATAAAATCTTATCTAAACATATAAAATACAAGAGAGGACTCATGTGCAAGGTTATTAGTTATAGTCTAGGTTATTTCATTTTCTAATAACCTAATTCCCTATAACCATGGCTCTTATCCCAATTTGTCACACCCCGACCGACGGCGAAATCATCGGGGCGGATGAATGTGAATTGATTGTTCATAACACATGGAGTTAAATAAGTTAAAAATAATGTTAAATACCATTTCCTTTGAATAATACTAATCAAACAATACATTACAATCAAATAAAAACTCAAGTAAATTATAATGATATTGTCTTTAATTTTTTACTAAGTCTAAGCCCTAAATATGCATTTAGAAGTCCACTAATCTGCATTCCTGAAATCATATGAAAAGTTAACGAGTCAGCTAACGATTTAGCCGGTGAGTAAACACAGGTTTAAATACATATATAGATTGATTAGAATTTATTGAAAGCAATTCAATTCACATGACAAGGACAAGACTTATAATGCAATGGTGTACATAAAAGACAAACCAAACACAATCAAACCAAATGATTGAATTTACTCAGTCCACAGATGAAGCCTTATGATTGATTGATTGACTCTGGTTTCGATCACCATTCGAATATTCATATGGGGTGGGTTGTCAAACCAATAGATCTATAACACCACTCGAATAGCCATATGGGGTGGGTTTATCAAACCAATAGATCTATCATTGTTACCATGTTTATATAAATAAATGATTGTATATCATCTAGTTTATCTAACTATACACACATAATTACAAGTAATAACATAACATGTTTTGAATTGAATTTAGAATGAAATAATAATGAATATCAATGATTGAATATTGAATCACATAACTTCCCCAAAATATAAGAACACATGAAAATGGGCTATGAATACTTACATTGGATAATGATGGTTGTAGGGTTCATAAGAAAGTTTGGATGTTCATCAGTCAAGGGTGATTTCCTAAATGATAAAAAAACAATAACGTGAGGTTGGAATTCATTACAAGAAGTTTGGAGGTGTAAAGAATGTCAAAAGGTGAAAGCTTGATTGAAAAAGGATTCTTGCATAAAATTTAGATTCTGGACAGAAAGTTAGGAGGTTTTGTCAACTGTAGATTAAGGTTTTTTGTATGTAACTTTCCAACTATGTACTTTTATCCTTTTTGTAATATATTAGGATGTGAGCTATAGCATGTCATAGTCACTAGTCAAAAGGCAATCTGCCTTTTGACCTTACATTGATCTTGTTGTCTAGATTAATATTTTCAGCTGGCCTTCAAAGTATGGCAGACTGTAGGATGTAGTATAAAGTGTCTCAAGTACTTGTATCTTCATGAATGCTTTGTAACACTTGTAAGAACTTGAGAGTAATATACATCATTCTTGAAAACCATATTTGAGTGTTCTTGTTCTTGTTATTTTACTTGTGTTCATTGTTTCATCACTAACTGGTTCCCTATTTGATTTGCTAAGTGTTTCAACCTCTCTCCACCTTATGAAACTATTACATTGACCACTCTTTCCCGGTCCTGCAATTGGTATCAGAGCATTTCAGGCTCTTGATTGTAAGATCTATAAATTTTTTATCACTTTAGTTTCACAAAAGACATATCAACTCAAATAGCAGCTCTTTCTAAGGCTGATATGGAAACCAATACTATGACAAAGTCTCTACTGATCACTCCTAATGACTTTGATACTTGGTGCCAATGTATGGAAGGGTTCATCATGTCTCACGATAGCAGGATGTGGAGATCTATTGTTGAAAGACCTCACATCCCAAGCACCTCTTCAGCCACTGCTGGAGGTGGGATGATACCAAAGGAAATGGCTAACTACTCTGAAGAAAAATGGAAGAAGATAGATGTAGATCAGAAGGCCATGACCGCTCTTCAAACTGCTATTCCTAACTCCATATACAGAGGCTTCAAGAAGTGCAAAACTGCTAAGCAGCTCTAGGATGCACTGAAGCTCATGTATGAGGGGTCTGAGGAAGCCAAGGAGAATAAGAAAGACATAATGAAGTAGCAGTTTGAAAAATTCACCTATAAGACAGGTGAAACCATGACTTAACAATACTTCAGGTATGTTGAGATTATGGATACTCTAATGGATGTTGGAGTAAAACTTGAGAATAGAGACATAGTGAGGAAGTTCATGTTCTCTCTTCCCAGAAAATGAACTCACTACTGTGTGGCCATCAAGAGAACTGAGAACCTGTCTTCTCTTACTCTCATAGAGCTGTATGGTATCCTTAGTGGTTACCAGATGGAGATGAAATTGCAAAATCCATCAAGCAGCTCTTCCAACAATCAGCAGTGTTCAGCCCTTCATGTGGTTGAAAGGGATAGCATAGAACCATAACATCATCTCATATGCTTCCCTGAAAACTCACAAAAGGATCCTTTTATCACCTTCCCCGAGACACCAAGGGAGAGCTACATCCAAGGAAGCCCATTCCAAGAGACAAGCTCTGCACAAGCCTTTGTGTCTACTTATGAAAGTTATGGCAACTTTCTTTTTACTCTTGAAGACTTGGACTGTTTCCATCCAGCTAATATGGAGTACATGGAGATTGTTCGACAGATGGCTCTTCTCACTCATAGAGCCAAGAAGTTCTACAAGAGGACAGGAAGAAAGTTTCCCAGCAATGTGGCCAGTGGAAAGTTTGGACTGGACAAAAGCAAAGTGAAGTGTTACAACTGTAACCAAAGGGTCACTTTGCTAGAGAGTGCAAGGCACCAAGGACAAATAGTGGCCAAGCACAATCCAGACCAAACTACACTGATGTTGCTCCAAGAACTGAGAAGCCAAGCCAACCAAAATAACATGCTGTTGTTGCTGTTAAAGAAGGAGGCTTTGGCTGGAGCTTTTAGGTAGAGGATGCTTCTCCAAACCAAGCACTAATGGCTGATCATGAAGAAGCTAAGGTATTGGAACATCTTTGTACTCCAAAATGCATTGCTAAAGTTAACATGCATAGGTCCTACAACTTGGAAGTGAGATCTGATCTTGAGTCCTTGAACATTTTAAAAGCTGATTTTAAAAGATCTGAAAATGATTATAAGCTTAAATTAGAAGATTTAGAGAAAACCATTTCAACTCTTAAGCATGAGCACACAAATTACAGGACTCAAATTAATGATCTCATTACCAAGTTAACTAAGTGCCAAGCTGAGCTTATGATCAGTAAAGCTATGGAAGAAAAATATGTTTTTGAAGAAGAAACCTTCAAGAACATAATATCTTCATCCATTCATGTAAAGATTTTTTTATCAGAACATGCAAGGACTGGGTTCAAATTAGATAGCTCCTTCACACACATTGTTATTTGTAAGACCTCCAAGGTGTGAAACTTGTCAAGATGAGCTGCCCTCCATAGATCCCATTCGAGAAGAGGATGAAGATGAAAAGGAGATAGTAAAGGATGAACTTGAGGTGAGTGATAAGGGTTATCCTAAGAAGGGACACTATTCTCCTGGAGAGAAGAAAGAATCAAGGATGACCAAGTCTGTAAAAAAGAACTTGATCAGGGCAGCTAAAAGAAAGTCCAAGAAAGACCAAAAGATCAAGGCCACTTTCAAGTCCAAGAAAAAGCAGGTTTTCATCTCCGCTGGATTTGAAGTGGTAAAGACAAAAGACTCAACTATGAACTCTAGTACCAAAAGTCCTAGTTCATGTCCAAATCAAGCTGATCTAGAGAAGAAGGCTGATAAAATGTGCACCACTACTGCACAACTTGAACCATCAAGTTCCAAGAGCAAGCCTCATCCCAAGAAGCCTGCTGCATCATCTGAGAAGATGAAGAAGGAAGTAGAAAGTGATCAAGCTCAGTCTCCCACTCAAAAGAAGATTCTCAGAAGCATGCCAACTGAATGCATCATGTGTGGTAGTACTTCTCACTTTGCCAAGGATTGCTTCTACAATCCAAAAGTACTATCCACATGAACAAGAAGAAAAATTCTGAGAAGAAGAAGAAGAAGATAGCTTCGGAAGGAAAATCTCTTCCTTCCGAAAGCTCCAAGGTGAAGCAAAAGATAAGTGAAAACTTTCATTCGGAAGAAATATTGGTCTCGAAAGAAAGGAATGCTTCCAAAGTACTAAAGTCTGCTGCAGTGGATGCAAAAGCTTCTGAAGGTCGAGTCTCCAAAACTTCCAAAGTCATCAAAAATTCCGAAGTGTTAAAGGCCAAGTCTAGTCTTCCAAAGATGGTGTGTAAGATGAAGAAAGGCCATGTGACTGAAAGTTCTTCATCAACAATAGCAAATGATCATCAGAACTTGCATATAAGATCAATTACTATTGCATTATCTTCTGTTCACTTTGACAAGCCCAAGACCAATAAGGCTTGGGTTTCCAAATGCAACTAACCATCTCTTTATATACAGGAATAGCTAAAGACCAAAGGTAATGTATGGATCATTGACAGTGGCTATTCCAGGCACATGATAGAATGGCTCTTTGCTTCAGAATTTTGAGAAAACCGATGGAGGGCCAGTTGCTTTTGAAGGAGAATCTAGTGGTTACATTACTGGAAGGGGCATGGTCACAAATTGTAAGCTCAGCACTAAAAAGGTAAACTTTGTCAAGGAGCTTGGGTACAATCTTCTGAGGGTATCCTAATTTTGTGATTAGAGACACAACATGCTCTTTACTGAGCATGAGTGCATTGTTTTCAAGCCTAGGTTGGTCCTTCCTTAAGAGCATATCCTGCTCAGAGCCCCCAGGAAAGGGAACATGTACAAGATGGATTTGCAGGAAACATCACCTTCAGGAGAAGTTTCTTGCTTTCTATCTAAAGCCAATAATGATGAGTCTTTCCTCTAGCATAAAAGAATATGCCATGTAAACTTTAAGAACATGAATAAATTAATTAAGAATGATTTGCTAATTGGAATACCAAAGAAAGAGTTTACAAGTGATGATAATTGTGTTGCATGCCTGAAAGGGAAGCAACACAAGTTATCTCACAAGCCAAAGAAATGAACTCCATCACTGCACCCCTACACTTATTACATATAGATCTCTTTTTGGGCCCCACCAGTGTAATGAGTTTAGGAAGGACCTTTTATTGCTTGGTGATCACATATGACTTTACAAGATATACTTGGGTCTTCTTTCTTAGAACTAAGGATGAGATTCCTGAGATCTTGAAAAGCTTCATTCTAAACATTGAGAATCAATGTGATCACAAGGACAAGATCATAAGATGTGATCAAGGAACCGAATTCAAAAACCAAATCCTTGATGCATTTTATGATGAAAAGGGTATTTCAAGACAATATAGTGCTCCCAGGTTACTAAGAGGAGAAACAAAACACTTATTGAAGCTACAAGAACCATGTTGCTTGACTCTAAACTACCCATCACCTTCTGGGCAGAGGCAGTCAACACTGCCTGCTATGTGCAGAACAGAGTTTTAGTGGTGAAGAATCATGGTAAGACTCCTTATGAGCTGTGGCATAAAAAGAGACCTTTCATTGGTTTCCTCAGATCATTTGGATGTCCTTGCACGATCTTGAATACCAAGGATCAAATAGGAAAATTTGCTGGGAAATCAGATGATGGATATTTCATTAGATACTCTTCCCAAGCTAAGGCTTATAGAGTGTACAATCTCAAAACTAGATGAGGAGTCAGCCAATGTGACCTTCAGTGAGCACACACCCAGTGTGAAATGTTCTGGTCCTGATTGGCTGTTTGATCTTGATTTACTTACCAACTGTTTTAATAAATCTTGTGAAGATGTTTCAGGATCTATAGGTACCACATCAACAAGAGATTCTGATCCACGATTTGAGCTGAGAAAACCAAGTGTTCAAACTACTTTAGCTCCAGTGGTAACTAGCCCTGTAGTTAGAAATCTTGTCAGCACAACCAAGACAAATTCTTCAGCTGATACATCTAAAGTGCCTATAAATTCCAGCACAGAGGCACATAACTCAAAAGAGGGAATTTCCAATGTAGGAGGAGATAGAGGTGGTGATAGTGATCAAGAATTCCTTGATGTTGATAACCACTACATAGAAGACAATATCAATAATGTAACACACTCATTGGATCAAGTTAATCTTGATAAGTATGTTGATGTGGTGGATGACTCTTAAGCACCAGATCTGAATTTCACCAATTTAGATCTATCCAAACAACTTGTTGTGATTCCTCAACTGAGAATCCATAAGTCCCATCCCACAAACATCATTGAAGATGTTAAGACTGGGGTGAGAACAAGAGGACAAACCCATAATAAAAACGTTTGCCTTCACTCTTGTTTCTTGTCCCAGATAGAGCCTAAGAAGATCGAAGAGACTTTGAAGGATGGAAGTTGGGTTAAAGCAATGCAGGAGGAGCTGCTTCAACTCAAAAGACAAAAGGTTTGGAATCTATGTCCTCTTCCTCAAGGGAAGACTACCATAGGTATTAAGTGGGTATTTAGGAACAAGAAGAATGATAAAGCACTTGTCATCAAGAACAAGGCAAGACTAGTAGTTCAAGGGTACACATAAGAAGAAGGGATTGACTACACAAATGTTTTTACTCCTGTAGCAAGACTTGAAGCTGTTAGGATATTCTTGGCTTTTGCTGCATCCACGGATTTCAAGGTCTACCAACTTGATGTCAAGTGTGCCTTCTTATATGGGGTGATTGATGAGGAAGTGTATGTCAAACAACCACCTAGCTTTGCAAACCCAGATCCTCCTGATTATGTCTGCAAGCTTGAAAAAGCTCTCTATGGGCTGCATCAAGCTCCAAGAAAGTCGTATGAGACATTATCATAGTATCTCTATCAGCATGGATACAAGATAGGTACTATTGATGGAACACTCTTCATCAAAGGAACATGAAATGACTTGATGCTGGTTCAAGTTTATATAGATGACATTATCTTTGGGTTAACTAATCTAAAGATCTGCAAAGACTTTGAGAAGTTGATGAAGAATAGATTTGAAATGAGTGCCATGAGGGAATTTAATTTCTTTCTAAATATTCAAGTGAAGCAGGTTGACAATGGCATCTTCATAAACCAGTCAAAGTATATGCAAGACATACTTACCAGATTTCACATGATTGAGTGCAAGGTTGCTAAGACTCCCATAGCTAGAAACTATTCTCTAGGACTAGACCTTGAGGGGGAATGTGTTGATGAACATTTATACAGGGCTATGATTGGGTCTTTTATGTACCTCACAGCCAGCAGGCCGATATCATGTTTGCTACATGTTTTTGTGCAAGATATCAAGCCAAACCCAAGATGTCGCACCTGGTTGCGAGTGAGAAAGGTTATCCTAAGAAGGGTCACTACTCTCCTAGAGAGAAGAAAGAATCAGGATTGATTAAGTCTGCAAGGAAGAACTTGATTGGGGCAACCAAGAGATAATCAAAGAAAGCCAAAGAGATCAAGGCCACTTTTATCTCCAAGCAAAAACAAGTTTTTATCTCTGCTAGGTTTGAAGTGGTTAAGACTAAAGACTAAACTATGGACTCTAGTACCAGGAGTCCTAGTTCATGTTCAAATCATCCTAGTCAAGAAAATAAGGTTGATAAAATATGCATCACTACTGCATAGCCTGAACCATCCAATTCTAAGAGCAAACCTCACCCTAAGAAGCCTGCTATGTCATCTATGAAGATGAAGAAAGAAGTGTAAAAAGATCTAGCTTAGTCTTCTACTCAAAAGAAGCCTCTAAGTATGCAAGTTGAAAGCATCATATGTGGTGGTACCTCTCATTTTTCTAAGGATTGCATGTACAATCCCAAAAGTACCATTCATATGATCAAGAAGAAAACTTTTGAGAAGAAGAAGAAGATAGCTTTGGAAAGAAAAAGTTTTCCTCTCAGAAGCTCCAAAGTGAAGAAGAAGATAGGTGGAAATTTACCTTCAGAAAAAATTTTGGTCTTGGAAGAAAGGGATGCTTCCGAAGTACTAAATTCTACTGCAATGGATGCAAAAGCTTCCAAAGGTTCAGTCCCCAAAACTTTTGACGTCATAAAAACTTTCAAAGTCTTGAAGGGCAAGTCTACTCTTCCAAAGATGGTATGGAAGATAAAGGAAGGCCATGTGACTGAAAGTTCTTCATCAACAACAACAAATGATCCTCAGAGTTTACATATAGGATCAATAATTGTTGATTAATCTTCAGTTCACCTTGATAAGCCCAAGACCAATGAGGCTTGGCTTTCCAAATGTAACTAACCATCTCTTTCTATGCAGGAATAGCTGAAGACCAAGGGAAATGCATGGATCATTGACAGTGGCTGTTCTAGGCATATGACAAGAAATGGCTCTTTGCTTCAAAATTTTGAGAAAATTGATGGAGGGCAAATTGCTTTTGGAGGAGAATCAGATGGTTACATCACTGGAAAGGGTAGGGTCACAAATGGTAAGCTCAGCATTAAGGAAGGTAAACTATGTCAAGGAGCTTAGATACAATCTCTTGAGTGTATCCTAATTTTGTGATCAGAGTCATATCATGCTCTTCACTAAGCATGAGTGCATTGTTCTCAAACCTGGGGTGGTCATCCCTCAAGAGCATATCCTACTTAGAGCCCCCAAGAAAAGGAACATGTACAAGATGGATTTGCAGGAAACCTCCCCATCTAGAGAAGTTTCTTGCTTTTGGTCTAAAGCCAATAGTGAAGAGTCTTTTCTTTGGCATAAAAGAATGTGCAATGTGATTTTTAAAAACATGAATAAACTGATTAAGAAAGATTTAGTAACTGGAATGCCAAAGAAAGAGTTTACAAGTGATGATCACTATGTTACATGTCTAAAAGGGAAGCAACATAAAATATCTCATAAGCCAAAGGAAAAGAACTCCATCACTACTCCCCTACACTTATTACATAAGGATCTCTTTGACCCCACCAGTGTAATGAGTTTAGGAATAACTTCATATTGCCTACTGATCACAGATGACTTCATAAGATACAGTTGGGTCTTCTTCCTTATAACTAAGGATGAGACCCCTGAGATCTTGAGGAACTTCATTCTGAAAATTAAGAATCAAAGTTATCATAAGGTCAAAATCATAAGATGTGATCAAGGAATAGAATTCAAGAACCAAATCCTTGATACATTTTGTGTTGAAAAGGGTATTAGAATACAATACAGTGCTCCCAGGAGTCCATAGCAAAATGGTGTTGCTGAGAGGAGAAACATGACACTTATTGAGGCTGTAAGGATCATGCTCTCTGGCTCTAAACTGCCTATTTCCTTCTAGGCAGAGGTAATCAACACTGTCTACTATGTGCAGAACAGAGTTTTAGTAGTCAAAACTCGTGGTAAGACTCCTTGTGAGCTGTGGCATAAAAGGAGACCCTTTATTGGTTTCCTCAGATGATTTGGATGTCCATGCACTATCTTGAATACCAAAGATCAGATAGCCAAATTTGCTAAGAAATCAGATGATGGACACTTTATTGGATACTCTTCCCAAGTTAAAGCTTATAGAGTATACAATCTCAATACTAGAGTAGTTGAGGAGTCAGCCAATGTGACCTTCAATGAGCACACACCTAGTATGAAAGGTTCTGGTCCTGATTGGCTGTTTGATCTTGATTTAGTTACCAACTATTTTAATAAATCTTAAGAAGATATTTCAGGATCTACAGGTAGCTTATCAACAGAAGATCCTGACCTAAGATTTGAGATGAGAAGACCAAGTCAGAAAACTACTTCAGCTTTAGTGGTAACTAGCCCTGCAGTTAGAAATCCTGTCAGCACAACCATGACAACCTCTTCAGCTAATACATCTGAGGAGCCTATAAATTCCAGCACAGAGGCATAAAACTCAAATGAAGGCGTTTCCAATATGGGAGGAAATAAAGGTGGTGATGGTGATTATGAATTTCTAGATGCTGATAACCACTCCATAGAAGACAACATTAATAATGTCACACACTCATTGGATCAAGCTTCCCTTAATAAGTGTGTTGATGTGGTGGATGACACTCAATCACTAGATCTGAATTTCACCAATTTAGATTTGTCCAATCAATTTGTTGTCATTCCTCAACTGAGAATCCACAAGTCATATCCCACCATAAATATCATTGGAGATATTAAGACAGGGGTGAGAACAAGAGGACAAACACATGACAAAAATATTTGTCTATACTCTTGTTTCTTGTCCTAGATTGAGCCAAAGATGGTTGATGAGGCTCTGAAGGATAAAAGTTGGGATGAAGCAACGCAAGAGGAGCTGCTTCAATTCAGAAGATAAAAGGTTTGAAACCTATGCCCTCTTCCTCATGGGAAGACACCAATAGGTACCAAGTGGGTTTTTATGAATAAGAAGGATGATAGAGGATTTCTCATCAAGAACAAGCCAAGACTAGTTGTTCAAGGGTACACACAAGAAGAAGAGATTAGCTACACACAAGAAGAAGAGATTGGCTACACACACATTTTTGCTCCTATGGCAAGACTTAAAGCTAGTACAATATTCCTTGCTTTTGCTGCATCCAAGAATTTCAAGATTTACAAACTTGATGTCAAGTGTGCCTTCTTATCTGGTGTGATAGATGAGGAAGTGTATGTCAAACAACTACTTGGCTTTGTAGACCCATATCATCTTGGTTAGTCTGCAAGCTTGAAAAATCTCTCTATGGGCTGCATCAAGCTCTAAGAAAGTGGTATGAGACACTGTCACAGTATCTTGTTCAGCATGGATACAAGAGGGGTACTATTGACATCACACTCTTTATTAAAGGAATAGGGAATGACTTGATGCTGGTTTATGTTTATGTAAATGACATCATCTTTGGGTCACGTAATCCAAAGCTCTGTAAAGACTTTGAGAAGCTGATGAAGAATAGATTTGAAATAAGTTCCATGGAGGAACTCAATTTCTTTCTAGGAATTCAAGTGAAGCAGGTTGACAATGACATCTTCATAAACCAGTCAAAGTATGTGCAGGACATACTTACTAGATTTCTCATGACTGAGTGCAAGGTTGCTAAGACTCCCATAGCTAGAAACCACTCTCTAGGACCAGATCTTGAGGGGGAATGTGTTGATGAACATTTATACAGGGCTATGATTAGGTCTCTTATGTACCTCACAGCCAGCAAGCCTGATATCATGTTTGCTACACGTATTTGTGCAAGATATCAAGCCAAACCCAAGATGTCGCACCTAGTTGCTGTCAAGAGAATTCTCAGATATCTAAAAGGTGCACTCAAACTGGGCCTTTGGTATCTAAAGAATTCTGACTTCAATCTGTATGCCTATATAGATAGTGACTATGGTGGCTGTAATATGACTGCAAAGTCCACATCTTTGGGTGTCAATTTATTGGTGGAAGGATAGTCTCATGGCAATGCAAGAAACAATCTTGTGTATCTACATCAACTACTGAAGCTGGATACATTATTGCTGCAAGATACTATGCTCAAGTGCTTTGGATTCAGAATTAGATGCTATACTATGGATTCAACTTTAAGGAGACTCCCATACACATAGACAACAACAATGATATATCTATTACAAAGAATCTAGTACAACACTCAAAGACAAAGCACATCAACATCAGGTATCATTTGATTAGAGATAATTTTGAAAAAGGATTGATAAAAATAGTCAAAGTTAACACAAATGAAGAATATGCTGATCTGTTCATAAAAGCTTTTGATGAATAGAGATTTAAGTATCTTATATCAGCTATTAGGATGATTAACTTTGGATAGATTTTCTTAAACTAAACTCAAGATTATTTTTAATGATATGTGTGTCTTAAGTTGTCTATATCATTACCATATAAGCCCTGTTTTTCTTTGGAAGAAACTTATTAAAATGATATCCCTTAGTATTTTGAGAATTTTTTATATATTTTCCTTCGGAAGACATCAAGTTGTCTTCGGAAGAAAATTATGTCTTCAAAATAAATAACTACTTCTGAGAAATTAACCTTCAAAATAAATTCGAATTTATCTTCTGAAGTTTATATTTGTCACTAAGTACTTATATGCATTGAAGGACTATCTTCTTCCGAAAGCAATTAAGTCTCGAAAGCTTTATTCTTTCATTGAATAAGATTTCTGATATTTGATATCTTCTGAAGCAAAATCTATCTGGGAAGTAAAAACACTCTAAGTAATTTTTCTTCTGAAGCAAAATTCTTGAAAAGCTAAGGAATATCTTCCGAAGCCAAATTGGCTTCGGAAGTTTTCTCAAAAAAACTTTGGAAAATTTTCGACTTCCAAGATAACTACCTTTTGGGCACTTTTTCATAGGTGGGACTGACACTCGGATTTCAATGTTTATTTGTTTGCATTAGGTTTGTTTTAAATCCATATCATATATATATATATTTGTACAACGGTTCCCCCTCTTTCACTTTCTCCTTCATCTGCAAGATTCAAACCCTAAATTCACCCATAAACCGACCTTGTTCTTACCTTTCTTCACCCCAAAGCTACTCAAAATGGCCAACCCTGATCCCCAAAACCAACCGGATTTCTCCATGCACTTACACAGGCAACATAATCAAGTTGCTCTGTTATTGTCTAAGAGATATCCAGGTTTCTCAGACGTTTTCCGCTTCTTATCTCTAACCAACTACTTCACCACAATCACAATCGACCATCAACTATATAAAGATCAACTTATGGAGTTCTAGAGGACCTGCCAAGAGGTCATATTGGATGGTGGGAAGGCACTATCTGCCACAGTGCAGGGGTGGACAGTATTCATCACTCCAGCCATCATCAACTCTCATCTAAGGCTGGATGATGAAGAGGGTGACTTGTCCTTTCTTAAATCTATTGTTAAAAACTCATTTCGGCAGATGGGCTATGAAGGGGACTACTCCGTAAGAACCTTCAGGAAAGTTAAGGTCTCATCCAAGTGGAAGTACCTCCTCCATATGGTTATCCACTCCCTATTAAACAAACATGGAGGTTGGGACCAAATTCTCAAGGAACATTCCTATATAGTCTATGGAATGGTACAAAGGGGGTCAAGTTTAGGTATCCTCAATTTGTATATACAAATCTGCTTGCAAACTTGGACTCCTTAGAATATTATATGTTCCCTAGATATGTTCAACACATTTTTAACTGTTAACTGGGCTCACAGTTAAAGGGAATAGGCAATGTTCTTAAATTGGGACAGATGAAGCCCGGCATCTTCAAGATAATGAGAAAGCCAACTATTGACTTCTTAAGGGTAGAAACAGCCTTGGTCCCAAAAATGTTAGAGCTTATTGCTTAAGGTGACAACTTGGAAGCACCAGCCAATATTGAACCCACACCTTCTATTCCCGCTACCCCCACATAGCCACAAATCACCATCACCTATCAAAGAAAATCCAAATGAACCCCTACTCAGTCTACTCAGGTTGAGCAAGCCCCCAAATCACCAACCATGCAAGAAGAAGTGGACACTAGAGCTCCCACTTCTCCAGAGGACCAAACCACTCCCATCATTTCTATGATCAATGCTGAGATTCCTCATGCTCAGCCTGATGAGCTCACAACCCCAGCCTTAAGCCTTCACTCAGAGTCTCAAAACTCTAGTGATTAACCTTCAGAGGAATGTTACCATCCCTAACCACTTGACCTCAACCAATCAATACCAAACCTTGAATTCTATGATGATGAAGATATAGGATTCAGTGAGTACTATGAGTCTCTCTTCTCCACCCCCACTCAAGGATAGATGAGTGCTCCTCCATCACTAATATCTAGCCCATATCATCCACTTACAACTGAGGTGTACCTCCCTGAACCTGTTCAAGAGGCCCATATGGAAGAGGCTCTCACTTTTGCAAGTGATTACATCATTCAGAACTCAACCATAGCAACCTAGCCCATTGACACTTCTTTTGAAGTTGTTAGTGTGTAGGGAAAAACTAGGAGCCAAGAAACTAAAGCTAGTGATGAGGAAGAAGACCTTGGTCCTATTCTCTCATCCCCCTATGACGCTTCTGATAAAAATAAGGGGAGTCTGCAACTAAAGGTGTACAAACTATCCAAACTTTGCACCTATTTAGTTTCAAATGTTAGTCACCTAGAATCTCATATGACTACCTTACAAAGAAAGGTCAATAATCAGCAACTTGAGATCACTAATCTTAAGGGAAAGTTAGCTGAAAGACCCATCCAGAGGACTCAACTAGACCCATAAGAACCTTTGGATATGGTGGACCTAACTCCTAGCTCCCCTATGCAAGAGGGTGATGCTACCAAAAATGGGGAGAAAGTCTTACTTACAATCACAGAACCTGGGAGTTCATCTCAGAGTATGGGCATGGAGGACTCACCACCCTCACTTGTAGTTGTCCACACTCAACAAACTCCTCAAGTCCATATTGATATGGACTCACTCATTCAAAGCTTGTTTGAGGAGGGTATAGCAAGGGCTATGCCTACTACATCTCACCTTGTTGATAATCCAATAGTGGGATGAAGGTATGATTAAGAAAGGAGAGCCCTGGTAATCTCTAGGTCTCAAGGTCAATAAGAGATCTTTAACTTTTTTAACCTGAGATACTATAAGAGCACCTATCTAGTTGACCTCCCACTTGCCAACCCAAGTCAAAACCGGCAAGCTTCAAGGTTAGCTAATAGGATTCAACAAAGGGTGCTTAAAGAGTTCAAGATGAGAACTAGACTATATAGGCGGAGGCTAGCAGGCAAGACTGTTGGTCAACTAGATGCTGAGGTGGACCCTAAGATTAGCTTCGAAGGGGAAACCTTGGCTGAAGGCCCAACAGTTGAGCCTGTGAACCTTGAGACAGGAGCTACTTTAGCACCCTCAGCACCCATTACCCTCAGTGAGGCACCAACTGGTGAAGGTGTCTCACAACCTCTTTCTCTTGCCAGAGCTCAAGTGCAGCAGCAAGCAATGAAGGTAAAATCTCTCTCTACCCTAAGTCACATAGGCTTGTGAGTGACAAAGGGAAAATGAAGATGACTCCTGAGGAGATTGAGGAGGAGAAGAGAGAGAGAGAGAGAGAGAGAGAGAGAGAGAGAGAGAGAGAGAGAGAGAGGAAGAGGAAGGCAAGGGGAGAGAGATCAAGTAGGACCCCAGGCTTTATGGAAGCTACAATCAGGGTTGCCCCCAAGCCAAGTACTTAAGATGATGAGTTAGGGGCAGCCAGACTGAATTATTTGGGGTCCAGGAACAATAACATTGATGAACTCATCTCTCTCTCCTTGGAGTAATTAAATGGACTGGCTGACATGGAAGTGTCTAAGGAGAGGAAGGAAGCTGGGACAGCAGAACTGCTTCTCAAGATCAAAGAATAAAGAAGAAGAAATAGATTCTACAAAGCTCCTACCCTCTCCCTAGTTCAGGAAAGTCCTGAGACAGAGACTGTGGCCACTGAGCAACAAACTCAGGTAGATAGGGAACAAGATAGACAAAACATGATCATCTACCTGAATGCCACAGGTATCTATCAAGCAACAAACCTTCTTCCCTTGCCATATGACTACATTGAGTTCGAATACCTAAAGAAACTTGAGCAACAAGTGCAAAAAGAGCAAAAAGCTACAAAGAGGAAGATGAGGGAAGAGGCTACAAGGTCAAGAGCCACCATCAAAGCAAACATAAAGACATCTGCTGATAGACAGAAGATGGTGAGCTTCTTGAAGCTGTATGAATTCTTTGGAAGGAGACTTGGTCCAATGTCTCTATCTACTATGGATGAGCATATTAGAGTGATCAAGCAAAAATAAAAAGGGGTGAGCTGATTGACTTGTATTCTCCACCAAGTCAGGTTGTACCTGAAGCTGAGGTCAAGGTTGAACCCTAAGAGACAACACAACGTGGACCTAGTGCCGCATCATAGCTAGCTTCATCTTCTGATCTACAACAAGGTCCTGATCCTTCTCCTTCTGAACCTGTAAAGGACAGGGACCCAACTAAGGAAGACAAACAAAAACAACCTAGTACTGTAGGCTAGTCTCCTCAGTTAAAGTTCAGAAAGAGGAAAAGAATGGCCATAAGAAGGGACAAGAAGAAGAAGAAGAAGAAGAAGAGAAGAAGTCCAAGGCATCCACCTCTGCACCTCAGAATGGGTCAGAACATCTTAAGGGTGATCAAGAAGAGGCTGCTTATCCAACTCCTATTCAAATAGAGCCTCTTACTGCAAAGAGACCTATCGTGTCTTGGATGTTTGCCACCAATCCAGATAGATGGTATGTCACTAGAAATCAAGGGGGTCTAGACCTGTACTTCTGGCAAAACATACTTGACCTCCCTTTGCATGATATCTATGACATGAGGAGATACTTTGAGAGCCTGAGGAATCCTGACCAACTGATGATAAAAGAAATGGTCTTGATTCTGATGAGGACTGTAAATAGATAAAGATCATGAATCATATGTCTCTTCAGTTTTGGTAGATGCAACCAAGATCAACCAAAGAACTCTCAGCATGCACAAGTGAAGTACAAGGAAGTTACTTTAGAAGATTTGATACAACTCAGTAAATTATGCTAAGTATCAAATCTTCCGAAGCCAAATGACCATATCTTTCGAAGCCAAAGATTAAATCTTTCGAAGCTTCAAAGACAAAGTCTTTCGAAGCCAAAGACTGATTTCTTCCGAAGACAGAGAAGACATGCTTTGTTTGAATCACCTTTTGACAAAAGCTAAATCACTTTTCGCTGCCACTTCTGATGACTCACCAACTTATATGGTTTTGTGAAAAGTCCATACTTTTGTCAACTGTAGATTAAGGTTTTTTGTAGGTAACTTTCCAACTATGTACTTTTATCCTTTTTGTAATATATTAGGATGTGAGCTATGGCATGTCATAGTCACTAGTCAAAAGGCAATCTGCCTTTTGACTCTACATTGATCTTGTTGTCTAGATTAATGTTTTCAGCTAGCCTTCAAAGTATGACAGACTGTAGGATGTAGTATAAAGTGTCTCAAGTACTTGTATCTTCATGAATGCTTTGTAACACTTGTAAGAACTTGAAAGTAATATATATTATTCTTGAAAACCATATTTGAGTGTTCTTGTTCTTGTTCTTTTACTTGTGTTCATTGTTTCATCACTAACTGGTTCCCTATTTGATTTGCTAAGTGTTTCAATCTCTCTCCACCTTATGAAACTGTTGCATTGACCATCCTTCCCCGGTCTTGCATAGAGTATGCTTGGATGTTAAGATGATTCTTTAAATAAAATTAAGAAAATTGAAACAATAGAAATGCATAATATAAAAGCGTTATAATATTACCAAAGTAATATAAGATTACCTTAGCATTAGAAAATTCTTGAAATTACTTGTAAAAGAAAATTCTTGAAATTAATCAAAACTAAAGAATGAAGAAAAGGTTTATGAGTGAGATTTTTTAAAGAATAAACAAATGAAAAGTGAGGCCTAAAGTTTGCTTTTATAGTTGAGGTTAGGAAAGGGGTTATGAATGGTGTTAATGGTGATTTACAAGTCTTTTAAAAGGAGGTTATGATTGGAATTTGAAATAAATATAAACTTAAATAAAATAAGTAAATAAAACAATAATTACAATTTAAACTCTAAGTTAATTTAAACCCTAATTTTAATTTAATCAACTTATTTTTTATAATATCCTTATAGACTTTATAAATCTCACAAAAACTTTATAATTTGATTATTTATTTTAATTAAATATTTTAAAATGTTATAAATATTAATAACTTTTTAAAATTTATTTTAGAAATTATGAAATTAAGTTATATTGATTAAGTGACACATTTATTGTATTTGGAACACAAAAATAAATAAATGACTAAATAGTGAATTTGATTTACAAGATCGGCATAAACGAATTTGAGTTTGAGTTTATATTTTGAAAATGGGTCAAATGTTACAATTCAGCCCTCGTTGCAGTTAATTGGCATTGAAGGCTTCTGATTATGGAATATGATGAAGAACTATGGATATAAATGCAAAAAGGGGAGAGGTCAGTTATGAACACAAATAGAGTTTTCTTTTTCAATCTGGTCAAACTGTCTTGTGGATTGGATTTGTAACCCTTTGAATTTGAATACCCACGTGAAGTCCTTGATTTTTAATAAAGTAGTTTATAGTTTAAATAAAGATGAATTTTAAATTACCTTGATTTTGAATACCATGTGAAGCAACTTATTAATATCATAACCTCCTCTGGTTGCTAAGGGACACTTATTGTAATAATCTGGTTATTTATTCATAGCTAGTTATTTTGCTAAATTAGAAAATAACAGAAGTACTAATGAGTGACAACACACTTTATTTGTAAATGATTAAGTTTATATGACAACCAACAAGAATTCAAAATCATGAATCACACATGCTCATATGGCAAAATCAAATACAAATAATGTAAATCGCATGTGATTTATATCTAAATCTTTAACTCAATTAACCCGAATTTTTTTCTATATTAAGAACCCATGGTTCTCCCAAATCAAATACAAAGGAAAAGTTAAATCACAATGAATCGTTCTTTATTGGTACAATTTAATTTTTTTTTTCCGTCTCGTCGACACCTTCATGCTCATATACCAAGGCTAAAGTCATCAACCTCTCTCGGCCACCACTTCAATTGATGACCTAAAAAAGAGGAAATATTGTCCCCATTAAGGCCCCATCTAAGCTTCGAAGGAATTTTAAAAATACGTTTGGCCACGAAAAGTTAGTTCTATCCCTTAAAGCTCGTGATGGATTTTCTCCTTTTACCATTATACAACTCTACTTTCTTTTTTGCACTATATTTGCACTAAATCTATGCGAAAGGAATGTCATAAATACCGATATGTTAGAAATTATGTTCTTTAAGTTTTCCATGCTTCTAAATTGATCTTGTTGTAGTAATACTTAGAACATTGTTTCATGAAGATACTTGAAGATCATATATTCTAGTAAATACCGAGCAAATTTACAGAGTTTTAACTTATATTCAACATGATGGTTATCACATTGAGAGGGTGATCGTAACGATACTAAGTATCTTCAAGTTTCATATGATAACTATGACAAGAAGGTAGTATTAGAGAAACAAAAGGACTTACCAGATAAAATATATATCATATACAAACTAGAAGTTAATTTCATCATATGATAGACTAGATAGATCACCCAGGTAGCATCATGACAAGGTGAATAATCAAAAGTGGCAGCAGATAACTCTTCAACTGCTCTAAAAGCCTTGTTACTATAAGACTTATCATATGCAACATGTTCTCACGACAAATTCAACCATTCATTAGAGGCTCCATAAATCTCCTTTAAAGAATTATATTCTGTTGTTAAAAAGAAGTCAAGAGATATTTGTTGATCTTATAAGATGCATCTCTATATGGTTACATGCAAGTTTAATTATTTATGATCTTAAAAGATTCATCTCTATATGGTTACAGACGAGTTTGATTATTTATTTATTTACTATAGCTAGAGGAATGTAGCATTTTTCTGACGCTACGAAACGTCCTTCTTTGAAAAGTTTAAGTACCGTCGTCTAACCAAGTAGTTATAAGAACCATTGTCAGGCACAATGTGAAGTATATAGTAAGAGGCATATGTAGTCGAGATGAGATATGTTTATCTAGATGAATATTGAAAATCGCTCTTAATAAGATGCCAATTACAATCTCCTACATGAAGGCAAACCACTCTATACTACTACTCTAATCAAACAAAAACCAATTGCTAGTAAAAAATACTCCCCACTACAACTAGTCTGTAGAAGAAAACAAAGTTTATTCCACATAAACATATTTGGTTGCATGATCTATATCAAATGAACATAGTAAATAAAATAGTTTAAAATTTAGAGTAGAAAAGGACATGATCATACTACTATAATGTGATGTAGTTGTGGATGCTAGGATGTTCTTAGGCCAAAAAAAACTATTAAGAGTGCAAATAAGTGAAAGAACAAAGAATCAAGAACATATAAAAGTATTCAAGGAAGTTGCATAATAATTCTTATTGAAATAGTAAGAAAGTTGAGAGAGTTTTTCTAGAGAAAGAAGTGAGAGCAATCTAAAACAAGGACACATACCCTCTATTTATACTTGAGCAAGGTAGGGTTAAAGATGAGAAGTTTAATGAAATTAATGGAATTTAAATCAACTTAATAAGGATTGAATTTTAAAGAAAAAAAGGGAAAATTTTGTGAAAATTTTTAAATGTGTCTCACACACATTTGTAATGTAATAAAAGTAGACTAGGATAGTTCATGTAACATATTGTGTGATGTGTAATTTAATATAAGGTGATTATAAATATTTTTAGTCCATGCATTGAATTAACTAAGTTTCAAATAAAAATAAACAAGTCATATGATAACAAAGCACATAATATATAAATTATAGTGTTATGAAATAAGAAATGCATGTGACCACTTTCATCTGAACTTTCATGTCGCTTAGTAGAATAAGTAATCATAATAATGTTATGACAATGTTATACATGACATAGACGTCATATGAAATCTTATTGATATAACCAAGAATTTTAAGTACAAAAGTCATGGATGTTACATCATAGTTGTTATATTTGCTCACATTTGCCTTGAAATATTTATGAGGTTCATTTCTAACATATTTCATGCTCATTTAACTTTGTTTTGAAGATATGAAACTATCCACTATTAGGCATTTTCATTAAGTCTTTTAAAACAGCCTCTCAATAAAATCTTTATTTCTTTTACTAAAATTTCATGGATCATACGAGTTACATGATAAAATTCCTTGTGCCCACAACAATGTTCTTCTCTGGTTTTTGCCACAAATATTATCATTGCTAGACACACATCATGTTGATATTAAAGTGATATCTTTAGCAACACCTACTTGTTGCCTTGTAGTTGTTTTATAGTGTTCCATGAAGTTTGGAAATTTTGTGTTATAGGAACTTGATTTGGATTTGAAAAGAAGAAAAAAATTATAGTATTGAGTATTCAAATAACTTCAAGATCAAAACAAGAATTTAGATCTATGAAAATAAAAGATTAGAAGTAAAGAGAGCATAGTATGAAGTATTTGTATAATCTTCATGGTTGAAATAAAAATTTGGGTCCATGGTCAAAAATAAGAAACCGAAATAGATTAAAAGTAGAGAATCAGATGTGTGAAAGTATGAAATACTATACCTTGTAAATAGATATAATATTAAGAATTTTGGTATCATTTATATTTTTTTAATTTACATAATGTTAGATTTATAGATAATACACCAATAGAATATTTACATGTATAATAATATCAAAAATAAATAAAGAAATTGAGTTGATAATGGACATCCTCATGATTGGTCAAGTTCAGCCCATAAACCAAGTCATAAATTTTGTTTTAATCTTTAACCTCCAACAGACACTGACAAAGGAATATCAATGAGAGTAGTGTATGACTGGGTGATAATCAATGAGGATTGACTATATTAGATGATTTCAATGATTATTTGCAACGGAAATACAAACATCAAGGATCAAACAATCAAAAATACTCATAATAATGTAATGTATTGTATTGATTTCAATGGATACAAAAGTTTTCATAGTGATAAGATTTCTCAGAGTTGCTATTGTTGGCTAAGAGTTATAAAAAGGATAAAACCTTATGTATTTATAGGTCAGACACTATAACCTGTACAATAACCTAAATACCCTAGCAAACAATCTAGAATATTATGCACAAGGTACATGATAACAATATTCGTAAAAGTAGTTTTTTCACCCTTATTTGTATCTTGTACATCCGCATTTCGTTTTTTGGGTGTACAAGTCTTGTCCGCATTTCTTGTGTTAGGCATAAATATTTGTTTTGTTTCACCCGCATTAGTTCTTTGCGGGTGGACAAATGCTCATCAGTATTTGTCTTTGTTCACCCGCAAAAACTAATACGACTGAACAAATACCTAGCTTTTTCTTCATCCGCATTTCTTCATCCGCATAAAATCCACGCTTGTATGTTTTCCAACAAAAACATAATCCATCACATCTTCAATTGGCATGCATGATCCTTTCAAGGTCCAACAGTCTAAGTGTTAAGATTAGTTGCCCGCTTGTTCTTGAGTGTTTTACTGCATAGTTTCATACTCTCTTTTTTCAGTGATCTAAGAAAGTGTTCTTGAGGTTTTATCATTACATACTCTACATCAATGGGTTGATTTGTTAAGCACCAACTTTTGCTTCAAGTGGACTATTGCTTGAAGGGAAGTTTTCTTGGTTCCTTGTCCACTACAATCAACGGTTTTTCTACCGCTAACATACAAAGGTTTAAAATCTTTAACACCATAAGGCCGGTTTTTCATTTTGTTTCGTGTTTTCTTGCAAACAAATCCATGGTGTTATGCTTTAGGGTTTAAGAAAACTCGACATATAAATCCAATATATTTACGAAGAGCCATAGTGGTTTGTTGGCAACCACCAACGAAAAGGTCATATCCCTTTAAACCATCCCCTTAAGAGAATCACAACCCATATTATGTGTAACTAATCCAACTGGTGTGTTTCATGAAGCCAAACACCTAAATCTTCGTTATACTCAAATAAAACTGCAAGGACCAGATCATTGAACCAACACAACCATTGCGAACTAATTCGATGTTTCTCTTTTTTTACTTGTACTAGTACTCGACCCAAAAGAAGTACATTCATTTTTATTAACAATAATCATTTAATTTCATTCTTTGATTGAGTTACTTATATAAACACAAGCGCGAAATATAGGAGTCAAGTTGTAGTTTATTAGGGTCTCACTCAAACTTGTATCGTGTTTTTCGGCCATTATATAATACGTATAAATTGAAGTTTGCAAATGATCTTATAAGCTGTAGACTTGCCTAAATAGGTTTTCAGTGATAAGTTTTGTTGTTTTCTATTTCTAATATACAGTTTAAAAGAGATTTCATTTACTTATATTTCAAATTAAGTTTAGTTTTCAAAAATATTTCGTTTTTCTAGTCGAGGTCGAAGCGATCTCAAATCCTCCCCAAGAGTTTTATCTTAGTCACAAAACCCATAGAGTTATCGAGTTGAGTTCAAACATTACCTAAAGCACTCGAGCAAAGCTTGAGCTTACCTTGAAGTAGTAAAGTTAGCGAGCATTACTTTTAACTACCTTAACAAGAGACAATTTACAAAGTCAAATTATAGAGTAAGAAACATTAATAAAACCTCTTCGGCCAAAGACTTAATGAAGCACATACTTCCAAAATCGTCTTTTGTTCATTCACAAACCAGATTTTCTTTCAATAAGAAAAAGAAAAAAAAGAAGAAGTTAAAGCTGATTATCAAATTTCAAGCGTCATCCAATAAATATAAATTTGGTCCCGAAAGAATTCACAAAAGATTATGATATTTATAAGGCACATTAAAATGTTAAAACATAAGATTTTAGTGGACATCATTTCTGTTTTGTTTTTTTTTTCTTTTTTGAATGCCCAGAAATAGCAGAAAACTTCACACTTATTTTCATAGAAAATTTGGACCTCAAAGTTGATGCTCCGGTTATCATAAGAAAAGATTTTCCCTTCATCCTATACAACTCTCATTTTGGAGATTAATAGAAGGATCAAAATTGCAATAAAACACATAAAGAAGCTACAATCTGCTTCTATATATACATGTTTCATAGAACAAACAGATTTTCTTGAACAAAAACTCATTGAAAGCGGCTCGGAAAGAAACTGTGAATCATTGGTCTTCAGGTTTGTTTTGGTTCTCCACATGAGCGGTTTCTTGGGCTGCTTTCTCTTGGTCAAGCTTGTACTCGAGGTACTCCTCGAAAGGATCACCACTTGAAGAATCACTTTTGGATCCTTTATGGTCTCTTGGTGAAGATGCAAGTCCATCTACAGAAAAACCTGATGAACAAGGGAAGCCCGGTTAATCAAAGTTTCAGAAAGTTGTTCAGTTTACTATTAGTAATATTTGTCAACTCATTTCAGACTCAAATAAGGTAGTTCAAACTCTTCATTATAGTAAAAGGAGAATAATCTTCAACTTTTTGGTACTTCATTATGAAGCAAGTCACAAGTATATTCGTTTGACTGACCTTTTCTTGAGTTCAACTTTTTGGTGTGCCGTCTAATAAGCTGCTTTGTTTTTGTTATGGTGAGCTGTCTGGCAAAAGGAGAATAATCTTCATTATCACTCCATTCACCAGGCATCGGTTCTTCTCCTTCATTTCTCATGGTCCTAAGCACAAATGCCTTGGCTTTACGCTGTTGCGTTGAGAATAATCCTCTAACTGAGGTCACAAATCCATCCCCTGCACCATCGGCAGGTCGTTTAGAACCCAAACCAAGGTTCTCAGATTTGCCAGACTCACCATCACCATCACTGTCATGATCAAGGGTGGGGACATTTGCCAGATTTGGTTCTTTGTTTTGACTATGCGTCGACTTGTCTTTGAACTTCTTACCCTGCACCAACCAAAATTGTGAATGGTGAATGTTAAGGGGATGTGTGTTTCAAAGGTGATTACCTGATATTGAATAATCATAATCAGCTGTGATAAACAGGTTTGTATTTAATACCTGCATTCCCGTTACAGACTTGAGGACACTCCAAATAACATGCTTCTGAACTCTAGCAAACAGTTTCTTCCAGGTTCCTGTGAATTCGGCACGATGGAATGAATCCATCAGCAACCTCAGATCACTTACCGCAAATCTGGGCCCTTCATAGGTTACTAGTAACTCAACCTGTTAAAATTAAAATCACAATATATTATTAATATATATGGTGAAAATGCACTAAATAATATTTGAGAAGAACACTTTTTATCTCTTGAATACCCACCCACCTGACTTATCTTGATATTGTGAAACTCTCTCAACACCTCAGGCTTGCCTTTTTTGTCATTAGGTGGTTTACTTAACTTCTTTTCTTCTTGACCCGCTTTTGAAGCTTTTGAATTTTTTGAAGATTTTGCGGTTTTTGAATCCTTGGACTTAGGCTTACTCAATTCTTCCTGCTCTAAGGAACGCATTTCTTCTAAAAGCTCATTAGCTACTGATTCGGCTACGCTTTCTTCCCATGTTTTGTCAAAAGATGAACTTCTTTTCAACTCGTGTGTTGGTTTCCCTTTCTTTGATACCTGCATGAATCATCAATGATACAAGTTAACGACAATTCAACCACTTTTAGTAATAATTGGTTCGTTTGGCTTATTTTTATCTCTATCAAAGGTCAAATGAGACAAATAAAATGAAAGATTAGCTTAAAAAGAAACGTGTCATATGGTTCAAAAGTCTGCCAAAGTTGAATCAAACTAAGGGTGTCATTCGGGTTCCTTAATCATGTTTCGGGTTCCTTGGGTCAGGGTCTGGTTCCTTAGGTCTTTACGCATAGGAAATCAACCCAAAGACCAAATCAAATAAGTAATGTTTAATCGGTATTCAGTTTTCGAGTTTATTCAGGTCGGGTTAATCAATAATCGTGTTTAGATTGAACCGTGAAGCTTCAAATTATTTGTTTTCTCAAACGTTTGTGTAAGTACTAAGTATATTTGTGATTAAAATGCATGTATGAGATTTAGCATGTGTTATCAATCTATGTTGTCAAAAGAGCTAGGCCTTCTCAAGGCGCAACGGCCTAGCCTGTCGCCTAGGCTCAAGACAAAAAAAAGCACACGCCTAAGATAAGGAAGGCGCAATAATAAAAAATTAAGAAATACCCGCGAAACTTAGCGGCTACAGACAAGATGACTGTTTTGTTGCCTTTTTTGGTTAAAAAATATTCTATGATCATCTTGACTTAAGACAGATATAGTACGTATATAACATTGATATTATTCTCTAGTAATATTTATAAAAATAATATAATTAGCAATTAAAATCATCTAACAAATATCAAAAAAATATAAAACTTGTTAAAACAATCAAATTTAAAAGAATTCTAACAGTTGTAGTTGTATACTAACTCTAAAAATTTTAAAAAATCTTTAAAGAAAAAAGAATTTCTTTAAACTTAAACCACCAAAATGTGGTATCATTGTCACTTTTGTGAAACAGCTTTTCAGCAAAACAGTATGTTTCGGCAAAACAGTATGTATTACATACTATTCTTAAAGGGATCGACCACTTAACCACTTAACATACTTCGTAGTCTTCAAATTCTCATCTTCTTCATTCCCTCTTCTTCAAGTTTATGCATTCAAGTAAACTTTTAGACTGTTAAAATTGGGTTTTGGCCCGGATCTCATTGGAAAGTCACCGGAATCTTGCCTAAACTATCACGAGGCGTTTTTCTTGCGCTGTGCCCGGCTTGAGAACGTAGGCGGCGCCTAGTGCGCTTTTGACAACACAGTTATCAATATAGAATTTTGTTTCTTATCTTGCTTTGAAACCTTCGGCTTACGTTCACTTTATTATGCATATCCAAATGTTCAATATATTTTGATTATCCTTTAAGTTCACGATATAAATTGAACCACAACAATAAAATAGAAAGTTTAAAAAGCCGTGATTATCAATTCTTGCGAAAAGTAGCCTAACATATGAAAAAACAATAGCAATCCCAAATTGTATCAACTAATTGTACCATATAAAAAGAAATGGTCAAATAGAAAATTAATATTTCAAACTAAAACGTATCAATTTAAAAAAGTAAAATAAATTGGTTGACGGTCTTCATCCTTCATTTTTACTTGATTGATCAATAGAAAATGAAGATGAAGCGATAACTATCCCCTTGTTTATTAGTTAAATACTTAACTTCCACTATACCCTCTAGCCGATATCAACAAACCTAGAAATTTCAGGATTTTTTAGAATCTAAGTTTTAGGTTAAATCGGGTTGACCTGATATTAATAAATGAAACCTGAGTACCGAACCATTTATAAAAACCAGATTTGGTTTAATGTAATAATCAAGACGGGTTGCCCGGGTTGGTCCTTAATCGGGTTCGGGTTGAGTTGGTTTGGGTTCGAGTAAAAAACGCACCCCTAATTCAAATGCATAAACCTTATAAATAATTCTAATATAGGTTCTGTCTATTAGTCAATTGTTATTTATGTCTTTTATTGTATTTTAGGATAGGTTTAATTATGTCATTTATTATATCTTAAATTAGCTCTAGAGTTTCTTAGAAAGAAGCTGTATATATGTTGTGTACTCCTCGATTCTTGATCAAGGAAATCATTCGAATTATATGGTATCAGAGCGGTTTGCTCTGAGCCTTAATACCATCGCTGCCGTCGCTGATCATAGTCCACGGACTGTTCAGCCGCTGCCGTATTAGCCTCGGTTTGTTCGATCCAACCTTCTTTGTCTTTGCTCAAACCCGCTGTCTTCTTCTTATCATGGCGGGTGACAGAAATGAATCAACAACCCCAACTCGGCCCTCAACCCAAACTCAGCCCTCTGATCTTCAACCCGTATACACGGTGACGAATATTCAGCACAAAATCCGAATCTTGGACGGTGTTAAGGTATCGTACTCTTCCTGGGTCAAGATCTTTCTCTTACATGCTCGAGGTTACGATGTTCTGAATCATATTGATAAAACACAACCTCCTGCTAAAACAGACCCGATGTTGGACACATGGAACAAGATCGATGCTATCATCCTTCAGTGGATCTACGGGACACTGTCGGATGAATTGTTGGCTAGAGTTTTAGAGACAGAATCCACAGCGTTCAAAGCCTGGACGTGTATTAAAAAAATCTTGAACAACAAGGGCTCTCGTGCTGCAGCCCTTGAACACGAGTTCATCAACCTCAAGCTTACTGACCTCCCTTCTCTCGAGGCTTACTTTCAAAAATTGAAGGAAATTACTAATAAACTCTCCGATGTAGAAAGTCCCGTAACCGACAGCGGATTGGTTCTGCAACTGGTAAAGGGGTTACCCCGGGAATATGACACCATTGGGTCTGTTATAAATCAACAGTTACCCTCTTGGGAAGAAGCCTGTAGCATGCTTCAATTGGAACAGCAGCGAAGACAAGCACGTGACACACATCAGCTTGCTGCCGCTGCCGTCCTCCATGGCCAGTCAACTCAAGATCAGCCTCCAGAAACTCAGCGCCGTGATGCTTAGCCTTGCGGTCAGACCTGCGGATCCGGGAATTAACGCCTTCCAGGCCCAAATACCCGTCGACCTAACCATACCCGACCCAACCAGGTTGGGCAATGCCCTAGCAGTCTCCCACCCGCCCGCTCTGCCACCTAACCACTGGTCAATCTCACTGATGTGAACCCTTTGGAACCATCTCAGTTGGGTTCTGCCTTTGAAGCCATGTCAAGGTAGTCTCCCGATGATCAGTGGTACATGGACACCGGTGCCACCTACCATCTCAGTTCTGATTCCGGTATGGTTTCAGCTTCTCCACGTATTACATCTATTAAGTCTATTCTTGTTGGTAATGGTCAATCTATACCAATTCACGGATTAGGAAACACCTTCTTACTCGGTACCCCTCACAACCTTCAACATAGTAATGTTCTTTATTCACCTAATATCACTAAAAATCTCATCTATGTATGTCGTTTTACTATTGATAATTCCATTTCTATTGAATTTGATCCCTTGGTTTTTCTGCAAAGGACTACAAGAGTGGGAAGATCCCGAGTCGTCATGATAGTTCCACTTACGTATACCCAGTTACCAACACTTTCAATGCTCCCGGTGTTTCCCTACTTACTGCATCTCCTCTTGTTCCCCGACATGATCAGGTAGGACATCTGGGAATGCATATTTAGACTTTCTTTGTTGTTCCAATTTTATTTCCTGTAATAAAACAAATCCTTTGGTTGTTTGCGATTCTTGCCGGTTATCTAAGCACAAACATTTACCTTTTCATACTTCATTGTCAAATACACTTATGCCATTTGATATATTACATTGTGATTTGTGGACGTCTCCCATTCAAAGTAAGAATGGTTATAAATATTACATGGTATTAATTGATAATTTCACTGGCTATACTTGGATGTTTCCACTAAAGTCTAAATCTGAAACCTTCACCCAATTTCACCCAATTTCACAATTATGTTGAAACTCAATTTCATTAAGCCATTAAGTCTTTTCAATGTGACATGGGTGGGGAGTTTGATAACATTTCCTTCAAAAATTTTGCCACCACAAACAGTCTCCAATTCAGGTTCTCAAGTCCTTAAACCTCCAAACAAAACGGAAAGGCCGAACGTATGATTAGACGGCTTAACGAGCTTATGTTATGCCTTCTAACTCATGATCTACTGGGTCGAAGCCCTTCACACATTATACCTGTTTCTTCCCACAAAAGTTCTCAATAATCTTTACCTCAAACACCCCACTCATGCCTTCTAACCATGCCCCCCCCCACCTCCCCCCCCTCTACTGGGTCGATCTACTGGGTCGAAGCCCTTCACACATCTGTATACCTGCATAACATTCTTCCCACAAAAGTTCTCAATAATCGTACCCCTATGTCTGTCCTCTACCTCAAACACCCCACTTATGATCACCTCCGTGTGGTTGGATGCTCATGTTACCCAAATCAGTTCGCTACCCAACCACATAAGCTTGCCTTCGTTCCACCTGATGCGTCTTTTTGGGGTACCCTCCTGATTATAGGGGTTATCGTTGTCTTGATTTAGCTACGGGAAAAATTATCCTCTCCCGTCATGTTACTTTCGACGAACAAATTATCCCTTTTCAAACCGCTTCTGACCCTTCCACCCATGAATATTCCTTCCTGCAGGATGACCCATCCCCTCTCCTGTTTCAGCCTTCCAATCACCCCCCTCCCTACCCCACTACCAGCCTTGACAGCACACCCACACCCGACCTATCTACTCATCCAAACAGCCCATCACCTTCACACAACATCCCACTTAACACTCCCAACAGCTCGTCTACAGTCTCTCACAGCTCTCACAGCCCCCTGCCCACATCGTCTTCCCGCCTTCCTCACCCCTATGGCTCACCCTTACTACTTCACCTATTCTAGGCGACCCAAAGTACCCACTACAACTGCTGCCCCTACCCCAGCCTTCCAGACCTTTCAGCACAAGCCTAATGACACCACCAACAATCCCCCAACCCCAACCCTCCCTACACCCCATGCAAACTTGATAGCGTATGTGTTCACACCAATCCCATCCTTCTGCCTCCGTTCCCAAATCCCTGAACCAGGCCCTTTCTGATCCAAATTGACGTGATGCCATGGCCAACGGGTTTAAGGCTCTAATGGGCAATAATACGTGGGAGCTGGTCCCCCGGCCTGAAAACACTCACATTATCAATTGTTTGTAGCTTTACAAACCTAATTTCATGCAAATGGATCCCTTCAACGATATAAAGCCCGACTAGTTGTAAATGGGAAATGTCAATGGGTTGGTTTAGATTGTGATGAGACTTTCAGCCCGGTTGCGAAACCGGTTACTACACGCATAATTCTCAGTTTAGTTATGTCTCGTTCTTGGCCCATAAATCAACTTGATGTCAAAAACGCCTTCCTACATGGGATTTAAGCGAACCAAACCCCCGGTTTCATTAGTAAGTCTAACCCATCTCTATTTGCAGGCTTCGCAAATCTCTCTATGGTTTAAAGCAAGCCCCATGCGCTTGGTATCAAAGATTTGCTAACTACGTTATCTCATGTGGATTTCGCAGCTCTTCTTGTGACACATCTCTTTTTATTTATCAACATGGTTCTCGGATGGCTTACCTTCTCCTTTATGTGGACGACATCATTCTCACGGCCTCCAACAACCAACTCCTTCATGACATTATTTCATCTTTATCCAACGAGTTTGCTATAATAGATTTGGGAAAGTTACACCATTTTTTGGGGATACAGGTCACTCAAAAATATGGGGGTTTATTTCTTTCGCAGGAGGCGTATGTCTCTGAAATTCTTACTCGAGCTAAAATGGAGAATTGCAAACCTAGTTCCACTCCCTATGACACCAACTCCAAGCTCAGTTCCACGGCTGGAGAACCTCTCTCAGATGGCACCTTATATAGAAGTCTCGTTGGGGCACTTCAATATTTGATGTTTACCAGACCTGACATTGCATATGCGGTGCAATAAGTTTGTCTATTTATGCATGCCCAGCGTGAACCTCATTTTCAATTTCTTAAACGCATCCTGAGGTATTTAAAAGGTACAATGTCGCATGGTCTATTGATCACCCCTTCCAAGTCTACGAAAGCTTACAGCATGTTCTGATGCCGACCGGGGGGTGTCCGGATTCAGACGTTCTACCTCGGGTTACTGTATCTTTATGGGAGATAATCTTCTCTCTTGGTCTGCAAAGCATATCCCATTCAAGAGCTGAAGCAGAATATCATGGTGTAGCTAACACCACTGCTCTAGAACTTGCTTCTTGAGCTGTCAGTTCCTACCCGCGATGCTAGCATTATTTTCTGTGACATGCGTCAGCCGTATACCTCCCAGGCAACCCCATCCAACATCAACGCACTAAACATGTTGAAATTGACATTCATTTTGTGCGGGATAAGGTTCGTATCGGTGCTATCCGAGTTCTTCACATTCTTGCTGACTATCAATACGCGGAGATCTTCACCAAGAGACTCCTTAGAGCATTATTACAGAGATTTAAAACCAGTCTGCGCATTCAGCCACATGCTCAGACTGTGGGGGCGTATTAGTCAATTGTTATTTAAGTATTTTATTGTATTTTAAGATAGGTTTAATTATGTCATTTATTATATCCTAAATTAGCTCTGGAGTTTGTTAGAAAGTTCCTGTATTATGTTTTGTACTCATCGATTCTTGATCAAGGAAAGCATTCAAATTATACTGTCATGAACTAACTTAATAAAAATTGTAATCAGATGACACTAAATATTAAAGAAAATCGGACAAAAAGTACTTCAGTCAACCCAACCATACAAAAAATCACTCATTTTGACCCGTAGCTCAACCAACCCATTTATTGAACCTTTTATAATTAATACCTAAATCTTCGGCTTATGATTTTATGTTGATATAGAAAATACCACATAAACAACCTTACAACCACATGAGAATAATAATCCACCATATCTATATGTATATAGACTGAAGTATTTTTAAAGACTAACCAAGGGATCAGCATGGTTTGATTTGGAGGAGCCCTCTAATTCTTTGGTAGCCTCATTTCCCTTTTTGCCACGTCGTAAACCAGCAGTTGTTGAGACCTTCCAAACTTCCTATTTATTGAAAAGTTACATTCAGTTACCCTATTTCTAAAGTCTAAAAGTAGAAATATTAATATTTATGGTTGAAATAGTTGACTATTATGACCTGGCGGCGGTGGCTATCTTGTTCCTCATCTGGAAAGAAATACCCCCATATCACACGGTACATCGCATCAGTCAAATGTATTTTCAATGGGTAAACATCCGCCTAGATATATTTTAAACAGTGACCACGATTAAAACCCAAAACCTTCTAGTACTCGCTTTGTCCCATGAAAATATGAAGTGTTTGACAAATAGTCAATTGTCCTAAATACCCTCCGACAATATTAACACTTAGAATCTGCTTGGAGTGTGTACCTGAAAGAGTTCAATAGGTGAGGTGCCATCCTTTGGGGCACCTATTTTTGCATCTACTCGAATCATCACTTTCCTGCAGCCCCACAAATTTATAATTGCATCATTACACATAAGCCTAAATCAGAACATTGTGAACTAATACAATTACTACGGCCTATAGACACAGACTTAAATACAAAGTTATTGTTCTATAAAAAGAAATTGTGTTTTGTAGAGCTGTTCAAAAAGCTCGATTGAAATTGGCCCGGTTTGTAAGTGAAACGAACCCGAGCCAAGGTAAGAGCAACTCATGGGTCGCTTGTTAGCTGGCTCGTTTAAAGTAAAACCTAACTTATAATTTATATATTATAACCCTAAATTATAATATATAATTTAAGCTTAAACTTCACTATCAATCCAATATTCAAATAGACCATTTTCATATGGCTATTTTGACATTTTTTAATTAAAGAAACAAATATAAAACTATGAACTACCTTTCTCATATGTAGAGTATCATTGGTTCAACGAATTAAGATAAACAAATTCACAAAATATTATTTTTTTGTTTTTATATGCATCAATATGTGTACAAAGTTACAAAATTTAAATTAAAGGTGTTGCTTTGACGAGCTGGCTCGTCTCGGTCTTTTACAAGCCGAGCTCCAGCTCTACATATCAGCTCGTTAAGACAAATGAGCCGGATTGGCTCAACTCGGTTTGTAAACTGTCAAGCCGCCTTGGCTTGGCTCATCTCATCTCTCTTACAGTCCTGTTAAGTAAAATTATAATAATAAAGGTCTGTTTACATACTTTCCCCATTCTGAAGGAGGATTCCATGCTGCCAGAAGAGTGTCAGATTTAGCATTAGGAAGGCAGTTTTTCACAACACAATACTTTATTGTGAATCTAGCAACACCAATATCTTTGTAATCTCTATCGAAATCATATATCTGCGTACACAAAGATGTTTCATTTTAATAATTTCCTTCAGCAAAAGTAAACATAAAAGAAAAAAAAGATAATCATTTCAAAGAGTTACCATGTCATTTATCTCGATCTCTGAAATAGTTTTCCCATCCAAAAGCATGCTCCATGCCACCTTTTTCAATTTTAACGATAAGCCCATAGCACATGATGGCCCTTTATTCTTATCTTTCTCCATTAGCCTTTGTTGTGCAACTTTCCGTAAAACCACCTTCAAAGAAGCAACCGCAGCTTTTCTAGCTTTTTGTGCGCTTACCACTTCTTTCCTAAGTTTTTGCACCTACAAACTAATACAATTAGTTGCAGACCTACATAGGAGGAACCTGCTTACACATATATACATGATGATCGATTTAGTGTCTTCATTCTCTGTTATTAGTAATTAACATGGACCTTTTCATATAGAGCATATAATTTACTAAAAAATAACTAGAAAGCTTTGAATCTTACCAGTATAGATCTGCTGCCAGTTACCATCCACATATCTCCTTCTTTCTCTGAGGACACATCTACAGCAGTATCAGTAGGAATAGCAAGCTTCCTTAAATCATCATATAGCAAGTTTTGAGCCCGTTCTTTCTGTTCAAGGTTGACTCGTTCTACGTCTACCTCTTCAACACCGTCTGGAACCATCTCATCACCTTCCTCTTCTAACTCTTCGTCATCCTCTGCTGCTTGAACACTACTTTTCTGACGCCTAAATTACAAATGTTAATCAAATCCATGGTAGAGCTACACATACAGGAAACTTTGATTTTAACCATGGTTATCAGCTTCATCAAGTACTAGCTTGGTATTTCGACAGTAAATATTCATGATAATTAGTAGAACGATTAGGCGCTGTGAAATTATACTTTCTATATACTTTGTTGACAGGCATGATTTTTTTACATATTATTTAGAAATAGGCACATTATTTTATTTATTCTTCAAGCCACTTGTTTCATTGACATTGTTTTCTGATTAAAATGAAACTTACTTTGGAGGCCTGGCCAAGAGTAGATTGGTAAAAGCATCATTAATAACTTGATACTGGCGAGATGTCATGCCCGCAATTATATTATCAGAATTAAAGGCAAGCTCCTTCAGAGGTTTTACCTGCAAAACAACAGTTTTAACAACTTAGGCTTTAGCATTGGTTTTCTTGTACTTGTAATGAAAAACGATGGTAGGGAGTGGTCCTTAAATTTGACATTGTTCTTCACCAAATTTCAAAAGCAGAATCCAATAATATTGGGTGTGTGTTTTATCTCTAACAGTCCAAAATGATTTACTCAACAGGAAACAGGTCAAATGGGTTAAAAGTAGCCTGAATTATTGTTTTAATCATACTTAGCACATTATTAATTATTAAAATTTAAAGAAATGAATAATATTTTTTTGTGGCAGGCACAACCCATTTTAATCCTTACCAACCTGCCCGGCCAGCCAATTTGCCCCCTGTGGTGCAGATACATTTGAAGAGGCAGACCTACCTTTAAATCTTGAGTTCCGCCTTTGTTCTGGGTGTAGCGAAAGTACATATCACATGGCATAAACACTTGTTCAAGTAAAGTCCCAGTTCGCTTTACTTTAGGGGAGGTTTTACGTATCTTTGTTAGCCACTGGACCCCAGCCCCAGGGTCAACATCAGTTGGAGCCACATGAGCCTGCACGAGCTCCAACATGACTGAAACCTCTGACCGGTTCCATATCAGTTCAGGTTGCTTTTCAGAATTATTCTCCCCACCATCACTCGCTGCTTGTTCAATCACCTCTATGCCAACATTAACAACTTTATGAAATGAGCGAGATAAAACTCGGCCACTGGCAGCAGCAAGCAAAAATCTACCCTGTTCACCATAAGATACTGATCCTTTAGCATACATATACTTTTATAGAAATTCTTTTCAAAATGCTAGGCATTCTACTTTAAAATATTCAGTTAAACAACTAAAGGACTCACATTGGCCTCTTCCGAGTGAAGATTGAATTGCGGCTCAATAACATTTACCATGAAATTACAAGTGCCCTCCTCATCCTCCTCAGAACCATCAACATTCACATGTTTTGCTGTCAAAAGAACACTGAAACCTTTAGACATACGAAGTGATGTTCTATAAACCAAAACCCAAAATAGGATTACATTAGGGGTGCCATTTTCGACCCATTAATGGTTGCCAATAGTCCATTTCGTTTCATACCTCCTAAATTATTAACATTTAGAAATTTATAATACTTTTATAACTGGTTTTGTAATTAAAAAAGCAAACTAATTATTAATATTTTTTAAACGAATAAATGTTTAATTGCGAGAAACCATCGGTTTTGACCAGTTTAAAAAACGACCAGCTTGAACTGTTACCCAAACCAGCCCATTTTGTCACATCTAGCTGTGTCAATAGATGTTTTTTCCTAAAAAAAACTTTAAGGTGGCCTTCCACTTACAAAAATCATCAAATGTTTGATCTACTTTGTTAAGATTTGATTGAGACTGATCTGATTTTGATGCTTCCTTTTGATTTAAAGGACTTGCTATTTGACCAGTAGAAGGCATCTGTGAGACATCTTCTTGAGTGGGTTGACTATTGTTTTGACCCTGGGTCTCCTCAAGAAGTTTCCTCTGGGCATATTGATGAGAAGGAGAGGGTTTTGGCGGTGCACACGCTTTACCCAACTCACCACCCCATGACAAAATACCGTTTCTGTTTTCAATAGTCCAAAGTAGCTTTAATCCATAAACAAAAATCCGCTGACAATTATCAGCTATTACCACATTATATCCATCATCGTCACTCAGATCTGATCTTTCCCGTTCATCATTATCATCTTCATAAGATACAGATGTCACAAATTTCATTTTAATACTTTTCTTGCATGCTTCTTGCCATGCTAATAATCTAGAACAATCTGCCTTAGGGGATTGTTTTCTGATAATAAAATAATCAGATGATAATATAAACCCATCATCCCGATGTCTATCCGTGGTTCCGGTTGCATTATCGCAATTATCATTAACAGCTCCATCTTGTGAGGCTTTTTTAGATGTTTGAACTTTAATAACACATGTGGGATCGTCTTTATTTAGAAATACCTTAGGCATATATAGATCAACACCCTGGTAAACAATAACAAGAAGATCACGTGGGCTATCAAACGTAAACTTTTGCTTTCCACGACCTAAATACATCTCGGATTTTATCTTTGACATTTTAAAAGTCAACCCTTTAGCTGGATCACTTTCATCTAGCGACATATGCCTTATAATGGTTGGAGTTGAATCAACACGAAGCATGAATTCTGTCATCACTTTGTCTAATGACAGGTTGCCAGATCTTGGGACTCTGGGGATACCAAAACGAGGGTAGCGAGAGAAAAAACGTAACTTTACAGGAGGAAGGTAATTTAAGTTAATGAACTTTATAAGCCAAACAACATCATGAGGAGCAACATTTATTGTTGGTGAATCAAATGAATCAGTTGTTGAACTAGTAGAAGGTCTAAGGGCCAAATTTAACCTCATGGAGAGTGAAGTAGATCTAAAAGGATCATATATAAATTCACGAGCAACACCTTCAGACGGAAGTGCAAACAAAAAATGGTTAAGAGGGGTACCAGAATCACATCCCAGTCCATTGCAACTTCAAGAATAAGAGTCGGGGCAACTAAGAAAGAACACCGTTCACCAGCTGGCGGTTTGGTAGTTGAATTCCTAAGCAAATTCTCTAAACTACTTGTAAATATCTTCAACTCTTTTGCAGAAACATAAATACGCCCATCTGACTGTTGGATTTCATGTATCCAGAAGACATTGAAATTTATCAGACTTTTCATATGGATCAGTTGTAGCAAGAATATTAAATAATGTTTCAGAGAAAGATAAAGTTGTGTTTCCATGAATGTAATTTCTCATTTCGTCCCACCATGGCAAGCTTTTTTCTTTCTTTGGGGGTATTATGAAAGGATTAGGATTTCTAACACTTAAATTGGCCCTACGTAAAGCCACCGTGAAGGCATAGCTCAAATCAGCTAAAGGTGGTTCAAAGCCCACACCAAAGGATACCTCACCTTTCTCAAAATGTAATGGTAAATCCAGAAACGTTTTCATTGGTGGAGTTGTGCCACTAACAGAACGGTACATTTCCACTTTCCTCCATTTACCAATATAAACTTCATGCAGAGTTTGGGGCTGAAAAGGTGTTGCCTGCATATACGAATCAGTAAGAACTTTAATTCTTAAATACATGCTCTAGTTCTGGCCCTGACATGCAGAGATTATGAAAATAATCTGTCCACATATTTATAACTAAAAAACATATATTTCCAGTACAAAATTATAATTATAGACAATTATCAACATTAAATAAGTTCTAGCCTTTTAAATTGTTTGTCTTGATAGTAGCACATTGCAAGGAACCATTACTAGGATGGAAACTGAGAATTCCTGTTTACCAGCTTGATGGAGTCTTAAACATCATTTTATTTGTAGCATTATAAGTATGAAGAAGTAGCATGATGGTTTACAATTCCTTAAAGCATTTCTCAACAGTGATATGCACAAAACTAACTAACAATGTAGCAAAAGGATAAGGAGGCAGTTTATTTGACCTGTTGAGCTAGCACGAGCCGACCTTCACATTTACCAGAAGTTGCAGCAAGAAGGGGATATGAATAGTCTCTTAACTGAACAACAAGTGATCCTGCCTGCAAATTAAGGTTACATCCATAAACACGAGCAAATGGAATGTTACATTCACGAGCAACCGGATCAAGTTTCTGTACAACTTCTATCATTCCCGCCTCACCACCTTCAATTGCTGTCAACGTTACATCAATAGATGTACCAATAATTGAGACAAGAGACGTTCTTGATGCACTAAACTTAAACCCTGACTCAAATCCTGAACGACATGCACCTGATCCTTCTGAAATCACAAGATTTTGACACGCTTCGTAATAAGACCGAAATGATTTCTTATAAAGTTCCTCCTTCTGTTTTTCAATAGTTGATGCATCATACACACAAGTCTTATCTTGGCCATCAGTTTGCGATTTTTCATCATGATTAGGCTCTACGGTATCAGCAACCGCAGGAGATCCCTTTAATAAATTATCTAGAAAGTGTAATCTAACAGCCATTTCATGAGCATCCTTCCTCCTTAAGTGATAGTGTTCATCAAGCCACCCTTGTAAGGGTTCTTCCTCAATTTCAGCAGTTAATTTTCGTACATACAATTTCACTCGACCAAGTTTTGAAGAGCTTGGTTTTTTGGGTTTTGTGTTTGCACCCGAACTCTCACTTTCTTTCTTGAAAGGAAATATGATTTTCTTTCTAGCAGCAGCAATAAGCTTTAAAGCTCGGATCATTTCCTCAACAGAATCATCAATAGCACGTAGTTGCAGCCTAAACGGCAAGCAAATATGCATATCAAGACCTTGAATCACATAATCCCATTTGACAGCAGGCTCTGAGCCACTTGGGATTCGAGAAAGTTGCAATCGACCACTTCTGAAAACTCTTACAGAATTGAAACTGAACATTAATCCCTCCAAAAGTACACCAATTCGTGCATTTTCAGAAAAAATGGACTGGACCTGAATCATGGTCTCGACACCATCTCCAGCTTCAGCAGTTACAGTAAGCATCTCCACATCAATAGCAAAAAGAGATTCTTTCCTCTTTTGATTCTTTTCCACTGCATCCTTCGAGGGTTCTTTCTTGATTTCATGATCCTTTGTGAGTTCTTGTTCTTGAAGCTTATGATTGTGCACAAGTAGCTTCAACCGTAACCCCAATTCAACTAATGCTAAATGAACATCTGGCTCCCACCTAGCGGTGATAGTTGTCGCACTGAAAAGAGAACAAATGGCCACCTCTTTAAGCCCACTAGCTCGTTTCACAAACTTTGCTTTCTGCATGTCAAACAATGCCACCTTTGTGCTACATGTGTCATTTTGTTATCTCCCAGTATGCTGACGTGATTCTTTCAAGATCCACCTGGGTCGACTGTTCTCTTTGTTCAAACACAAATTCAACTGGATGATCTCTAACCCGATCGAACATTTTACCGTTTTGTATTCATCAGAAGCAGTGGATGCTACTTTTGCAGTACGTAGAGTTCCATCAGGTAATTCAGAAATAAGAACACGACCACCTTGCGACCCATAATTCACACGTTTGGGATCGTCGACAATTTCATTATCCAAACTTACATCACCACATAGATTTACAGCACACCGTTGGAGATTGAATTTACTAATTGGACCCCTTTTCCCGATGATTTAACTGCAGGGGTTGCTTCACTTTGTGTAGATGATGATGATGATTTAACAGGTGGAGAAGATGATGATGGGTTTTTCAAGAATGTCTCGAACCATAAAGCGGTAGATGCTAAGGCCAATACACGTGTGAATGTTAAGCACATACCTATACCGATTACATCAACGGAGAGTACTGATTTTAGGTTGGAACCATCTTGTTGAACTGTATCTAATTCTTTTTTGCCTAATTCGAAAATAATCTTGGATATATGCAACACTGCATCCGTGTTTGTTTCCACAACGAAGAAGGTTGGGTTCAAAGGTTCTTGAAATTCATCAGCCAT
This sequence comes from Flaveria sonorensis, assembly GCA_025506505.1. Taxonomy (NCBI): domain Eukaryota; kingdom Viridiplantae; phylum Streptophyta; class Magnoliopsida; order Asterales; family Asteraceae; genus Flaveria; species Flaveria sonorensis. Next base: position 45,123,730 of record CM046432.1, read on the forward strand.
TTGCAGACTTAAATCACCCAATTCGAAGTGAACTACAGTGCCTGTATTAGATGTGTTGTTGGCGAAGACGTGTAAAGATTGCAGGCAACCCTGTCAATAATGTGAACTTAATATTATTGATAAAATAACATGGGTGTTTACGGTTCGTCCGGTTTGCACTAAAATTCTCGACTGGACCGCGAGCTATGATTTTCAGGAACGACAAACCAAACCGACTATAGGTTTCACTTTTTTGGCAGTTTGACGATTTGAATTGTATCTTTTTAACTTTTTTCAAAATCATTAGTTTAGGACTAATTTTATACCATGATACATTGATTAAGAAGGTTCATGATTTTTATCATATCCATGTCTAGATATTTCAAAAATGAAAAAATATAGAATGGTTTCAAGTTCCAATCTGGACCGGATGGTTAAAACCTGCAAAAACCAAACTGTGAAAAGAACCATTTGAATCTCAAACTGGCCAACTTGCTTCAATTTGATCTATTTGGTCGGTTTTAAAACACCAGTAGGAAAGACACTTAAATCACTTTTGACCCTTTTGGTAACTGATGTGCCTCACTTATCTAGAATATTAGTTTCTATTAGACACATCAGTACTTTATTATGATAAGCGATAACCAGAGGATATTAGTTAAAAAGGTTGAAATAGCTCACTGTATTTCAAATTAAGATTGGAATGAATCAAGGAACTCTTACGTGATACAGCAGCAATCCGTCCATATTAACAAGTGCAATGGTTGTCTCCAGGGCTGAAAAGGTGCATGTCCATGTAATGACCTTAAATTCATCACTTGACTGGACCTTTACTGGATGGGCACTTCCTTCTTTTGGCACACTCTTTTTCTTCTTTGGAGGGCGCAATCGCATCAACGGCTTTAATCTTGCCATAATTATGTTACATTGTGTGCAGCCGAGCTTAATATCAATTTCGGATTTTATAGGCGATGTAGGCTGCAAAGTAAAATTTAGTTTATAGATTGGCAAAACACAAATACATTTCATAAACTTTTTAAGTGCCACCTTGAAAATTTTAAAGAAAAAGAACATACTTAATAAGTGGCATTTAGAAAACTGACCTGTAATGGAACATAAACGAATGAAAGAACAGCAAGCTTCTGTAAATTAAGAATAGAATTTCTACCTTCTTTGAGAATCTACAATATGACAATGAAAAGAGAAGATTATGAATAATATTAATAGTATTAGAACAAAAGAGAATCTGGTATTCTGTACTTACATGAATCTCACTGAAATCTAATTGAAGATCAAGACGTGTGCTTTCTCCAACATCCTCAACAGACTGAGACTTTATGCTTTTAAATTGGACAGCTGTTATGTTGTTCTCCATTACAACACGGTGCTCTTTATGTACAAACTTTACATCTAACTTTGGCAAAGTGAGAGAAAGCTAACACAGAAACAGATACACACAGGGATACTATATCAACTATCATGAATAATCATGCTTGAAACTACTCCATTAAGCTTTAACAAATCAGGTGAAAAGCACTCACCTTTTCAGGGAAGAAAAGAATGTGCTTTGTGATGGCTTCAAGTGTAGCTTGTTTCTTTTGTTGTTTTTTGGCAACAATCTCAGATTCAGTGGTAACTTGTACATGCTCATCAACATGAGTATCGGATGATTTCTTCTTTTTGGAAATCTATTTATCTTAATTTCTCCCAAAGATACATCAATGTTTTTAACATTCACACCCATTTCCCTGCAAAATAAGGTAAATAATTAGAAACCACTTAAGTATCAGAAAGAACAAGAGGGGTGATAGAGTAAAAGAACAAGAGGAGCAACTGAAAACAAGGCCATTGACACCCATCACTTGATCAAGATCAGATAGACATCTTAAAATACTTTCACTACAGAGAAAAAAATGCGCACTTTTAAATCTTTTATCAACTGAGACCGTGTGTGCTAGAAAAGAAATAAATAATAAAAGGCCATATATGATTCGAAGTTTATTTAAATGCTTTTAACTTCCTAAAGCACCTTGTTCAAAAAATTTAAATTATCTTTTAATAATGGTTTTCAAATCATAACTACACCATTTGACCTGCACTTAAGAAATACTCTTCTTTTGGGACCCAAATCCACTCTAACCTGTTAGTCAGCTCATATGACCAGCCCAATTCGCCGCTTTTGTTACCCACCAAGCTTTCATATTGTTTAAAGAATAGCCTCAAACACCAAAAATACTGAATCCTATGATCCACCTTAATAGGAAGTAGTAAGATACAAGACCATTTACTTTTAAGTGAATTGAAGTAGAACAACAAAACCAGCATAACAACTGAACCATAAATCTTAAAGAAAATGTACAGGATGAATGACATACTGAGGATAGGAATGTAGAACTCTAAGACATGCATAACGGAAGAGTTAACACAAAATATTGGAGAAATAACTAGTTTATAGAGCGGAAGACTTCTCTATTGTGGTTGCATCACCAGTAACATGTGGTTCTCCCAGATGAATAACAATAGGCAAAACTTGCAACTTTAAATACATTGAGGGTTTGGAACCTTGATCTTTAGATATATCAACCCCCAATTCTTAATTCAAGAGCAGCTTTGGTGTCTGTCTCAAATGTAAGGAAAAGAAAATCAAATAGTCAATTGAAACCGTTTTAGAAAAAAACATTGCAGGCATAACAGAAAATTAAAGTCATATACACTTCTATAACTGACAGAAATCATCACACACTATAATAAGGACACTAAACCCTATATTATAGTTACAACTTTCAAGGTTTATGTGTCCACTTCCTAAAGGTGACAAAATAGGTGGGTTGGGTAATGGGTAAAACAGGTGATTTTTGTACGTGTTAAACATGAATGCAAAAACGAAATTGTATTACAATATAGATACTATTTTCTGCTGAAGTGATTTAGGAGGTCTTGTGCTTTCAAAACACACTTTATTTATATAAAAAATGACCCATTCATAAGTAAATGGGTCAAAATTATGATCTCTAGTCCTTTTTGTCCAGCTGGTATAGAAAACGGTATCAAAACTCTAATCATGCTAACAAAAAGCTCATTGTATTATGATTTAAAACAAAAATAAACTTAATGAACAAGCAAACGCATTTCTAAAAGAAGCTAACCTTCACAACCAACTCTCTAACAGAAAGAGACAGAAATCTTGCTATGTTAGCCACTGCCATCACCTTTCCTTTTCCTGGCTTACTGCCTGAGCTCTTTTTGGGTTTCCGTGGTTTTGACTTTTTTGAACTTTTGTCAGAAATTCTTGTAACAACTTCTAAGTCATTAATCAGAAGCTGCAGTTTTGGATCCTTAGAAGTAGAATCAGATTCAGCTCCTAGTTTAGCCAAGGAATTCAGTAGGCAAAGTTTGATTTCACCAACCGAAACAGATTCAACAGCCCCCTGAAAATATCCAAGAATAACGTCAAGATGAACATGGTTTGATGCACATGAGCTGATATCATATCATAGTATACAGTTACAATCCAGCTTTCTATCACCTAAATAATGACATGATACTTGAAATGAATAGAAGTAATTAATTTTAGAAGTTATAATGGGACTCACGTACTTATGTTACCATCCTAGATAGATATATGTTCTTCATAGCTTATAGCATGTGAATCATATATTGTCGATTAATTTCAACAGTTAGCTCGTTCTCTTAATACCAAACATAAAAGCCTCCCAAAGAATAAGAAATTGAAGCCAAACGAATCACATATAAACATAGACCAAAAGAAACTGAGAGAAAAAGAGTAGTACCCTTTCAAACGTGATCCTAACATCCTTCAAGCGTCTGAATCCACAAAGTCTAAATCCCACAGATGCTTTCAGAACCCGGCTCAAAAACAAAGCCACCAACCTTGAAGCAAATCTGAAAAGATGTATAATGAGTCTTCTAATACTTGTAATTATATGTTTGATGGTCACTTTGATGATGTAAGCATGATACTAAACAATAGACACGAACCACATTTTGATGACAAATTAGTATACCCATCAACTATCAGAAGATACAATGCATCATTCTTGACAGCATGTAATTTATGTACCAACTCTGGTTCTCAGCTTGAACTTGCTATTAAAGTTCAAAGAAACCCTAATTACTAAGTTCAAAGAACACCCCTAAGTTACTCATCATTCAGGTATAACCAATTATATCAAAAGTCAAACCAAGTCCTCCAAGTGACATTAGTATAGTTAATCACTTAAAAACGTTAACATCACACTTACTTCACAATTTGAAGCTTCCCATCCAATTAGCGAAAGTAACCAAAGTGACTTTAGGCAAACACTAGAAACATGATAACATATCAAAGCATCTATTACTGAACCATCCTGTTTATCAATTTCAATAATCTAGTTAAAGCTCCCTTTGCAACCTAAATTCAGTGATACGATCGATTACTTCTAGTTAACCCCAAATTTCAAGCTAAAAACGATCAAATCCAATCACATGATCACTCCAAACGCCAAAAACACTAGCGAACAAAAAAAAACAAGCGCAATTAACCAATACACTCACAATAACACGAGCCATAACCCGAGTGACGCGAAGAGGAACGTGAACAGAAACTTGACCGGAGACATATTCCTCGATCCGATTTCCGTACAATTTCAACCAGTTTTTGACGAACAACAACACATTCACTCGATCATTTTCAGTTTTCACCAATCTAAACATCAAATCGGACGAAACAATTCAGAAAGCCGATGGTGATGATGATTGGTAAAACAAAATTGGAAGAAAATTGCGGTGGGGAGGTGGAAGAGGTCAAAAACACAAACGTACGTAGGATTTGAAGGTGAAACAGAGGGAGAGAGAGAGATGAATGAATGATTGAATGATTGAATGTGTGGATCCGTTAAATGCTGAGAGATTGAAGAGTGTCATTTAAGAGCACCATTTTTGCTATTCTTCTATCATCTTTACAACAAGCGCGGGAGAGGTTTCCTCAACACTCTTGACTATGGCTTTATGACAGTTATAGTCCCTAAAGTGTTATTTTGTTGCAATGTGTTCCTTTTGTTTGAAATTTTTGTTTACAAGATGTTCAATTGGTTACATTATTCACTACTATATAAAGTTGAGTGGGTTCCTTTTTGGGGGGGTAAGGAATGAAGTGGGGAGTATGGTTATTAACAACTTTCTTTTATAAGTTGTTAATAGGATTAAATATTTTTCATGATAGGTGTGATTCTAATTGATATGAGCCTATTGATATATAATTTATTGTTTGGTTTTCTAGTATAATTGAAAGATAGAATGTTAATTATGAATCCTGCATGTGTAAATAATGTCGATTTGGTAGGATTTTGAATTGACATATTGATTACGTGAACCATAGCACATGTAAACTTAATAGAGAATTTTAGGAATGATCTCAGTGAAAGATCATCTGTTTACAAAGCTAGAAAAATAACAAATTGTACAAGAAATTTAAAAAGAAAAAAAAAGATGTGTAGCTTTGTTCTTAGCACGTAGCAACATTTCAACATCCAAACTAGTAAATGCTCATTTGTAGCTCACACTGCTATGAATCACACCTCCCCTTAAGTTGGAGGTGTACAACTTTAAAATGGAAATCAAATCTGTGTATTAATGACCGACAAGACTCTTTAGAGCATCACCAATAGTGAAATCAAAAAACTCCTAAAAACATACCTAGCCAGCAGCCACATCAGAAAACCACTTATTTTTCAAAAACTTCAAAAACATCTTCAATAGTAAGACCTAAAAACACCCAAAAACAGTGCTACATTATCATCATATTTTACATTTATTTTTAATTACCAATTGTTTATATTAATATAAAATATAAATGAAATATTTATATTTCTTTTGTTGGATGGATATTTTAAAATTCTAAAATTTAAAAGTTAAATATTTTATTCTCTTAGAGGGAATTTAAAATTTTAAAAGTTTAAACTTTAAATTTTTAATATTTTTTGTAAGAGGAAAAATTCTAAATACTGAAAACTTGAAATTCAAACATTACATAATTAAAAGTTACAATAACTAAATAATACATAACTTAAATAATACAACAATTAAACTTACCTAAATATCATAGTTTACCTTAATTTTGTCACAATTTTTTTATGAAATGCGACTTGCTTGGGATTCATGTACGTTGTATCCTTAAAAAGAATTTATTGTTCATGTAGTGCAATCTCTTGTTCACGTAGTGCAATTTCTTGCTCACAGGCTTGAACATCTTTCCGCTTAATATCAACATATTCACGTTTTGGATTCAATTTCACCAAGATCTTTTACCACTTACACTTTGACTGTGCTCAAGACCTGTTTGTTCTTTCCACTTTGCCTCGTCTTTGAGAAGGATCCAAACATGATCGTACATAAATTATGTACTTTCTAAGGCTTCATACATCTCACAAGACGTCTAAGCAATTGATCATCAGAACAACCACTTATTTTTTGTTTTCGTAGTTGAATGTAGATGTCGTTGAATACACTCACCATTCGTTTTATCATATGTCAGTGAGAACGTAGGTTATCCATTGTTCTTACCATATTGCTACCCTGTTTGAAGTATGTATGGACCCTCTGCCAAAAGTTTTGTTCTTTTGAGAGTTCCTAATGATACAATCATTTAAAATATGTAACCACGCCTTGGTGAGCACTTTTTCTTCCTTAGATGACCATGATCTTCTTTTTAGTTGTTCTAAGGACGCAACTACTATTCTCTTCTTATTTTTGGTGGTCTTGATGTAAGGGGATGAAGATTCATCTACAATTGCATGGTGCCAAAGCGGATGTTTGGGTTGTTGAAATAGTTGGAGATTCCATGGTAATTGGAGATTGTGTTAGAGGTATTGGTGAATGGAGAGAACCCATGATTTGGGAATTAAGAGAACCCAGGATTTGTGAATTGAGAGAATCCTGGATTTGGGAATTGAGTCAATCTAGGATTTAGGAATTGAGAGAACCCTAGATTTGGGAACTGAGAGAATTCAAGATTTGGGAATTGTTGATTCAAGTATCCTTGGAACTAGGAATATCCAAATTTTAGATATGAGTATGGGATTAGGTTTGGGTTTGGGTTTGAATTTGGATTTGGGTTTCATCAGGATTGAAATCGTTTCACAACTGTAAAAATATATTCATGTTTGGATTCATGATTTTCTAGAATTTTAGGAGAAAGAAGATTTGAGAGTATTTATAGTAGTTTGAGAGGCGGGAGATTGTGTAGGGGGGAATTCAAAAATGTCTAAAATCTATTTCATGGAGAAATTTGAAATTTAAACTTTAAATTTAATAAAAAATAACTAATAGACGTGTTTAGGGGGAATTTTAAATTTTAAAATTATTGCAAAAAAGTAAATTTTAAGTTTATATTTTAAATTGTAAAAAATTAAATTTTATAATAAATCAGGAATTCAAACAAAATTAAAATAATTAAAAGTTACAATAGTAAAACATTACCATAATAACGACACATTACAATAATATCACATTACAATAACTAAACATTACAATAATTATTCTTAAGAGACCGGATAAGTTCCCCCAAATCAGCCCGAAGTGCATGATGAGCTCTTGATTACGTAAACATTAAACTTTGCAAATAACTTTGAAATCTTATTGGAGCTTCGTGTTCATAAGTTATTGGCCCATTTTCATCATCATCACCTGATCACTCACATATAGCATAGCGTTCATCCTCTACAATCATATTATGCATTATAATACATAAATACATGATATCACTTAGTTGTTGTAAGCTCCAAGCTCTTGCGGAACCATGCACGATTGCCCATCGAGCTTAGAGGACACCAAAGGTTCTCTCGACATCCTTTCTTGTGGACTCGTGCTGCTTTATAAATTCGTTCATTTTTTCAATCTATGGATATGTAAAGCTTTTTACTAGTGTAGCCCATTCAGGACATACACCATGTGCAAGATAATATTCTGTTGTGTATGGAGTTTCATTCACTATAAAATTGCATGGAGGATCATTACCTTGTAAGACTGGTTAAATACGGGAGATTGATTGAGCATATTAATATTATTATTAAAGCCCGCCACTCCAAATATGCATGCCAGATCCAAAGGTTATTTGATGCAACGCCTCTAGCATAACGATGGGATATCCATGGTCACCTTATGTGTATTGACCTTTCCATGCAACAGGATAATTTTTCCAAGCCCAGTGCATACAATCAATGCTTCCTAGCATTTGGGAAACCCATGCTTGGCAGAATGTGCTTCTAGCAAACGTTGTATGTTGGAAGCATTTGGCCTTCTTAGATACTCTTCTGAGTAAACTTCAACAAGACATCTACAAAAATTTTATAGACATTCAGCAGCAGTAGTTTCACCAATCCGTATGTATTCATCACATAGATCAACAGTTATGCCATTTGCCAACTGACGTATGGTAGCAATGCATTCTTGTATTAGCGAAAGTCCTTTTCTACTAGTATAATCATATCTTTGTTGAAAATAGGAAGAATGATTGGACATACCTTCAACAATTTCATTGCAAAATTGTTTGCTCATCCGGAACCTTCTCTAAAATAACATTCAAGGTGCACCGATCCAGAAAAATAGTCATTCCATAGACGCTTATCCCCCTCTTCACGGTCCCTTTCTATACTTCTACGTTTTTTTTTGTTTTGCTTCGAGACTTTTAGCAGCATGAGCTTTCATCAATTCTACATACGCTTTGTCAACATCATCATCCATCAATTCTTTTAACGCCACATGCATAAAATCTATAAATGGTGAACAAGGAGGTGAAATGGGTGGACTTTCGAACTTATTTTTGTAGAGATTAGAAATAATGAGAAATTTTGAAAGATGAAAGTTAAAAAAATTGAAGGTGTTGAAAATATATAAGATGAATTTTTGTATATATAATATAAATAAACCATTATGAGAAAGTTTAAAAAAATTTAAAATTTAAAAATATAGTTATTTGGGGTGAATTTGAAATTAAAAACTTAAAATTTAAAAACTTAGAACTTTATTAAATTTATTCATTTAATATCCTTTTGGTGTCATTAATATAACAGATGTCATTTCTAGTCTATCTCTTTCTATTTCTTTTCTATATATGAAAAGTTTCAAAATCATCATATAATAATCCAGAAATTACAATAGGAAAGAAAAATGGAGGTTTTTGATGATTTTGAATCTTTTCTACTAGGTAATTGATATTTAAATAATAGATTAGTTAATTTAAAATTTAAAATAATAAATAAAATTATTTAAAATATGTACGTTATAATCTTTTATAATTTAAATCAATTAAAATTTAATAACAAACTATTTTATTAATATAAATATATTATTTTCATTTTGTTTAAGGTTGAAACCCAACCCGGTCCCACCTCCCTGAAAAGTCTGACACGTGAGTTCTTTTTGCATGTCCATACCCATGAACATCTTATCCTAAAAACAAACCCCACAATAAGGGGTATCATTACAAACGAAAAATTTGTTCCAAAAGCACACAAAAGTGAAACCATTGGAGATGGTCTAATAAATATACAAGCTGATCTATCATGTATATGTGAGTCAAGAAAATTAAACCATCCTAGAGTTTTACTATGTAAAAAATAATAGTTAAACTCAATGTTGTTAGTCCATTCATGAAAAACTAGATTTTTAGCAATAAAAATAGCAAATTGATTGTCACATGCGAGTCAAACAAAAGTAAGGGCAGGAACTTGAAACTCAAAATGCAATCGAGTTAACCAAGCTAATTCAGTTATAACTCTATGAATAAAATGATATTCAGCCTCGGCAAAACTAAAAGAACAGTGAGCTGTTTCTTAGACTTCTAACAAATAGGAATGTCATCCAATGAAATAAAATACCAACTAACAGATCTTTGTATATTAGGGCAAGAGGTACAATACGTTGATAAGGTAAAAGTTTGCTTATCACTAAAAAATAAACCATGTGAAGAAGTACCTTTCACATATATGAGAGTATCCCATACTACATCTCAATTTAACCCAAATAGAGGGGTTAAAAGTGTGCAAAGTATAAAATATAATATAATTTTGTACAAAAGCAACATGGCCGCCCATGCCATGTTACTTTTCACCTTTTTGCAGTCGGTTTTTAGAGAGAGAAAGCAGAGAACTCTCGGACTGTAAAGAAGGAAGAACAAGAAACCAAATTCAAGGTAAGAATTCTTGGTTTTAAGTTGTTCTTGGCCGGCCTATGCCTCGGTTATATGCTTATGTGTATATGTTGTGTTTGGGTGTGTGTTTTTGGTGGGTTTCTAGGTGGTTGAACTCATAGTGCAAACGGGTTGAAGAAGTCATACTCGAAGGTTGTCAAAGGTGAGTTCTAGAACCCCCTTTTTACATGTTTTAACTGATTTTGGGGCCGGAAATGCATGTATGTATGTTTTACGAAAATGGGTTTTGTACCCGTATGAATGTGTATGTGTGAATATGGGTGGGTTATGATTTTGGGTGTTCTTGATGTTATGATGATGCCATGTTCATGTTATGATGCTTAGAATGCTAAAACTAAATTAGAACATGATGAATTGATGATTTGGGGCTGATTATAATGTTATTAGTATGCGTTGGTTTCCCATGTGCCTGGATTTGGCCCATGCGCCCAACGGTTGAATTTGCCTAAGTGTCCCCATGCGCCCAAAACCCATGCGCCTGAATAGTATCCATACGCCTAGAATGGGCTGAATTTGACTAAGTGTTCCATGCGCCCAAAACTGCCCATGCGCCTAGGCATTCATGCGCCTGCATAGTGCCCATGCGCCTAGAAATGCCCAGAATGACTAAGTGTTGGGTCGTGCGCTCAAATAGTGCCCATGCGCCTAAAAGTTCCCCATGCGCGTAAGTGTTCCCATGCGCCTGCATAGTGCTCATGCGCCTATGCCTTAGAATATTTTCTAAAATTTTGGGGAAAATGTAAAGTGTAGGCTTTGACTTGGGATGTTCCCGGGGGTAATGTAAGTTGACTTTATGACGTCATATGTGATGTGATGATGATGCTATGTATGGTATGGTTATGTTATGCTATGTTCCTTGTTATGTATGTTTATTTTCCGTGGCTTTACGTGGTATGATTATGAAGTAAATGGAAAGTAGTATGTAACGTAAAGCGGAAGATAATGAAAAAGGGAACATAAAGAATGAATGAATGCATGAATTAATGAATGAATGCATGCATTAATGAAAGAAGTAGTGAAAGTCTTGCAAGCAATGTATGGAGGTTCACACCCAATGAAGGGCGTTAGCTCAACTGTGTGCGGGTTAGCTACCCCAAAAGTATGCACACTGGGGTCTAATCTTTGTGATTGACCATATGTATGGGACCCTTGTCGCTTGCCCTACGTACTGGAGTCAGCTTCGTGCACAATGTTCGAGGTCTATGAGAGACCTCAGGCCCAGTAACCAGCTTCGTGCACAATGTTCGGGGTATAGCTCATGGCACTGGTCCGGAAATAAAGATGAATGATAATGATGAGTGTACTTGCCCCAGGCCCAAGGGTCAGCTTCGTGCACAATGTTCGGGGCACAGTACATGTCATCGGAAGTTAATGAATATACGTATGTACGGTAAGAAAGATAACGAATGATAAAGATGACGTACGATGATGAATGAACGGAAGTCAACGAATGACGATGAAAGATAATAAATTATTATCTATGTGTACGTATGATGCATGATCACATGTGAAAGTAAAGAAAGAATGGTTTTAAGCGAAAGAAAAGTATTTTATTTTATAAAACTAGAACTCACTCAGCAACGCTGACTTTTATGTGTTTCCAGTTGGCAGGTAATGTTGCTGAGGATGGCATGGGGCAGCTACTTGGCATTTTTGGATGGCATCCGTTGTTTAGATTATAATGTTTTGTTATGTAATACAAATTATGATATTTTGTAACAGTTAACTACAATGTATTATTTTGCAAAAGCAAATATAATGAAATGGTTTAAAATTTTTCCGCTGCAATGTTTTAGAAATTGTAAATGTAAATTATATGTTTTAAGTGCGATGATTGTCCAACTGTGAACGTCCCGGGACGGGCCTTACAAGTTGGTATCAGAGCCAAAGTTTAAGTGAAACGGGTTAAAATTTTCAAAAGAAACCTAAACTTAAACTGAGAATGGGACAAAGGGAAGGGATGCCAGTCCGAGTAGCTACGTGCCATCAGGTATTTTTTGATGTTAACCGGTATTATGTGCTCATGTTATGTGGTTTATGTGCTTCTTAGTAGATTTAGATACTGATGTAGTCTGGATAGGAAATGCTTGGGGTATGAAGAGTAAAGTAAGTGGCTAATCACAACTGACCACTGTAATTAAGGACTTACTATACTTGACATAAACTGAGCTATTACCTTGAATGACCGTGTTAGTGTTTGAATCTTATAGCGTGTTAGAGGATGGCCGGTGGTAGATCTTCAAAGGCTTCTCGAGGTGGAGGTCGTGATGGACGTGGTGCTGGACCACGGGTCACGAGAGGAAGGCCTAGGGCTGAAGAGGTGGCTCATGAAGAGCCCGAGACCCCTCATTCGGAGGGCGGTGATGAGAGTGCTAACTTAAGGGCCTCGGTGAAGGAGGCTATTATAGAGGAGGTTCATCAGGTCATGCAGACGATCTTACCGTCTGTGGTGACTGAAGTAATAAAGGCTGTAAGAGAAGGGGAAAGGAAAGAGAGGAACCGGTCCTCGGGAGTAAGGGAGCAACCGGGGACTGAGACGGTTGTCTCAACTGACGAGGAAGAAGGAGAAGATCCTGTGCCGGAGGCCGCACGAGGCTGTAACTATGGGGCATTTCAAAGATGCAAGCCCCCGACTTTTGACGGAAATGGCACTGCTGCTGCTGCTCACCGGTGGGTGAGAGAGATGGAAGCTGTACTTGATATCAGCGAGTGCCGGGAGTATCAGAAGGTGAAGTTTGCCACTCATTCATTTGTGGACTCGGCTCTGTGCTGGTGGGACAATACCGTCCAAGCCGAGGGTAGTAGGACAATTGGAAGAATGAGGTGGCCAGAGTTGAAGAAGCTGGTGATCGAGGAGTTATGTCCTCATAGGGAGCTCGACAAGGTTGAAAAGGAGTTCCTGCAGCTGGAGGCGGGAACCATGACGCATCAGCAATACACCACCAAGTTTAACGAGATGGCACGACTGGTGCCGGATCAGGTGACACCTCTGTAGCGAAAGATCAAGAGGTATATTCAGGGCTTGCCGGCGGATATTCGCAGGCATATGATCGCCTCCCGGACGAGTACGTTCAGGTCGGTGGTCGATCTGGCGGGAAGGCTGTACGACGAGAGGGAAGTGGTGGTGGCTGAGGTGAGCAAGAAAGGCGGTGGTGATCAAGAGGTATATTCAGGGCTTGCCGGCGGATATTCGCAGGCATATGATCGCCTTCCGGACGAGTACGTTCAGGTCGGTGGTCGATCTGGCGGGAAGGCTGTATGACGAGAGGGAAGTGGTGGTGGCTGAGGTGAGCAAGAAAGGCGGTGGTGATCGAAACTGGAATGGGAAGAGGTTTGGTCAGGGTGGTGCCCCGGCATACAACAAGAATGCACGGGTGGATGACCGGCGTGTGGTCACATCCGGTGCGGAGTCGAAGAGGTGTGGCAAGTGCGAGAAGGAGCACACCGGGGAGTGTAGGTGGGGATTAAACGTGTGCTTCAAGTGTGGAAAGCCTGGCCATATGGCAAGAGAGTGAAAGGTGGCAAGGTGTTTTAACTATGGTGGAAAGGGCCACATTAGTCGAGAATGCAAGAAGCCTAGGGCTGAGAGTTCCAGGGCAGGGAAGAATACCGGGACCGAGGGGCAGAGGGCGAGCGCCAGGGCATTCACGATGACTCAGGAGGAGGCTAGGACGGACCCCGATGTCGTGACAGGTACGTTTCTAGTAAACCAAACTCTTGCTTCTGTTTTATTTGATTCAGGTGCTAGTAAGAGTTTTATTTCTGTTGCTTTCTGTGCTAAGTTGCCAGTTAGTAGTAGAGGTGTTGATGAGCCCTTCGATGTAGAAACTGCCATAGGTAAGTCTACCAGGATTGTTGACCTAATAGAAGGTTGCGATATAGAATTAGAGGGTCATAAATTTCCTGCTAGACTGTTCATGATGACCTTAGGCGGATTTGACATAGTCCTAGGAATGGATTGGTTGGCGGACTACGAGGCGAATATCATATGTCGTAAGAAGATGATTCGACTGACAGCACCCGACGGGAGTTTGGTGACGATCTACGGTGATCGACTTACGACTATCCCGAAGGTGATTTCGATGGCGGTGGCGGGAAAGTACATGAGGCGTGGATGTAGTGCCTACTTGGCCTACGTGAAGGATGTAGATACGCCAACACCACAACTGTCGGATGTACCGGTTGTGTGTGAGTTCCCAGATGTGTTTCCCAAAGATTACCAGGTGTGCCATCGGACCGTGAGATTGAGTTCCAGATTGACTTGATACCCGGTGCCCAGCCTATTGCTAAGGCATCGTATCGGTTGGCTCCGACCGAGACGAAGGAATTGATGGAGCAACTGCAGGAGTTCTTGATAAAGGGTTCATTAGACCGAGTATCTCTCCATGGGGTGCTTCGGTCTTGTTCGTGAAGAAGAAGGACGGTAGTATGAGGATGTGTATTGACTACCGCGAGCTAAACAAGTTGACGATGAAGACTCGGTATCCGTTGCCGAGGATTTATGACCTGTTTGATCAGATCCAAGGCGCTAGTTGGTTCTCGAGGATAGATCTTCGATCTGGCTACCATCAGCTGAAGGTGAAGGAGCAAGATATTCCTAAAACAGCTTTTTGCACGCGTTATGGACACTACGAGTTTCTCGTTATGTCTTTTGGTTTAACAAACGCGCCAGCTGCTTTTATGGACTTGATGAATCGAGTGTTTCGGCCGATGTTGGATTAATCAGTGATTGTGTTTATTGATGATATCTTGATTTATTCGAAGAATGAGACGGAGCATGCCGGTCACATTTGGGAAGTGTTAGAGATGTTGAGAAAAGAGAAGTTGTATGCCAAGTTCTCCAAGTGCACATTCTGGTTGCGTGAAGTTCAGTTTTTGGGTCATGTGGTGAATCTGGAAGGGATCATGGTGGATCCGGTAAAGGTGGAAGCGGTGATGCAATGGAAGTCTCCAAAGACGCCATCAGAGATTCGTAGATTCTTGGGGTTGGCGGGATATTATAGGAGATTCATTCAAGACTTCTCTAAGATAGCTTCTTCGTTGACTAAGTTGACCCGCAAGGATGTGAAGTTTGTATGGGGTCAAGCTTAAGAGAGTGCTTTTGAGGAGTTAAAGGCAAGGTTGACTCAAGCTCCAGTTTTATCATTACCCGAAGGAAGCGAGGACTTAGTGGTCTATTCGGATGCTTCTTGCTCGGGGTTGGGTTGCGTGTTGATGCAGCGAGGGAAGGTTATAGCCTACGCATCCAGATAATTGAAGGTTCATGAGGTGAATTACCCTACTCATGACTTGGAGTTAGCATCTGTGGTCTTTGTGCTAAAGATTTGGAGGCACTACCTATACGGGACAAAGTGCACGATCTTCACTGACCACAAGAGCTTGAAGTACTTCTTCGAGCAAAAGGACCTGAACATGAGGTAGAGGCGATGGTTGGAGCTTATAAAGGATTATGATTACGAGATCCATTACCATCCGGGCAAGGCCAACGTAGTGGCGGATGCCCTTAGCCGAAAGGAGAGACCCAAGCCGATTTGGGTGAAGGCTTATCAGTTGATTATGACCTCTGATGTGATGAAGCAGGTCAAGGAGTTTCAAGACGAGGCATTGAAAGGAGATCATCTTAACTCCGAAAGGATGAGAGGTATGGTTGCGGAGTTGGGTGAAAACACTCTTGGTGTTAGAACCCGATTCGGACGGATGTGGATCTCTCGTTACGGGGATTTACGTGGGAGGATTATGGACGAAGCTCATAAGACTCGATACTCCATTCATCCCAGTGCTACAAAGATGTATCAAGATATGAAGAAAGATTATTGGTGGCCAGGTATGAAGCGTGATGTAGCGGAGTATGTGAGTAAGTGTCTTACTTGCTTGCAAGTGAAGGCCGAGCATCAGAAGCTGTACAGGAAGATCCAACTGTTGGATATACCGGAGTGGAAGTGGGAGCATATCCCCATGGACTTTATTACGAAGTTACCGCATACCATGAAAGGGTATGATGCCATATGGGTGATAGTTGATCGTTTAACAAAGAGTGCCCACTTTCTACCGATCCGCGAGACGTACTCCTCTGAAAGATTAGCTGATCTATTCATCAAAGAGATTGTAACTCATCATGGTGTGCTGGTGTCTATTGTTTCTGATCATGACACTCGGTTTACATCTAAGTTTTGGAAGAAATTCCATAATGCTATAGGGACTAGGTTACACATTAGCACGACTTATCATCCTCAGACTGATGGTCAGTCGGAAAGGACTACTCAGACGCTAGAAGATATGCTTCGGGCATGCGTCATTGACTTTGGAGGAAGTTGGGATGACCACTTACCGTTAGCTGAGTTCTCGTATAATAATAGTTATCATGCCTGTATTGGTATGCCCCCTTATGAGATGTTATACGATAGGAGGTGTAGAACGCCCGTTTGTTGGGGTGATATTGGTCAGAAGGAGTTGGGAAGTACTGAGGTGATTGAGGCTACGACTGAGAAGCTCGAAAAGATCAAAGCCTTTATGAAGGCAGCTAAAGATAGGCAGAATTCGTATGCCGACAAGAGACGTAGGCCGATTGAGTTCCAGGTGGGTGATAGAGTTATGTTGAAAGTCTCACCTTGGAAAGGTATCATTCGGTTCAGGAAGCGGGACAAGTTGAGCCCAAGATACATAGGGCCTTTCCGAATTATTGCTCAAGTAGGAGAGGTGGCCTATAGGTTAGAGTTACCCGATGAGTTAAGTGGAATTCACCCGATATTCCATGTATCGCATCTGCGGAAGTGTGTAGCTGACGAGGATATGGTTGTACTACTGGAGGATATTGAAGTTGATGAAAGGCTCAATTATGTGGAGCAACCAGTGGCAATCATTGACCGCAAGGAGAAAGGGTTAAGGAATAAAGTGGTTCCCCTTGTGCATGTACAGTGGAAGCACGGGAAGGGATCCGAGTCTATGTGGGAGACTGAAGAAGAGATGAGGCAGTATTACCACTTTTGTTTGAGGAATAACAGGTTTCTGGGACGAAACCTATATAAGGGGGGTGGACTTGTAACACCCGGAAAATTTTAAAAGACGAGAAAGAAGGAATAAATGTGTATAAAAGAAAGAAAACATAATTTAACCCAAATAAAGGGGTTAAAAGTGTGCAAAGTACAAAATATAATATAATTTTGTGCAAAACCAACATGGCCGCCCATGCCATGTTACTTTTCACCTTTTTGCAGTCGGTTTTTAGAGAGAGAAAGCAGAGAACTCTCGGATTGTGAAGAAGGAAGAACAAGAAACCGAATTCAAGGTAAGAATTCTTGGTTTTAAGTTGTTCTTGGCCAGCCTATGCCTCGGTTGTATGCTTATGTGTGTATGTTGTGTGTCGGGTGTGTGTTTTTGGTGGGTTTCTAGGTGGTTGAACTCATAGTGCAAACGGGTTGAAGAAGTCATACTCGAAGGTTGTCAAAGGTGAGTTCTAGAACCCCCTTTTTACATGTTTTAACTGATTTTGGGGCCGGAAATGCATGTATGTATGTTTTACGAAAATGGGTTTTGTACCCGTATGAATGTGTATGTGTGAATGTGGGTGGGTTATGATTTTGGGTGTTCTTGATGTTATGATGATGCCATGTTCATGTTATGATGCTTAGAATGCTAAAACTAAATTCGAACATGATGAATTGATGATTTGGGGCTGATTATAATGTTATTAGTATGCGTTGGTTTCCCATGTGCCTGGATTTGGCCCATGCGCCCAACGGTTGAATTTGCCTAAGTGTCCCCCATGCGCCCAAAACCCATGCGCCTGAATAGTATCCATACGCCTAGAATAGGCTGAATTTGAATAAGTGTTCCATGCGCCCAAAACTGCCCATGCGCCTAGGCATTCATGCACCTGCATAGTGCCCATGCGCCTAGAAATGCCTAGAATGACTAAGTGTTGGGTCATGCGCTCAAATAGTGCCCATGCGCCTGAAAGTTCCCCATGCGCGTAAGTGTTCCCATGCGCCTGCATAGTGCTCATGCGCCTATGCCTTAGAATATTTTCTAAAATTTTGGGGAAAATGTAAAGTGTAGGCTTTGACTTGGGATGTTCCCGGGGGTAATGTAAGTTGACTTTATGACGTCATATGTGATGTTGAGGCTGAAATGATGGTGACGTGTTAATTCTTGAGGCTGAAATAGTGTGGACACTTGGATCACGGATTTTGGTTCTTCGTTTCACACTGTACACATTGGTGAAATGCTGGTGAATCTGATAATAGGTGACTTTAGGAAAGTATGCCTTACTAGTGACAGAATTCTTGATGTAACAGGCATTGGTGATATTGATTTGGTGACTCCATTGGGAACTACATGAACCCTGAAGAATGTCAGGGTGATTCCAAGTTTGAAGAAGAAATTTATTTCTCTTAGTAAACTAAATGAATAAGGACTGAAAGTAAGGTTCAGTGGTAGTAAATGGAGGGTGATCAGTGGGAACCTGGTGATTGCTTTAGGTGATAAGCATGGGTCATTGTACATGGTGGAGGTCCCCTGCTGATGGACTCATCAAACTAGTTAAGCAAGTCAAGTCGGTTTCGCTAAATCTGCTGCTAAGAGAGTTCACTATGCAAACATGAAGTCTGGAGCAAAGATTGTAGCTGAATAGGATCATAAGTATATACCAGTAAGGGGATTTTGTGACAGTGGGAGCATGGTGTCACACCCCAACTGGTGGCGGAATGTGTCAGGGCGTGTAGATTGTCCATAACACGTGACACTATTAAAGTGATAATTTATTTAACCAACCAATTATATAAGTCTTACAAAGAAATCATGAATTGTTCAAACAAACATAACATAAAATAAAGTGAAGTTTGATTTATTAACTAGGTCCACAAGCATCCTAAGTGTCATAAAGTTGTAGGCATCTCAAGCAGCATTTCCTGCGACATGTATAAAAATAAAGCTCAACTAGAAAGTTGGTGAGTAAACATAGGTTTTATTATATATACTAGATTTAAAATACGATTAAAGTGATAATTTAATTAATCAACCCAATTACATAAGTCTTACAAAGAAACCATAAATTGTTCAAACAAACATCGCATAAAATAAAGTAAAGTTTGATTTATTAACTAGGTCCACAAGTATCCTAAGTGTCATAAAGTTGTAGGCATCTTAAGCAGCATTCCTGCGACATTTATAAAAATAAAGGTCAACTAGAAAGTTGGTGAGTAAACATAGGCTTTGTTACATATACTAGATTTAAAATACGATAAGAGTCAAAGTATGAATTCAAGCAAGTATGACTAAACCAAATGTATTGATCAAACCTTTGTCGACAAGTGTCCCTAACCAACGGCTTAGACTAAGAACTTTGGTTTCGATACCCAAATGTCGTCTACAATGGCCCGTTCGGGCGGGTGTCAAACCAATAGCGCTATCATCGTCACCTTAGGATTTAGAAAGTTAATGATCATATGCTAGCAAGTAAGAAAGATTTACCACCACATAAAAGATTAATCCAACAAGTTTATCACAAATGCATAGAATACACACAAGACTTAATTGAATCATATGAATTGCAAGAAAGATTTAGAATTGAATACGTATACATGTCACATCCCAAAACATAAAAGGAAAAGGGACTATGAATACTCACATTGAGTTCTTGAGTATGAGTTGGATTTATAACTTGGTTAATAGAAATGGTGAAGCCCTAAATGATTATATGTATTAGAACTTATATTTAAGGTTATGGTTATGAGTATTGATCATAGAAATAAAAGGATCAAAAGCAAAAGAAAAGAAAGGTTGTTGCAAAATAAAAATAGATTTGGACAGATTCATTATTACAGTTTTATATGATAATTAAAAATATTAAAATTTAAGTAAAAATTCTGAAACTCTTCAGTCCATTATTTTAGGATTTACGAACAACTTTCATTTAGAAAAGTTATTGAAATTCAGATCAGAAGCTGATCAAAATAACAATACAAAGCAGAAGATGCAAATATGCGCACTTACTTTGCAGAGACTGTTACGGAGTCGTTCGATAGAATTAGAAGTCGTGTAAACTATGGTTGGAAAGATAATTCGATGAACTTGTTCATAGAATCTAAGTTTATTAATTTTTGATTTATTATGACTAAGTCATGATTGTTTGAAGTTGTAACATATTATATACAAAATCAACGGTAGCACTTACCTGAACATTTTAGGGTTTTAAAAATAATAAACGCATATAATAAATTTTGTTAAGAATATGTATGATAATAAAAGGGTTATAATTGAAGAAAAAACATGAGAAATATGATTATAAAGTTTCTTAGAATTATTTAAAAATCAAAAGAATAATAAGAACAATAAATTTAAGAAAACAGTTGCTACCTTAAGAACGACGAACGGATTTGAAACTTCTAAAGGCTTCAATAGAGGGTTGGAGAAAAGTTTCTTGAAATTATATAGATGATAAAGAAGAACTCTTTTGTAAGTTAATAAAAAGAGTTGTTGCAAGAAAATGATTAGACAAATGTTGGTGTTTATAGGTGGGGAAATAGGATTATGATGAAAAGGTTTAATGAGTACAATTAAAATTTGGCGGTTATGGGTGGGTTATAAATATGTCAAAGGAGAGCGAGTTTTAGTCTTTTAAATTTTATAAAAATGATGGAATGTTTATAAAAAGTTTGTATTAAAGTTACAAAATTAGAGATTTTTGTTTGGAGGATTCTAAATACTTTAAAATAGTTAGTAATTTTTTTTATAAAAGTATAATAATTATAAAATTTTATAAAAAAATTATGATTAAGACTTTCTATAAAATTAAGGGTGGGAGTCTATAAAAGTTTAGCTTTATTATACAATAGCACATGTGTACTTTTATAAAAAGTTAAGAACTTAAATAATAATATGAACTTTAAAATTTTATAAATATATAAAAACTTTAAGATATTAATAATTTAGGCTTCCATTCACCATCATCA
The DNA here is from genome assembly GCA_025506505.1 of Flaveria sonorensis. Lineage (NCBI taxonomy): Eukaryota > Viridiplantae > Streptophyta > Magnoliopsida > Asterales > Asteraceae > Flaveria > Flaveria sonorensis. The sequence continues at coordinate 45,144,865 of CM046432.1, forward strand.
AATCATAGCACAAGTAAAGTTATAAAACAAAAATTACTCATACTAACAAAAGTAGCTATTATAGAATCTTGTGTATAGCATGTATAACACTATAAGTTATCATGTATAATAGTATGTGTGATAAAACAAATTTATTATTATTATTATTATTATTATTATTATTATTATTATTATTATTATTATTATTATTATTATAAATTTGAGTAAAATTACAAGTGTGTCATCATCTAATATTTTATATAATAGTATAGATATAGATAATATAAATATAGATTATTATTATCATCATTATTATAAAATTATTTAATAATTATATAGTTAAGTATTCTTATAAGATAATGCTTATTTATAAATTTATTATTATTATTACTATTATTATTATTATTATTATTATTATTATTATTATTATTATTATAAATTTGAGTAAAATTACAAGTGTGTCATCATCTAATATTTTATATAATAGTATAGATATAGATAATATAAATATAGATTATTATTATCATCATTATTATAAAATTATTTAATAATTATATAGTTAAGTATTCTTATAAGATAATGCTTATTTATAAATTTATTATTATTATTACTATTATTATTATTATTATTATTATTATTATTATTATTATTATTATTATTATTATTATAAATTTAAGTAAAATTACAAGTGTGTCATCATCTAATATTTCATATAATAGTATAGATATAGATAATATAAATATAGATTATTATTATCATCATTGTTATTAAATTATTTAATAATTATATAGTTAAGTATTCATATAAGATAATACTTATTTATAAATTTATCATTATTAATATAAAAATATTTAGTAACTATATAGTTAAGTATTCAAATAAAATAATATTTATTAATAAATTTAAATATTAATTTAAAGTATTAAAAATAATATAATATATAATACTGTGAATAAAATAATACTACATTATTAAATAATATATTAATTATTTAATAATTATATAGTTAAGTATTCATATAAGATAATACTTATTTATAAATTTATCATTATTATTATAAAAATATTTAGTAACGATATAGTTAAGCATTCAAATAAAATAATATTTATTAATAAATTTAAATATTAATTTAAAGTATTAAAAATAATATAATATATAATACAGTGAATAAAATAATATTACATTATTAAATAATATATTAATAATATGCATTAATTAATGTATTAATTAGAAGAAGTTTATTAAATGAGGAACAGAATATGAATGATTGCGTAGAACACTTGTACCTATTGCTTAAAAAGTTATATTACGTGTATTAATCTTTTTGTAAAATTAAACTTATGTCCCGAATTTTTTTTTTACATATATAGTAGCATAGATATATCTTTTTTGTTATAATGATAATTGAGCTTCTTGTAGCCTAAGAATCATATATGGGTTTAGTGGTTATTTGATAACTTTATGCTAAGTCATTAAGAGGCCTAACCGAATAGGAGGTAGCCTCTGAAACAGTCAACATGTTTCTAAAACTCACCCATTAAAAAACTTCATAAAATATTAAAATATGTATTTTAAATTAATTAAATACACTCTACCTCTCGTCGATTCAGAGATAGCCTTTTAATGATTATTAATAGACTAGTAAACAGACCCTTAATGTAACATTAAACCAAATAATGGTTATCAATCAAATTGTGTTGTGATTATGAGAATTATTGTGTTCTGTTTTTGATCAAATACTTTTTCTTGATTAATTTTTTTAAACGACGTTCTTTTTTATTAATTAATTTACTTTCAATGCTAATCAGATCAATTTTTTTAATTAAAGAATATGGCATTAGGATTCATGATCCAACAAGTGGCATATGCATCTGTGTGCTTGAATCAACTGATTTATCAATCTTTCGAGTCCAACTCTACTCTTTGATCATATTTGACAATTAAACCTTAATCTTGAACCAATTCAAAATTTGAAGATGGAGACCTTTGACAACTGCTCAACTAACAAACAAACATGATTGGCGAGAAAAGGGTTATGAGAATTGCATGATTAATGCACTTTTGATCATCTATGATGTTTCCTAATAACATTCATCAAGAATGATCCCTACATCCCCATCATGGCATCTTCTGGTTCCAATGGAAAGCCAATTCCTAAGTAACTTGTGAAATACACCAAAAAGACATCAAGAGGACGGAATGTTGATAACAGGACACTAGGAATGCTAGCCATGACAGTACCTAATGGCATCTACCAATTGTTCATATGCAAGACTGCAAAGAAACTTTGGGATAGTCTTGGAGAGTTATTGGATGGGTACTTCAAATGTGCTATACAGGAAAATCTTGGCATAGCATTTCTTAGTGCCTTTTATATCAATTTATGTCTGAAGTGAAGGCATCTATTGCATAGAAATGCATGCTCCTAAAGTTCCCTAGAATAACATATTAACAGAGAAAGCAAGATTGTATTCTGTTTTAGTAGTATCCATATAACCTAAGCCAATCCAAGATTGTATTCTGTTTTAGTAGTATCCATATAACCTAAGCCAATCCGCTAACCATGTTTTCAAGAAATGTACACCAAACTTAATGAATTAGCAGTCACACAAGTCGACTACACAAGTTTAGTTTGACATTTCAAACCTGTTTTTAAGATAATTCAAGAGCATTAACTACCAAAGCATATGGGTCCTATGGATCTCAAACCTACCAAATCAGCCAATTCGCTTTGCTTCAGTTTAGACATTCGGTAGGTTTTAACGGATTACAAACACCTTATTTATACTACTTCATGACATATCATAAACCTATACCTGAAGATTCAATTTCCATGAATGCATTCACAATCACAAATTTGATTTTGGGGGGACAACCAAAAACAATGAACAAGAGAAAAAAAACTCAAATTTCATTCTTTTGTATTCATCTTTCTCATTCGTTCTTTACATGAGCGAGTGATATAACAATCACTATCACATCATGACCCACAAATCACATATTTATTTAACTCACGTCTTTATCAATGGGACCCACAATTAAAAAATAATAATCCAATCAAGATTAATGAGCTAATATCAACTCCCTAAGGCATAAACAAACTAAGATTATAATGAAAAGCAATGGAAGAAGGATGATGTACCAAAGTTAACTTTCAGTCATTACTATTAACAACTCAAAGTTAACCATGTTAGGGATTTTATAAAAGGACCCTACTATGGCCAAAGTCTACAGCCAAGAGAAAAGTAAGAGATATAATCTTTAGATAATATTAGTAGGAAGATAGAAGGGGATTAAAAACATCAAATCCATATTTACATAAAGGAGTAAGCTAGAAGTCTATTAGTTATCGGTTAATACTATATGTATATGCAAGAGAAGATGGTACTGTTTGTCACTGCTCAGTTACCAAACCCAAGCTCAGCAGCCTTGCTACATCCAGGGATCGAGGTGCCAAAGTTGGATGCGTTGTAATCATCCTACAACACCAGCAAATGAAGAATTAGAGATGTTAGAGGTGCAATTTGAACTCATTTGCTTAAACGGGTCAATTTGGGTTAACTTTTATTTCAATTGGGTCAAATCAGAAAGAATAACCAAAAAGGAACAGGTCCGACGGATCAAAGTGTGTTTTATATGAATACACAGTTCATGAAAAGTTTGACTGTAGGTGTATTGGTTAAACGATTTCTACACCATTTAATAAGTTTGACTATTAGTCAAGGGTCAAAATATCATTTCTAATACCTTACAATTGTAAAGCTGTCCAGCTAGAGAAGAAGATTGATCATTGGATTTCTTGGAAAGGTCCCTCATCATGCCCTGTACAAACCAGACAGAAACACTCTTAAGTTTTTAGGTAAAGATCAATATAAGTTAGAAATACTAAATCAGAACCAATAATTAATCTTAATGTATTTTTTATGGATAAAACCAGCCCAGATTGATTTATAGTTTTGTTTGTATGGAGCAGAGTTTAAAAATTACATATAAAGTTCCAAACCGATTAATCCTGATTACTCCCTATTCCCTACCTCGCCGCCCGACTAGCGCCTAGCGATTTTTACAACACTGAGTTTATTACACTTTGATTGGTCTATTTTCTAAGGTCTATACTTACTGATATACTCCTTTACAGAGGTGTTATTTGTATTAAAAATTGATTATTGTCTCTTGCACTCCCAAAAATCAGCTTTTAATATATGGATAAACAAATTTTGCTTCTGATTTTAGGGGTCAAATGATCATTTTCATGCTTGTTCTAGCTGCAGGAAAACTGATTTCAAAGGAAGATTACTAATTGCCCTCCCTTTAAACTTATTTGGAAAACTTTGTATTCACATCTCACAAGCTATATCCCAACTTTTCACAAAAATGTACATTTTAATCATATTATATGTATATATTTCTTACAGAAACAGCCTTTTCCAAACTGATTGAATATCTGATTACTACAATTTCCAGTCCAAACACTATCTACTACAACTTCTGTGCTCTTCCCAAGAAAAAAGAGAAGAGTTTGCAGATTACTAAAGATGGTTATTCAATATCACAAATAAATTTCAAAAGTGTGACCATGTCGAAGAAGACAATCTGCTCCTCTAGTTTCTTTTTCCTTAAACCTATGAAGGACTGATGTGGCTTTCAATCAATACCAAAGAAGCCTAAACACAATTTCTTTTAACTGAAAAGACTCCATGTTAATTTTCCTAAAGCCTCATCTAGCTGCTATCTCATCTACAACATCAGATGATACCAAACTAAATTCACCATCATGTCAATCACATATTCAAGAGCTAAAGTGCTAATTGTAGGGGATGAAATATATTTTCATGAACTATAAAATAGACATAAAAGAATCTGCAATTGATGAAAAGACTTTAGAATTTAAAAAGGGAAAACTAAAACTTCTAATGAGAAAAGATACAAACCCTGTTTGCCCAGAAAAGTCCACAGGCGTTGCAAAGAGTCCTGGGACCAGCTGGCCCACGTCTCATCATCGGGGTGTCCTTTGAGAGAGTACCACAATGAGCACATCTGATAACAAATTGGGAGTTGACATGTGGCAGATGCAATTAGTAAAGTTATATGTAATTTTTGTTTAAGATTAACATTTTCAGGGACAATAGAGAGAATATTACTTGTTAATTTTAACATCACAAAGATGGTTGGAGACAATGTAATGCTATAAATTTCTGTAATGGTTGGAGACAATGTAATGCTATAAATTTTAACATCACAAAGATGGTTGGAGACAATGTAATGCTATAAATTTCTGTATCATGATTATGGAGTCATACATAAAAGGATTTGACATTGTATAAATGATTAGGTACCTAATCAACATGATTGACTATAAAGAGTAGAGGTGGCAAATCAACCCATTTGCTTATGAATTTGATCAATTCGCATTGTGTTTCATATCAAATGTGCCAAATGGGTCATTTCAAATAGTTTAGCTGAAAGAGGAACATGTCAAATTTGTTGAACGGTTGAAAAGCATACAACTTCCTGCTTAAAGTATTACTGTAAATGCAATGATATAGTTTTCGTAATCACATTTAATAATTTATACAGTTGACAAAAAAGTGTTTGCCCTTTTTGAGCCATATCAAAAAACACTAGTTCCAACTTAAATGCGTTTTGGCCAATTACACAACTTACATATCTTGCCACCTCTGATAAAGAGTTATAATAAAAACCATGTTAATTTAGATACATAAAGAAATGATTATCATAATAATATATGTAAACATGCACCACAAGGTTCGTGACTCACGTAGTTATGACTGAATTCTCATCTTGCCCTGCACCCTCAGCTTCTCCAGTGTTCCAGGGAGCAGATTCATTGGAAGTATGGTATGTTACAAATTGACCCTTCTTACGGTTCATCCTGAAGTAACGTCCCTTATAAATTTGTGCATAAAATAATCTATTTATACATTAAAAGTTGCAGTCGGCAACAGTCAGTCCATACAGATTACACCTAATATGACTTGAAGTGTGAAAGATAACTCCAACACCTTTTTTCTCACCTATTGTGAAGACACGTGTTTTTTTTTCCTATCAACTACACAATATATATTATAAAGCCCATTTGATTGTTTACAGAACATATTTGCATACATCTATTGAACTTCGGCCTTGAAATCTGAGACAAGATTAATAAATCGCTCCAACGTAAACAGATTCAGCGAAAATATCTTATCAGACTTCTTTAATTGAAAAGTATACCTCATGATAACAACAATTAGAAACCAGATGTCAGCAAACATAGATACTATTGCGAGATTGTTTGTTAACCATGAGAGTACTTAACAATTATAAAAATCTTGATCAGATTAGGCATAAGTGATTATTCACATTCACAATGAAGGTCAACATATCTTCAATAAATCAAGAAAATAAGCAACAGAGTATTTTGCATGACTGTAACCCCTTTCGTTACTTCAAAATTGTAGTTTGCTTGTTTAATACAAAAAATGTGATCAGTTGTGTCGTTTTCCTTAGAAGCAATTTTCCCTTCGTATGATATTAACAAATATAGAAACTAATCTCTAAACCCAAAACCCTAAATATACGATGATTAAGATGACAGAGCACCAAAAGCATTTATATATTTTCAAATGCCAGTGCTAACAAATGTGCTATCAAGAATAATACATCAACAATTTAGGTTTCAAACAATTTTACCTGAGAGCAACTTCTTTACGAACATTGTATCTGATCTTTTTCTCAAAGCAACGTTCTTTCCTCTTTTGACGAAATCTGTTGAGAGACGCAGCTCTACGAGGATCACTACAGCGAACCGGATCCTCAAAATCCTGAAACAAAACAATTTAACATACAAATGCCAAAACACTACCAAATGAAATTAACAATAAAGCTTCAAACGGTCAAGCAATTACCCTCTGATTTTGGTTTCCTAAATTTGCACCTTGCTGGCCAACTGGAAACTCACATCCCCCAAGAAGCAAAAACACCTTCTGCACCTGCCATCATCAACCCAAAACACAAAACTTCAACCCCTAAAACAATAGAGATACATGAACAACCACAACCAAATTTCAAGATCGGATACCAACAAAGTGTTCAAACTAAAAACCCCCAAATTATACAGTCTAATTTTAAGGTTAACTCAAGATATGTCCAATCAATCCCTAATTTTTTTCTCTATAAACCCAAATAAACAAACTGAATTTAGCATGTGAAATTGAACATAACATGATAAATTGAAGCTCCAAAAACCTAAATACACTCCTTGTACTCATCACTCATCAATCATAATCAACATAAACAAAATCACTTCTTCCCTATCTCTTACAACCACATTAACTTCACACAAGCTAAAAACAGCAAACGATGTGAACCAAAGTTCAAAACCACAACCTTGTCCGTAGTGACATTGTCGAACACGTAAACTTGGCCACAATACGAGAGCGTGAGCTGATCTCCGGCGTCGACACGCGGCATTACAGAGACATCGGAGTAAACGACGCCATCAATTTCCTCAAAATCACAAATGTCGTCACTCCCACCGTCAACGTCTTCAAGAACGAACGAAACATTCTGGTCATCAACTCCATTGCCACCGGCTCCGGCGGGGTTCCCCGGAAGTTCCTCCGGCGGGACGGTGGTGTTCGCTGCCGGCGGATTGTCACCGAAGTCACTCAGGGATGACTCTCTGTACATTGTGTGGGTTTTGAAGAATGATGATGATACGGGTGTTTGTTCTGTATGCATTATATTTATGTAGGTTTTGGGAGGGCGTCTGTGGTGTGAAATACCGGTTTTACCCTTGTGGAAAGATTGTATTTGCTAGAAAGGTAATAAGGAAATGGAGGTGATTAGGGGTAGTTGGGGTATTAAATGAGGGTTTACATGAGAATTCTAAAGTAATGGAGAATTATGTTGATTTTTGCATGATTTATGGCTTTATGTGTTCCAGTAGTATTTGTAGTTTTATTTAAGAGTTAAGTTTGATTTTATTATTCGAGATTTGTTGAAAATAATTATTTTTTTAAATATTAAAATACATGAATTTATCTTTAAAACTTTCATAAATTGTTTCAATTTCAATCCAAAAGTTTATTAGTTGTTTCAATTTTAATCAAAATAATAAAATTTTTAGAATGAAATTAAAACAATATATGAAACTTTTAAAGGTAAATTAATGTTTTTAAATTTTTAAAGAAAAAATTAGTTACTTAATTCAAACCTTAAGAAGCAAATTAAAGTTAACTCTTTATTTAAAGATATTTTTTTTGAACAACAAAACAGAACAACATATTAAAAATCAAACCCTCCCAGCAAGCTACTTGAGGCAAGGCACTACACAATACAATCACCAAAATGACACCATCACAGCTATGATGTAATGTAAAGATCATTTAACAATGAGTATAGTTTCTTGAAATTTTAAGTTAGTTTAATGGCTTGATTGTTACAGTATCTATATATATAATCTATATCTATAACATATAATATAATAAGGTTTTTTAAATCACGTGTCGTTATTTTAGCATATCAAATGACACTTGTCATCATTTTAGCACATCAAAAAAATTATTTCTCGCCTCTCTCTCTTAATAAATACGAAAATTATAACAATAATCGATTTGACTTTCTCTTTTTACTAAAATATGTTAAAACAAAGCTATATATATATATATATATATATATATATATATATATATATATATATATATGTGTGTGTGTGTGTGTGTGTGTGGTGTGTGTGTGTGTGTTTCTTGTCTCTCTCATATTAAATTATAATTATTTTAAATAAGTAAATAAAACTATTAAACATCTAAAATATAAATATTTTTATTTTAATAATTTATTAACATATACTAAATTATATGATTTCAGACACATTTTATATTTAAATATAGAGTAATAATTTCTAATTTTATTATTTGTTATAATTTTTAGATATTTATTATATTTTTTATTTGACCAATGGTTAATAACATCTAGAAAATAAAATATTAATAAAACTAATGGTTTTGACATGTTTTATTTATTCTACCAATATAATACATTGACTCTAACCTAGTTTACTATACATGAATAAGAAATGATTATGAATGGTGATGTTTTGTTTATTTAGAGTTTGATTATTAAACTTGATTATTAAAATGGTGTTTCTTCGTTTGTGTCATAGCGTGATCCTTTTATTTCTTTGCCTCTTCTTATTTGGAGATTTCGTCTATGTTTGATGGAGAGAAGAGGTAGAGAGAGGAGTAGAGTCGCCGCTCCCAGCGACCTTTGGTCCAACCAAACGTTGTTTAGCTCGGTTTTTGCTTGTGTCGGTGTTGGCATATTCTCCCTCTCCTTGTTCTTTTCGAAACACATTTTCGTATTAATGTTTCCATTATCTTACCTAATTGATATATATAGGTCTTTTTTTATCTAACAATATATCAAGAGTTCAATGAATGAAGAATATATTATTTCTTGTTGATATAGTAATAAGTTTATTCGATCATTAAAGATTGCGTTTCACACTTTTTGTAGAATCACAACTGGATAGTTTTGTATTGTAGTTTTGGAGGCATTACTATTATGGAAGTAAGTGTTTGGTGTTTTCGTTGAGCTTAGTGACAGATATATCTCCTTTCGATCATGAAATGTTGGTTTGAAGACGAAAATGTTATGTGTTATGGAATCATGACCTTTAGACCTAATATACTTTAGATTGATGAATTCATGTTTTATTTAAGAATATAGATGTTATGATTAGAGTCATGTTGACTCGCATTGGGGTTATAAAACCCACACAATTGAACCAAATAATCAACTTTAGATTGGTGTTTGAATTGGGCATTGATATTGGTCATTGACAATAAAAAGTAAGTTGATCATATTGGTACCTTTAGGAAAGTAAGTTGGTATTTTTCAACCTAAACCTGTTTTAATCATACATAATTGTGGACCCATTTTTAATGTTTTGTAGATTTAGGAAGGAAGATCATAATTTCCAGAAGGTGCCAATATGATCAACTTACTTTTTATTGTCAATGACCATTACACTTTTCTATTTAATGGAGATATGTTGTGCTTTTGATCAAATTTTCATAGAATGTCTTGATGATATGCATGTATTAGAGCACTTCAATCATGTTCTCTTTCTTGAATTTTATTCTAATTTTTCTGATGAGATCACTAATATGCACACGACCAAGTGGTTATAATGTGTAACGTGTATTTGATAATCAACTTCCTGCTTCTTTAAAAAGGTTTTAGTTTGACAAGCAACTTTTAATGGATTATGTGAGAAACTAATTACTGAAGCTGATAATATTATGAATCTAGAGATAAACACCATTCCACACCTTAAGGTAACTATGCATTATATCCAAAGAGGATACATAAATGCCTGAATCTGTTTCTATTTGGATATTTTTTGTTTATTATTACTTATTAGGTTTTTTCTCCATCTTAACTGCAAAGGAAAATTTGAAATGGCTCTGGAAGTTGATAATTCAAAAACATATGTCAGATATTAGTTATCCAAACTGCACCTGAAATGCCACATGCTTGGTCGATTTAAAGCTATGTAAGAATTAAAATATCTCAAATATGAGAATGTTTTTCATAAAATACATTTTCATATATTCTCATTTTTGCAACAAAGGAGCTGCATTATTGGTTGAAGCTAGGTGATGCAGATGCTTAACATTAATTGGGTCACAATTTAAGAATGGAGGTTAGGCTAATTGTGGTTGTTATGGATAGCTTGATGTTATATGCCCGTAAAGAATTGCTAAAACATATGCATAAAACTTTCGTTGTAACGGGCGGATGTCCATATTTATTTTTTTAGCGGGACGTAATTTATATTTATATAATACATATTTTTATTACAACTAAAAATATAGACTTACAATCTAATAATAAGGTTTGAGTGAATTATTTATTTAAGCATAAGTTTTAAACTGTCAAAGTAAGCAATTTGAAGTACAACAGTTAATTTAACAGAATGGAATCTTATTAATGCAACAAGAAAATATGATAGTAAATATTAAATTGATTAGTATCAGAAAATAAGTTTATAATATATACAAAGACATAAGTTTATTATTTAAGAATAATTATTAAACAAATTATGACTATAGTTATTAAATTTTAAGTCAGCAAGTCATATTATTCTATTTCAATTGTTTTAATATTTCGTTATTTATTTCTTTTAATTATACTCACTCTTTTAGTTCCACTTAATAAAACTATCTCTTTTATTTTTAAATATTATTGTTTTATTATTTAAAATACTTACTTATACGTAATTTTAATCATATATTATTTTAAAAAAATTCTTTTACAATCATAGTTCTTAATTATTAACTATTTAGCTTAATAAATTATTTATCTAATCCGTGTAATACACAGGTTCTAACCTATTATTTATATTTTAAACCCCTGTTTAAAGTTCAAAATATACTATTATTTATTCTACGTAATAATGTGTCAACTATCAAGTTATATTTATTATTGATTGTTTATAAATTACTACTACAAGATACTTATTAATATGTTGATTATTTGGTTCAACTGTACGGGGATAAAGTATTAAAGGGTAGGGCTCGGGGCTTTTTAGGTCACATATCAATCTTAACTCCGGAGGTTTTATAACAATTGTATGGGTTTCCTCCGAAACTATGTAAGAATATAGATGTTATGGTTAGAATCATGCTCCCCCCTCAATATCAGGAGTTAATGAAAATGTCTTTGATGTTGGGGTTTTGGCAACCTTAGCATCAGTAGCTTGAAATCTTACTAAGATGTCATGAACATACTTAGACTGATTTATGAAGATCGCATCAGAGGTTTGTTTCACTTATAGCCCGAGAAAGATGATGAGTTCTCCCATTGAACTCATCTCAAATTTTGACTTCATGAGACTTTCAAAGGCTTTGCACAAACTCTCAATTGTAGACCCAAGATGATATCATCAACATACACTTATACCAAGATAATATCCAAATCAACCTTTTTAAAGAAGAGAGTTTTGTCTATGGATCCCCTGATATATCCATTTTTCTGGAGAAAGGTGAAGAGTGTCTCATACTATTTCTTTGGTGCCCGATAAAGATTAGAAAAGGGCTTTAATCAAGTTTACATACATGATCTGGATACTTGGGATATTTAAAACCTGGAGGTTGGCAGAGATAAACTTCTTCATCAATCTCACCATAGACGAATGCACTCTTGACATCCATCTAAAACACCTTAAAGTCTTTGGAGTCAGCAAATGCTAGAAAACTTCTGATTGCTTCAAGCCTGGCCACAGGATCAAAGACTTCATTATAATTAATCCCTTCTTCTTATGTGTACCCTTGTACCATAAGTCTGGCTTTGTTCTTGATAACAATGCCTCTATCATCTTTGTTGTTTCTAAAAACCCATTTGGTAGCTATTGCAGTTTTCTCCTTTGGAAGTGCACATATTTTCCAAACCTTCTGTCGGGTGAATTGAAGAAGCTCTTCTTGCATTGCATCTACCCAGCTGTTGTCTCTTATGGCCTCATCAACTTTCTTTGGTTCCAGTTGAGAAAGGAAGCATGAAAACAAATAGATGTTTGCTTCATTCACCCTGCTTCTTGTCTTAACACCCACTTCTATATTGCCAATGATATTCTCAAATTGATGCTTTGTATGAATTCTTAGTTGTAGGATTACTTGGAGTTATTGAGAAAGATCCAAATTGGAGAAGTTTGTTTCAGGAAGTTCGGCAGATAGATTTACTGGTTTATCTGTCGAATTAACTCTACATTCAGCACTTGTCATACTTGGATCATTTTTAAGAGATTGTCTAGTACCAAAATGATCATGAGACTCTTCATCTGATGAGTCATAATGAGCAAGTGATGGATGACCCATATTGTTTGTGGTACTAGCATCTACTTCTATTGAATATGGTTAGACTGTGTCAGTAGATGACTTGTTGTGATTGGGTCTTTATGGTATATCTACCCTATGATCTTCAGTACTTAGAGCTTGTATGTCTACTGACCAGTTAAAAGAGTCTCCTGAATCATTCTCAATCAAATGATTAAATGTATTTGTGAATCCATTTAAATCAAACATCCAACTTGGATTATTTCCAACACTATTTGAGGAATTTTCATTAAATATGACATTTTCAGATTCCTCAATAGTACGGTCAACTTTGTTGTATACCCTATAAGCCTTAGTCTGTGATGAGTATCCAACAAAGAATCCATCTACTGATTTCGTAACAAATTTGGATAGATGATCTTTGGTATTTAGTAGTGTGCATGGACATTGTAAGGCCCCGTTTCCGGAAACCCCACACTTGGTCAATCATTGCATAAAAACATTTAAAAGATAGATTATTATCGCAGCGGAATTTAAAAACTTCTTATTTATAAGTTAAAACATATCATTTCATTACATCATTCATGTAAATTTCAAAATACAACATCATATCAAAATGTGAATGCCAGCCTCAAAACGCTCCCAGTAGCTTATGCATCCATGCCTGCACCTCCTCAGCATCAACACAAAAACCTGCCAACTATTATGCATACAAAAAGTCAGTAATGCTGAGTGAGTTCTAGTTTTATAAATAAAATACTTTACTTTCGTTAAAACATAACCTTAACATTCGTTCGTGATCACACAACATACGTACACATTGATAATAATTATTATTATCTTCATCATCGTTCATCATCATACATTCATTACAACTCTCACCATCATCCAAATCATGTCTCATGCAATACCCCCGACTCATGCTCGAAAGCTGATACTGTGCTGGGGCCTGTAAACAAACCCCCGACTCATGCTCGAAAGCTGATACAGTATCGGGGCACGCGACAAGGATCCCATCCATATGCAACACCCCCAACTCATGCTCGAAACCTGATACTGTGCCGGGGCCTGTAAACAAACCCACGACTCATGCTCGAAAGCTGACACAGTACCGGGGTACGTGACAAGGATTCCATCTCATATGCAACACCCCCGACTCATGCCCAAAGGTTGATACAGTACCGGGGCGGGCGTCAAAGGTCTCATCGCTCATTACCTCCATTCTCATCATCTTTCACTTTGTTACATAATACTTTACTTATGCACTCATACATAATAGGTAAAGCCACAACTTACACAACACGAACATCAACAGCAACACACAACATGCTCAACATAACCGGCATAACCATCATATCACAACAGAATTTAGCATAACTATCTACCTCTTAGGATACCCAGAAATACCTAAGTCTACAAAGAAATGCGGATGAATATCTTAGGCGCAAGAGCATCTAAATTCGGATGAAAACAGTCTAGGCGCATGAGCACTATACGGGCGCTTGAACACTAAGCAGGCGCATGAATACTGCTTGGGCGCATGAGCCACACTTAGGCGCATGAGCAGTGGGCGCATGGGGTACTTGGGCGTATGGGCACCTTCTGGGCGCATGGGAACTGCTGGGGCACATGAGCCCTGCTTGGGCGCATGAGGTACTTGGGTGCCTGGGCAACTCTGGGCGCATGGGCACTATTTGGTTGCATGACCAACACTTAGGCTCATGGGCAACTCTGGGCGCATGGGCACTATTTGGTCGCATGACCAACACTTAGGCGCGTGGGCAACTCTAGGCGCATGGGCACTATTTGGTAGCATGACCAACACTTAGGCGCATGGGTAACTCTGGGCGGATAAGAACAATCTGGAAATATAACCTATGCTACAAACAACACCCGAACATCGTTCTAACACATCCTAACAGAAATCTACCATGCTACAACACTAAAACATGCTAAACATCAAATATAACCCAAGAATCACCCTAAAACAAGCATCAACAGGGCACAGTCGAACATCATGCTAAAAACTCACTGTTTGCTTTAAAAACTTCAGCTCGGTATGTATAATAGCCCCAAACACTTTGCAAACCAGTAAAAAGAGGGGATCTAGAAACTCACTTTGAACAGCCTTCGAGTAGGGCACTGCAACCCGAGACCCACCTGCAGTTCACACTTAAAATCAACGAAAACAAGCGCTAAACACCAAAAATCTCTATCCAGAACTCGAAAATCCAGCTGAAACCGAACAATTACCCAAGAAAACTCACCTTTTATAGATTCTTCTTCTTCTTCTCTCTCTAAAACCGGTGAAACTCTTCTTCTTTCTTCTTTACAGCCGAGAACAGGTAGTAAGTGGGAGCATGGGCGGCCATGCCCTCCTTTTTAAACACAATTATAATAAAGTTTGCCACTTGCACAACTTTAGCCCCTCAACTTGAGTTATTTCACCTTTCTTTCTTTATACTTTTCTTTTCTTTTATTTTTAATAAAAATATCCGGGTGTTACAGACATCCAAAAGGTTTGAGGAATCCTATGAATGGTCTTCTCTTATGCCACAATTCATAAGAGGGTTTTCCATGTGTCTTGACTATCAACACTCTATTATGAACATAGCACGTACTACTGACTTCTTCAGTCCAGAATGTTATAGGAAGTTTGGAGTCAGACAACATGGTCCTTGTAGATTCAATAAGTGTTCTATTCCTCCTCTCAGCAACTCCATTTTGCTGAGGAGTTTTAGGAGCACTATATTGCCTAGCAAGACCTTTATATTCATAAAAAGAATCAAGGGTGTGGTTTTTGAATTAGTTATCCTGTTCACATCTGATTATTTTGACTTTTTGATCAATTTGATTCTCAACTTTGATAATAAATGATTTCAAAATCTCGGCAATTTTATCTTTAGTTTCTAAAAAGAAAACCCAAGTGAATCTTGTAAATCATCTATTATTACCAAGCAATATGATTTTCTACCCAAACTCTTTACTCCTGTTGGTCCAAACAAGTTCATGTGTATTAAGTGTAAAGGAGTTGTGACTGAATTCATTTCTTTGGACTTATGAGAAAATTTATGTTGCTTTCCCTTTTGACAAGCAACACAGTGGTCAGCACATGCAAACTCCTTGTTCGGTAGTCCAGTGACTAACCCATTCCAGACTAGTTTGTTCATGTTTTTTTAGATTCATGTGTACCAATCTTTTGTGCCAAAGAGAGGATTCATTCAAGGAAGCTTTGGAAATAAAAGAAGATACATTTTCTAAAGATGATGCATTCTACATGTTGAGCATTTACATATTGTGTTTTCTGGGAGTTCTTAAAAGTATTTTATCATTTGGAATTTCAAACTCAGGGAATAAGATAATACATTCATGCTCTATGAAAAGAGTGTTATGCTTTTGGTCATACAACTGAGACATACTCAATAGATTATAGTTTAGCTCTTTCATATAATTCACCTTATTAAAACTTACCATGTCATTGCTGATTGTTTCCCTAATGTATCCTCATTTTGTATCAATGCCAAAGGCAACGTATCCACCATCATATGGTTCTAGATTTAGCAGGCATGATCTGTCCCCTGTCATGTGCCGGAAGCATCCACTATCCACAATCCATAAGTTAGTTTTGGCATATGGATGATCCTTCACATACACAATTTGGTTAGTGATGAATGGGGACCTAAGCCTGTTTAGTCTTGGGTCTTCTAGTTTTCAACAGTTTTAAGTCAATGGTAACTGCTGAGGGGATAAAAGTTGGTATTGGGTCAACTAAGGTTTCGACAGATGTCTTTGGTTCCCATGCTTTTTGTTTGGCTTTGCCTGATTCTTTGACATCATCCTTTTTGGTGTGACCCTTTAAAGCTTTCGGAGATGGTGAAGGGTTCTCCAACTTCTTCCTTTTCTTTTGATCTGCAACTGCTGACTTATTCGGCAGATCACTCATAGGTGCTGAATTTTTCTTGATTTTGGCACTTGAGTGATTTGCCTGTTGAATATGTTCTTTTGATGGTTGTTTAGCAGTTGCAGACTTTTTCAAGGGTTTGGAATGTCTGAAGGAGTGAACTACGGGATTGTGTTGACAATCTTTTGCAAAGTGACTGTCTTCCCCACATATTAGGCATATGATCGTTATCATTTAGTTTGATGACTTCATCATCTTCATGATCTCTTGTAGCTCCTTCATCTTCTCAGTCTTCCCTCCTTTGGTTCCACTCATCTTCTTGTTTTTCTCTTGATAAGCATGAGTGGACAAGTCTATTTTCTTCTTTGAAAACCTCTTGTTATGAATTTCAACTGCTTCAAAAACAGACTTTTGAATGTATGGTTGGGGTCTCATTTCTAAAGAGTCTGAGGTTCTAGCATAGCAATTTCTAGTGTGGTTTTTCTTGTTCCAACTGTGCTTTGAGTGAAGCTTTGTCTTGGTAGAAGAAGCTAACTCGACAGATAGCTGATGCGATTAGGAAGATGACTTTTCTTTTACAAATTTTATCTTCTTAATCACATCATGCTTTGATTTTGCCTTCAGATCTTCTTTCCTTCTATCCTTTGTCACAATTTTCTCCTCCACCTTCTTTTCTTTCTTCTCCTCCTCTTCATCTATATCTTCAACTTTTCCATCTTTCTCATCCTTCTATGTTGTCTCAATCCTTTCGGAAAATGCCAAGATATGAAACAACAAAAATAGTGTGAGAATTCTGTGATATGATTGCTATTAGAGGATAGAAATTGATACACATCACATCTAGCATGTTTAAATTGGATTTCATTCACCGTTAGCCACTCTAAAAATCCCTATTCTATCCTACTTTAAACCTTAGCCTAACATTACAACCCATGAAAGACCTCTTGATTTTTGTATTATATTGTGTTAATTGATGGCGATATGATTAATACATGAGCTTATGATGAAGATGTACAGCCTTGGTTTGAGAGTTCCAGATATACTAGTATATAATCACTAGTCCACAAAACAAACCAAGAGGAGTGTTTATTGTGAGGAATATGAATGCATGAATGTTTGAAGCAAAAGGTGAAGTTATGCCTACAAAAGATTCTAAGTTTAAAACATAAGTGATATTACATGTTGGGTTATGAATCTTACTTGATGAAAGTTTAAAAATAAGTATGCCTTGGAACATTAACTTATACAAAGTTGTGATAATTTAGCATTTTGATTAAGTAAGGTGAATTGTGCAAGTAAGTTTGTTTGAGGACAAACAAAAGGTTAAGTGTGGGGATGTGATCGAGTGCTAATAATTTAGTGTTTAATTGAGCTAATTATGTGATTTTACATCTTTGTTATTGTGGAATGGGATTACTTTGGTTGTGTTTTGTTTATAGGTTTTTGAAGCCTAAACAAGCTTAATAGGAAGTAATAGAAGCCAAACATGAAACTACAAGGACTAAAGATGTAAACATCAAAAGTTACAAAAAAGGCACAAGATCAGGCATACCGGCATATGATACGCCGGGTATGGACGTATAATACGTGGGTTGGCGTATTGGCGGTATATCAGTGGGCCTATATGACAAAAATTACAGAAAGTTGGGCCTATGGATACTGATATGGGCGTATGATACGCCCAGGGTTGGCGTATCATATGCCAGTCACCAACAAAATTCTGAATGTTGTGGATCTTGATGTCTACTTAAACCTATCCAACCCCAACTCGAAAGACAACTTTTTCCAGTCGAAATCTAGAAAATTCAAGGTGATTTTGGGTGCTTTCAATCTTCCAACTCCAACCACATCATCATTGATCATCATATAATCAAGATTGAAGATTCAATGAAGACCATGCATGGCTAAGTTCTTGTTGATTGCTTTCGAGAGTACAATTCTTGTTAAGTGAGACAATTGGTATGTTTGATTAGGTTTTTGTATTGAACAATTTATTAATGAAGGAAGCATTATGTTTTGATTGATTTAAAAGGTTTACTTATAAATAAAGTTGTTTGCTTGATTATCGGTTTTCAGTTTCCTTGCATCGTGAGCTCATTAAGAAAAGTAGACAACGTGATATAGGTGAATTGGTAACTTTGTGAATGAACAAGTCTTAAAAGATTGCTTCTTTGTTACTACTTTAATCAAAAGCTAAAATCTTAAAGTATCGTTTCTTATAAACCCTAATTTGAAAGTATCAATTGTGGATCTTGCGGAATTGGAAACCCAAAAGTGATTGTTTCTTAATATTTAATCAAATTCGTTTTAAAGTTGTTGCTTTTTGCAATTGTGTTCTTAATTTCATCTCAAGTTTTAATTTTTATTATTAAAGTTCTTGTCTTTAAGTTAATTGAGTCATATTGTTAAACACTTTTCACATATTCCCTGTAGAGACGACCTTACACAATAAAGGTAGCTAAAACCGATATAATAACTTGTTTTTGATCGAGTCTCGATAACCAGATCAAGTATAGCAGGGTTCAGATGTTACCTAAGGGAAAAAGGTTGAGCTTCCAACCATCAATGCATTGTTGATGGGTGTGACATCTTCCACTTGGAAGCTCCAGCCAATCACCTCTTCTCTTGAGGCTACCGCTACTGTATTTCTCTGGCTGAATGAGGAGGAAGGGCCTTGATGAGTTAAGTGTTGTTGATGGTTGAATGAGATTGGGGGAGATAGGTTAGACTTTGGTGCTTTGTATTCCTTGGCAAAGTGTCCCTGTTGGTTGAAGTTAAAACACTTTACCTTGCTTTTGTTAAACCCAAATCCTGATCTTCTCTGCTTCAAAAATTTTCTTCCAGTTCTCTACTATAACTGCTTGGCCCTGAAGGATATCATTGCTATCTTGTAGTTGATATCCATTTCTTCAAGGTCATCGGATGAATACACTCTAGATCTTCTTCAGAGAGTTGAAAGAAGTTTGCTTGGTCACTAATTAAAGTAGAGTTTATGGGATATGATTGTGAAATGGATGATGAGGTTGGCTGATTCCATCTCCTGAATGGCGGTGATTATTAAGATTTAGTAGTCGGAGATTCAGGGTAGGTGATCCTAGGTGCTTGGTGAGTCACCATGGGAGTTTGATAGACTTAGGAGTGCGAGTGATAATGTATTAACTCATGAATAGGGGCCATGAGAGCTGAATACTTTAAGGGATTTGAAGATCTGCCCAGTGAATATTCATCTGCATCCATCTCTATTTGATAAGCACTAAGGATGCGATATAACTCTCAAGAGTCATTGCTTTAGATTCTTAATTCTTTTGATGGACATAGTATAAACTGTCCATGTTTTTGGTAAGGATCTTAAGAACTTTTTAAGAATATCATTATTCTCCATCTTTACTCCAGCTTCATTTAGAGAGTCTAGAAGTTCAACATATCTAAGATATGTAGCGGTCACGGTTTCTCCCCTTATGTAACCAAAATTTTCGAACTTGTGTTTCAAGACATCTCTTTTGTTTTACTTCATGTCCTTTGTTCATTCAAATATGGCTTTCAAGGCTTCCAATAACTTTTGTGCAGTTGTGAATTTCTCGAAGCTATGCATGATGTTGTTGGGTGTACTCATTCTGATCAGCCACAAAGACTTTGAATCCGCATTCATTTTCTTCAGATCTTCATCTGAGTACTTTGTAAGATCTCTAGGAATCATGGCTC
Organism: Flaveria sonorensis; assembly: GCA_025506505.1. Lineage (NCBI taxonomy): Eukaryota > Viridiplantae > Streptophyta > Magnoliopsida > Asterales > Asteraceae > Flaveria > Flaveria sonorensis. The sequence continues at coordinate 45,165,286 of CM046432.1, forward strand.
CTCCGTCACCAGCAAATTGGACCATAGGGACATATGGTCCATTCAGAATTAAGAGCCAAAGTCTTATGTCTTGATTCCTTATGAAATCATCCATTCGGATTTTCTAGGTATGATAGTCATTTGGAGTAAACAGGGAGGTTTGGTCTGAGTCCCATTCTCCAAATCTTGTTTACTACAAATGGCTACATCAGTCATTTTAAGAGGGTAGAGAGATATGAGCATATGTGGTGTTTGATAGTGTGATCAAAAGAAGAAACAAATGATTTGTTGAAAAATGTTTTCAAGCAAATCATGAGTCAAAGAACTGATAACACTTTTTGGATCGGGTTGGTTTAGACAAACAAGAACTTCTTCTTAGATTAGTAACTAACAAATATGGAATCTAAGTTAGTTACTTACTATCACAACACATATACTTTAAGTAAAGATAAAGTCATAATAAGTTCTTTTAAAGTATTCAGTTGATTAATCTGTTTTGTACAAATATTACAATTCGGCAGATACAATCAAATGGCTTAGAAAGCTTGCCTCTCCTATACAAGTGTGAGGATTTTTATACTAAACAATGAGAATAAATTATTATATGTTCAGATGCTACAATAGAACAGGTAGTTTGTGTAATGGAGTTGGCAGATTCAGTACTATGTTGTCCCCTAAAGGTGAAAAACAGCAGCCATCGGCACAGACACACTTGTTCTCAGCAGCAGTTGATCATAGATCATGGAGTTAGCTGTTGATTGGCAGTTGATCTGCATGTGCTGATTAGCAGTCTTTCAACACCTGTAGTTCGACAGTTTCCTGTCATTAGGGGTGTTCCAATTCGGATATCCAAAAATTTCGGATAATGAATTTCACTATTCGAATTCAAATCCTGAATTTCAGATATCCGAAATTTCTGATTAAGATATCCGTTCGGATATCTGAATTCAAAAAAAATTTGTATTATTTAACAAATTTTATAAAAATATAATAGTTTTTATTGAATTTTTTTCGGATATTCAAAGTTTTTTATTAAAATATCCGAAATATCTAAAAACATCCGAAATATTTAATTAATATTTAATATTTTTAAAATTTTATAAAAATATTTTGGATATTTCAGATATCCTAAATATCCGAAAATTATCAAAATCACTATCCGAATCCGAATCCAAAATTTCGAATATCCGAAATTTTGAATTTTCGGATATTTCGGGTTCGGTTTCGAATTCGGATATTTTTGAACACCCCTACCTGGCATATGTTGATTAGCAGTTATTCAGCATATGCACTTCAGTAGTTGATTCAGCACTTGGCCTTAGCCGGCAGTTGAAGGCCAATGGTGAAATCCAGAGTTTTTGATAGTTTCATCCTTCATGATTTAACAAAAGCCTTTATCCAGGAGGTCTTGCAACTAGGACTTCAGTTCTTTCATTTCAGATAAGGGTAGTCAATAAGGTGCCTTGACAATGGGTTAAGCTCCAGGCACTAAGTCAACTAAAACTCAATCGTTGAATTAGTTGGCACTCCCGAAAGATCCTCCAAGAACACATCATAAAAAAATTACACTCCACGTGACATCTTTTAGTTCTTTTCTTTCCACTCTATCATCAATCACACAACTAAGTAAGCTCCACAACTGCACCTCATGAACTTCTCTACCTTGATCATCAAATTAATATTTTGCATAGAATACATTTTGTCATCGAGAATCATGATTGGCCCCCCATTTCATGTCATGTATCATTTGCTTTTAGCAAATTATGTTAGCCTCGTGAGCAGTCAACCAATTCATTTCTAGTACCACACCAAAACTTCTCGTATTCATAAGAAACAATCTACATGGACCTATAACCCTTGATTTCTATAAAGTGACTGTCTAGTACTTCTGTTACTCTATTGGATTTACCAATTATTGCCTCTATCTCAAAGGCCTTCCCTATTTTTTCAATTTCATCATGCAATACATTAAAAAAAACAAAGAAATGATAAAACATATATTTTCATGTGGTGATCAGATTCAGTCACTTTATTCTTTTTCCCTTTGATCCCTATTATATATTAGATGTCTGACATCGATAATATCAACGTTGCTATCGAGTTACGATACGAAGACTTACACTTTAGATATCAACAAAATACTAACGTCTCACATGTTATAGTTGAGGAAACGGATTAAATAATTGGTGTTTGATTTTTTAGTGAAATAATAATTATTTAATTATTTATTAAAATAATTATTTAATCAAAGAGTTAAAGATTTTAAAGTTTAAAAGTTAATTGTTAAACGTTTAAAGGTTTATTTAATTAAATGTTAATTAATAATTCATGAGGGTTGTTGGTAATAAGTGTTAACTGACCAAGGGAGTTAAACATTAATTTACTGGGGGTTGTAAATTATAAAAGTTAAACTTATAAAATAAAGGATTAGGGAAAACCCTAGTTCCCGTTCCTAATTGTCGTCGCACATAGCCCCCCTCCCCCCCTCCCCGTTTTTAGCACACCACCACACAATATGATGTCGTTTTAGTTGACACCGCAATCATTGCATGCATTGTTCGTTTTCTAGAACGAGATCAACTAGCGAGATGTTGTTGCATCCATCTTGTTTTGATTTTTGATTTGCTCGTCAAAGATAGAATCGTTAAACTATGTGTAATCTTTGGTTGTTTTGGTTGCTTTAGTTGCTTATATTTGTTTGTAATCTTGTATTTTTGGATCTTTTGGAACCCTTTTGTAATAAATAGATTTAATTAATCTTTGTTGTAAAATTTGTTTATTCAAAAAGTGTAAACCAAAGACAAAGATTTAAACATCAAAGACGGAGACAAACATGATACAGTAGAGATCTTAGTCTAAGCTAGAGGCAAATAGATTTGATGATGTTTCGACCCTTAGACTAGTCCGGTCTCTTCTGGTGACTCAAACAAAATCAAATGATTTTTAACTAGTTGCTCGATTTGGTTATTTTGTATTATGTTTGCGGTTGCTTACAATTATATAGTGAATTAATCAAAGACGTAAAGTATTTGTAAAAATATTTTACACAATCAAAAGACGTGTTGTAATTAAATGGTTCAATAATACTCCGAAATGTAATTTAAATAAAAAGAGTTTTATTTAAGAAGTAAACACTGATTGAAGATACAAGTATTTATTTTAAACATTAATTTAATAAAAGGCTTATTAGTTTAACCTAGTTAAATACAAATAATGAAGTTATGTTCATTGAGTATTGATTCTTGTTTTATTCATAACAAAAATCAATATTATATGAAGATTACAATTAAATTAATTATTCGCAGAATAATTAATGTCACAATCTTTTATCGGGTCTACGTGTCTAGAGTATTTTAGTCACATTACTTTTGTCTTTATATATTGTGTGACTCTTTAAGATCATATATCAATGGTAACATAACCATATGTTGATGCTTGTGAATAGTATTTTACTAGACTAGCATGAGGCATGGCACATCAAATGAATTTTACACATGCTTGTTCCAGACTTTCCTGGAATTCCACCACAAAGACAAGTCAAATTTTGAATTGATGAGAGATGCACAAACAATCTAACCAGTTGGAAAAGTTATTGGATAAGGGTTCCATAAGAAAAGTTTCTAACTTTGGGGAGCTCCGATCTTGTTCATAAAAAAGAAGAATGTATCCTTCTGAATGTGCATCAACTATCAGGCCTAAACAAGGTAACTATCAAAAACCGGCATCCACTTCCATGAATTGATGACTTGTTCAAGCAACTTCAAGGATCTAACTATTATTCGAAGATCAATTTATGATTAAGATATCATCAGTTATGGATTCAAAAGGAAAATGTTCCTAAGAATGTATTTTTAAACTCGTTACGGTCACTACAAGTTCACGGGCATGCCATTTGGGTTGACCAACGCACTACGGTATTTATGAACCTCATGAATAGGGTGGGCAAACCATATTTGAATAAATTTATGATTGTCTATATCAGATGACATCTTGATATACTCGCAAACCAAGGAGGAACACGAACAACATTTACGGTTAATCTTTAAACTACGTAAGAACAAGAAGTTGTACGCCAAATTCTCGAAATGTGACTTCTGAATTCAAGGAGTGCAATTCTTGAGCATGCGGTCAATGAAAAAGGTATATATGTTGACCCATCCAAGATAGAGGCCATTAAAAACTGGGAAGCACCTAAGACCCCGATCGAGGTACGACAATTCCTAGGTCTAGCAGGTTATTACTGACACTTTTTGAAATTTCTTAAAAAATAGCCCAACTGTTGACGACCTTAACCCATAAGGACAAAAAGTTTGACCGGAGCGATTAACAGGAAGCAACATTTCAGTTGTTAAAGTACCAACTATGTTTTACGCCAATCCCACTATGACATTTAGCCCAATTCATATTGTAAACCCAAACCCATTTGGATTATACATGTACTAAAGTTGTTACTTAATAAATTTATGTTATTATATTATTTAAAACATTAAATGTGTCATTTATACAATTAATAATAATTTTCTAAACTAAATTTTATTGATTTATAAAATTTTATCATAAAAATGAGATGTTATTATTTTAAGTAAAAGAAATAATTAAGTTATAAAATTTATAAACTTTATAATAAAAGAAATAATTAAGTTATAAAATTTATAAACTTTATAAATTATTAAGTTGATTGTTAAAAATATTAGGATTATAAATTTTATAAATATATGAAATACAATGTCGGTGATCTCGTACTACTAAAGGTATCCCCTTGGAAGGAGTGATTAGCTTTAAAAAAAAGAAACTAGCACCTCGTTACATGGGCCCATTCAAAGTACTTGAGCGTATTAGGAAAGTAGCCTACAAGCTTGAACTGCTTCGAAAAATGAACAATGTTCATCTTATATTTCATGTTTCTAATCTGAAAAAAAATGCTTTGCTGATGAATATCTCCACATCACTCTTGATATAGTTCAGATTGATAATTCCATGCACTTCATTGAGAAACCTGTGGAAATTATAGATCGTGAAGTCAAATAACTCAAGCGTAGCCGGGTACCAATAATCAAAGTCCATTGGGAGTCGAAACGTGGCTTAGAGTTCATATAGGAATGTAAAGATCAAATGAAATTCAAGGATCCTAATCTTTTTACATCCGCCTCCTCATAATAAAATTTTCAGAATGAAATTTCTTAAAGTCGGAGAGATTGTGATATTTGACCTGATTCGTATACCCATTTGGATTATTCATGTAATAAAGTAATTATTTAATCAACTTGTGTTATTATATTGTTTAAAACATTAAATATTTCATTTATTTAATTAATAATAATTTTATGAAATATATTTTATCACAAAAAAATGAGATGTTATCATTTTAAATAAAGGAAATAATTAATTTATATTTATAAAATTAATAAAGTTTATAAATTATTAAGTTGATTATTAATTAAATTGGGGTTCTTAATTAACAGAAATAACTTTAGGGTTAACTTTGTAAATATGTAAAGCTTAACTTAAAACTTTTAAAACATAAAATTATAGCAATTAGAAGTTAGAGTTAATCTCGATTTTGGTCATTAAGTTTTACAAAATTTTTCCATTCGATTACCAACTTTTAATTTGTCTCTAATATTGGCCTCAAAACATTTTAACATCATTAGTCAAAATGATTTTCAAAACTGAGGCCAATAATAGACACAAATTAAAGGTTGGTACTCGAATGGAGACAATTTACAAAACTTAAGGACTAAAACCAAGATTAACTCTAGAAGTTAAAAGACCAAAGTGTGATTTTCTTAAACTTATCCCCCTGCCCCGGTACATCTGGCGACCGGACTTTGGCCACCCTTCGGCCGAGTTCCAGTGACGCCAAACACCTATTTTTGTCCATTTTAATCGAATTAAATCATTCCTTCACATTATGTGACCATATTTGAACTCTACAATATGAATTACCTCTTGAATAATCATGCTCAATTGAAACCAAAATGCTTGAGTCAAATCCAGCATTGGTTTCAACTTAAAAAACTATCAATGATAAAATCAATTGACTAGAAACGTATTCGTGGTCATTGCAAAATCAAACATACAAATTATTATAATTAAAAACTGCATAATTATTCTTAAATTGAATCGAAACTCCCAAATCAAATCCTTAATTCATTCAAATCAAAATGCCTTTCACTGTGAACGTATACCTCTTGTAATCTTTCTCATCTTTCTAGTTGCAACGACCTTCTCATTAGTTAACCTGAAGGCCCGTTGAAGCTCCCCTAAGCTTCAACATATCAATCATGACCGTATTTGCCCCTGACCCATTTTCTAGCCCTATCGGCTCCTATTGAAATGAACTTTCGGATCCTAAAACACCCTTAGAACAAATGCCCTTCATATTTAGCAAGTAATCATTTGGAGAGATTTTATTTAACGGAATATCAGTTCTTTTAACCCACTGTTGTCTAGCAACTGTAACTGAAGCATGACTAGTCTTTTAACCCACTTTCGGATTCTAAAACACCCTTAAAACAAACGCCCTTCATATTAGTTCTTTTCACGAGCAATGATAGATTCCCTTTAACAACTTTCCACTATCTGTTCCTAAACTTAACCTCATATCCCTATTTTTCTAACTGACCAACAAAAATTAATTATTTCATTCAAGCCAAGAATCACCCTGACATCTTTCATAGTCCATGAACTAACTGAATTAATTAAATTCATGTCACCCATGCCCGTAACATCAAGAACATCATTGTTCTCTAGTCATACCTTATCAAAATCACCTTCTTTTAGATTCTGCAATGCTTCGCTGCTATGGGTATCATGAAATGAAACTCCAGAATCCATGACCCAGGAATCTACACTAGGGGTGTAAACAAGCTGAGCCGAGCCTGAGCTCGCTTAAGCTCAAGCTCGAGCTCGGCTCATTTGTAGTTTTATTTCTAAAGCTCGAGCTCGGCTCGTGAGGAACTTTTTAAGCTTGAGCTCGGCTCGGGCTCGGATTGTTTATTGTTAAATTATTATTTTTTTATTTTTTAGAGTTACTTTTATATTCATTTATAATCATATTGTTTTATATATAACATAATATATGTTATTTAATTACTTTTATTGTAACAATATATATAATAATATGATTTATGTAAGTACACACACACACACACACACACATATATATATATATATATATATATATATATATATATATATATATATATATATATATAATATGTAAATAAAAAATTATATAAATAAAAAGCTCGTTTTGGCTTGCGAGCCGGCTCTAGCTAGATATTTGAAGCTCGGGTTCTAGCTCGTTTAGTAAACGAGTCATAATGTGAGCTTGAGCTCGGGCTCGAGCTTGTTTAAGCTCGGCTTGATTCGAGGTTTTTTCAAGCCGATCTCGAATAGCTTGCGAGCCATCTTGGCTCATTTACACCCTTAATCTACACTACCCTCCATGTTACAGATTAAAGCATCATCATCTGAGTGGTCTGCTGTAGTGTTAACTTATTTTTTATCATTTGTACATTGATTCCTAAAGTGTCCCACATGTTTACAGCTCCAACAAGTCACATCATTCCGAGCCCTAGACTAACTCCTTTTCCTGTTCTTGCTCCCACTACCTTTGTTATTCATTCTTCCTCCGCAAATATTTAGTAGAATTTCTTCATCTAACATCTTCACCCAAAATAATATCCCGAATCTCATTTATAGTGAACACACTAGTGGAACTAGTAATCACTATAACAGTACTAGCCCAACTATCAGAAAATGATGATAAAAGTAGTAGAGCTCGAGCCTCATCCTCAAGTTTGATGTCAATTGATCCAAGTCTTGACAAAATCTAGTTCAAGTTGTTGATTTGCATTGTAACTGAACTTCCCTCTTTCATCTTTATATTAACTAGTTCTCGAATCAAGAAAACTTTATTTGTTGCCGAAGGCTTCTCGTACATATTAGATAACGCATCCAGGATACCTTTCACTGTAGTTTTCTTCAGAATGTTGAACGCAACATCCTTTGTCAGTGACAACCTAATAACCGCCTTGCTTTTTTTATCCAAAGTTTCCCACTTAGTTGCTTTCATCTTTTCTAGTTTATCACCCAAAACAACATCCAAGTCCTTCTGAACAAGCAATCCTCCAATTGTATTTTTCACCAACGAAAGTCTTTTCTATTAAACTTCTCAATATGAAGTTTTCCGCTCTCAACCAATATCTCAAGTTATAATCTATATACTAATCGAGTCAAGAGTGAAAGTAATGCCAAACATAACTATGGCCGGCAGCCTGAACTTTAGTGTTGTTTGATTGAACACTACCCTTTTTCCTCAATCTCAAAAAATAGTAAACAAACGAGTTCAACAATGCACCTGAGAATTCTCGACTTTGGATCTCGGTAATTATATCAAGAATACTTGGATAAAATAACTAACCCCACTGATCTTGGCTACACTACCATAGACATCAACAATCACACCAAAACAAATCAATGACCAACATCAAAACCCGATAATTAAATCCAAAGCCAAACCTGATAACCAATAATTAGAAACTGAACGAATTACAAACTTAAACTTGTTCCTTGGTTTCTTTCTAATAAAAAACAGTATGACTCATTGTGGAACGGAAGAAAGTACAACGGCTCTTCAGTTGGTGTAATGGACAAACAACAAAACAATGTTATTCTTTTCTTGTTCTTATCCACTATTTGATTAGTATGTCACTATCTTGAGCAAACAATGATGACTACAATTTTGTTCCTTTTTAATAGATAACAACAAACATAAGTTATCTTTTGCCTTCTACTCAATCGAACAAACCAAACTAGGCTGCGATGAACTAAAATCAACGATTAGAGATGGTGGCTGAACTTCTGATAGTTACCCCTAAATCACAAGTCTCTCGCATTGGGTGTTCTCCCCTATGTAACGAGTCGTAGCTTTGATACCACTTGTTAGGGATCTGGGTGTAGATTAACACACAAACATAATCTAACTACGAGAGAAAATATAAAAAAGATGAACACACGATATTTAATGTGGTTCGGTTGATGTGACTTACATCCACGGGGTGCAACCATGATAACTCTTTTATTTCTTTCTGCCTCACTCGTGAGGAATTACAAGTACAATGCACGATATAAATACGGAAAATTAGGGTTTACAACTTAATCTCCAAGAAAACCATAATGAGCTATAATTATATAAAAACGGCTTAGGTCTTTAATTAATTTAATCTGGCACGAATTGTCTTCTAAACCGAACCCAGATCGAGACTCCACAAAACCCATTAAGAAAATCATTAGCGATGTGGTTTAACGAGTTGATACCGCTCAACCTAAGTGCGGTTATTACTATTGAGTTGAAAAGGATATAGTTACAGTCCAGAGGAGTTAGTACCTAGCATCACTTATGAATTTACCTTTAGCATTTTTAATTCTTTGATCTTCAAGTCCACACATTCGGTTAAAAATTAAAATAAACCATTTAAATTTTGTAAGGTTTTGATCTTTTATAAAAAATATAGGATACTTTTTTTGACAACAATATTTTTATTTTGATGCTTTTTAAATTACTTCTAACCAGACTCGAACCTGGATGATAATCAAATAATCTTTAATTCTTACGGTTAGGCTATCAACTCAAGGGGTAAAAAAATTAGGGTTCTTAATTCTTTTTTTACATAAGATGATGAAAATTATTAGCTTTAACTTTTAATTAATGTGGGATTAAGGTTTGAATTTTAATTTGTGTTTGAGGGTGTCAAATAACTACAATAGTCGATGGCCATTTGATCCACTAGCACCAGCTAGTAAGGGTACTTAAGGTCATAAGTTCGGATCTCACTAAAGCGTAAAAATCTTGCAACCATTATTAAGAGTTGTTAACGAGATCTCCAGGCACATGCAAGTTAGAGGGTTTTACGCGCTAATTAGTTTTTTCCTAGAACAGTGCGACACCATCCTCGAGAATCAAACTAATAATTAATGGTTGAAATCCCGTCAGAGCTATGAACAAATTTGATTGCGAATAGACATGTCACTTAACCCAAGCCAAAAATACCATGAACTTTGTAAAATAGTATTTTAAAATTATTCTAATTAAGTTACTCTTAATTTTTTTTGTCCAAATTAAGTCACTTATAAATTTTTTTTTGTCCAAATCAAGTTATTAAAACTTCAGGATTGTTTTAATTATATCATTCATAAATTTTAAAATATTTTTTTAAAAATTGAAATATTTAAAAGATTAACAATATTTATCAAAAACCAAATTATTCAAAAACATTTGTGAATTATTAAAATTGAAAGAAAAAAAAAACTAATCAAAACATTATTAAAAATTTTATAACCTGATTAAATTAAATAAAATTATTAATGATTTGATAAAACAAATAAAAATATAATTGAACTTCTAAACTACTAAAATTTCCATTAAAAAAAAGAACTGCAACACTCTTCGCTCTTTCTCTTGATGAAGCTCTACTCGTCCCCTCCGTTGCATCTCCGGCAACCTCTCTCCTCCCTCATCTCCGCCTCTTTCTCGACGGAGACCAAATCGCCACCGCCACCACCACCGCCACCTCCACCGTCTCCGTCACCGTTGCCTCCTTTGACGTTCTTGCAATCTGTACTCGATCAAATCAAGCTTCTCAAGTTAAACCCCAAAAACTATTCATCTCTAACCACTCTAGATTCATTATTATCCCAAACCCATTTGTTAGATTCCGCAACATCCCTCGTCTTAATCGATTACCTCTCCCAAATCAAGAAACTTGGTAGATGCAAAACCATAATCTCACACTTGAAGTCAAGAGGAAGAGTAAGTGAGCCCTTCTTATACAGTTTAGTGTTTGATCTTTTACTTAAAGATGGGACAATTGATGATGTTGAGACTGTATGGGCAGAAATTTGTGGGTCAGTGAAAAGATTGAATTTTTCAGATTATGTGATTTTAGTCTGTAAATTTGGTGGCATTGATGAAATTAAAGATGTTTATGACAGAATTGTGATGGGTGGTGGGAATTGTTTGGAGAGGCAGAGCTATGTTGCTTTGTCTGCAGCTTTGTGTAATGTTGATGAGGGATTTTTGGCTAAAGATATTGTGAATGAGATTTATGATAAAGGTTTGACAGTTGATAATTGGACATACTTTTTGATGTTTCAGTGTTATTGTAGAAATGGGGCTTTGGGTGAAGCTGATTTGGTGTTGAGGAAACTTGTTAAAAATGGATTTGTTATTGATGTTTGTGTATATGGAACCTTTCTTCATGGTCTTTGCAAATCCGGTAAATATCGTGAAGCCAATAAGTTGTTTAGAAAGTTAATAGAACGGGATTCTGTGAAAGGTTTTAGAGAGAAAAAAACGGTGTTGAAGGAGGGTAGAAGAGCGATATTTCAGTTAAATTGTGAGGGTGTTCTTCCGGAAATAATGGCATATGAATCTTATTTTCGTGCTTTGTGTAATGCCATGAAACTTGATGAGGCTGAAGTTTTGTTGAAGAAGATGCTGAGTGGTAGAACTTTGCCTGAAGTTTGTGTTTATGGTTCGTTCATAAAAGCACTTTTTCGAGGTGGTAGGGATGAAGATGCTATGAAGTTCTTTAAAATTCAAAGGAAAAAGGGGTTGGTTCATGTTGATGAAATAGGCAGATATGTGATTTTGGGGCTATGTGAAAAGGGGAAAACCGATGATGCTTTGAGGTTATTTGAAGAGATTTCAACGGTTAATGGGTTTGTAAATGGTTCAAGTGTTTGTAATATCATATTAAATAGTTACTGGAAACAAAGTAGTGTGGCTAATGCAGAACTTTTCTTTGAGAGATGGCTATTGAATGAAGAGAACTATGGGAAACTTGATATAATGACTTACACTATCATGTTTAATGGATATTGTAACAGTAGTGATGTTTCAAAAGCGGTTTTGTTGTTTAAAGAAATGTTGAAGAGAAAAATGGTGGTCAATGGAGCGTTATACGAGGGACTTATAAGATTGTTATGTGATTGTGGTCAGACGAATGAAGCATTTCAGTACTTGAATGACATGATTGAAGATGGGCATTTGGTTTTCTGCAAGAGATGGCGAGCGTTCTTTCAGTCGATTTTGAGTATTGATAATTGATAAACATTGTGTGTTGATTGGATCTTGAAGCTTGAGTTGGAAAATGAGGTAAGTACTAAGGAGGTAAAACTATAGGTGCTTAGAAAAAGAAAATTATATTTCGTAGATTAATGCTTTGATTTAATCATTTTTTTTTATTCTGATTGCATCTACGTACCTTTTTTCTGTTTGATTGCTAAAACGGTAGAGTACTCGTCATATGTTTATACTTGCTAGTTTGATCAAATGTAAAAGCCATAAAGGTTGGTTCTTTATTCTTTTAAACTAGACCGAACTAATCCACCTACACACATCCGTCTCCTAACACCATTAATGCTTGACCACACACAATTTAGGACACTTTTATTCTAAACCAACCATTAAATCAAAAAATCAAATAAAGAAATATGGTGATCATCATCAGTGACACCAGATAGTGACAAATGCTAAAAGTGGCTTATTTGCTTGCAATATTTTATTTATTTTCCTTTTTTGGTTTAATTTTATTTCATTAACTTTTTCTTTTTTAGTTTTGTTTGTTGGCGTTTAATTTTGATTTTTTGTTTGTTTAACCAAGTTTAAATAATTATTGAAATTATTGAAGTAACTTTTATGTTTATTGCTTATTTCATTTCCGAAATATGGAACAGAAAGAACCCCTAAGGTTTGCTGTGGTATTAGTTCTTGACATAATATATTTTGGCTTTGAACGGACTGTCATTGAAATGTACCTGATTGAAATTTTTGTTCATTAGAACTTAAAGTTAAACATGATTATTCTTAGAGTCGTATAAATTCATCCACTTCTGTTTTTCAACCGTTAAAGTAACAAAAACATAAACATTGCCAATTATTGGTTCCAAATTTTGTAACAGGGTTAAAATTTTTTTTCCTGTTTTCTTTGACCCGTTCCGTTTTAACACAACCTAATTTCGCCTAACAAAAATATCAGAATCCGCCAATAGCTTATTCATGAAGCATGCGAACCAGCCCATTACATTATTAAATAATATTTAATCAAGACAGGTTTTTTCTATTCTGATCATGATTCATGACAGGAAGTAAAGTATCATATCTGCTCATCAATAATAAGCTTATCTTCTGTTTAATATACATATTTTTGTTATTTATTCTTGCATTATGGTATTTTTTTTTTCTCTTTGGTCAAAAATGGCTCCTTGGCCCACTTGTTATATGTTTTATTCTAAAAAGTTATCATTCATAGGGATGATAACAAGAACCACTGACATTTCTATCTTCTTTAAGCTTCCAGTTCTTATGTGGAGTAAACAAGAGCCATTGAGTAGATTTATTGTAACCATAAGGTGATGGGTTCGAGCCACTGAGTCGTCTAGGTGTACCCGAGTTCATTTTTTGTCGCGATGGGTGAAAAACCACTCCACATAGTAATGTTCCCATGGCTAGCCATGGGCCATCTCATACCTTTCTTTCACCTCTCCAAGATCTTGGCTCAAAGAGGCCACAAAATTTCATACATTTCCACACCAAGAAATCTAGAGAGAATTCCCAAAATACCCCCTAAACTTTCCCATATTATCAATCTAGTCTCACTCCCATTTCCAAAAGTGGAAAGTTTACCGGAATTTGCAGAGTCTTCCATGGATATACCATACCAAAAAGCCCAGTTTTTAAAAATAGCATTTGACCTTCTGGAACCACTTATGTTGACTTTTCTTCAAACTGCATCACCAAGAGTTGACTGGATTATTTTTGACTATGCTTCCCATTGGATACCCTCACTTGCATCAAGATTTGGTGTCTCAACTGCTTATTTTAGTCTTTTCACTGCTGCAACACAGGCTTTTCTTGGTCCTCCATCTTTATTGTTGAATGGCAAAGATGCAAGGTCAACGGCTGAGGATTTTTGCCGGGTGCCTGAATGGGTCCCGTTTGAATCGGATATCAGGTACCATCTCCACGAGGTAACAAAGTACACAGAGGGGGCGGTTGGGAATGAATCAGGCGTCTCGGATACATTAAGGTTTTTAGCCTCGATCGACGATTGTGATTTGGTTTTATTCAGAACGAGTTATGAGTTTGAACCCGAGTGGTTTGATCTTGTTTGTGAGCTTTATCAAAAACCTGTTATCCCCATTGGCGTTTTGCCCCCTTCTCTAGAAGATGACGAGTTTGATGATTATGAAAATTGGGAATTTATTAGAAAATGGCTAGATGAACAACAGGTTAACTTAGTTGTTTATGTTGCGCTTGGAAGTGAGGCGGTTTTGAGTCAAGTCGAACTCACTGAGTTGGCTTTAGGTTTAGAGCGTTCGGGTTTGCCTTTCTTTTGGGTGATAAGAAAGTCAATCATCGAGTCAACTCAGTTTCCTAACGGGTTTCTTGAGAGGATCAAGGGTAAGGGGGTTGTGCACGTTGGGTGGGTCCCACAAGTAAGGATACTGAGTCATTCATCAATAGGTGGATTCTTGACTCATTGTGGTTGGAACTCAGCTATTGAAGGGCTCTCGTTTGGGCGGGTTTTAATACTCTTTCCTGTTATGAATGACCAAGGTTTGAATGTTCGGTTATTGAGTGGAAAGAAATTGGGAGTTGAGATTCCTCGAAACGAGAAAGACGGGTCTTTTACGAGCCAGTCGGTTGCTAAGTCAATTAAGTTAGCGATATTGAGTGAAGAAGGAGAAGAGTTGAGGACAAATGCAAGAGATATGAAAAGAGTGTTTGGAGATAAGAGCAAGAATGATCATGATATCGATGCTTGTGTGAATCATTTGGTGAAAATGAAGAAACCCTAGTGGTTTTTGTGTAACACTTATCATGATAAAGGAACTAATGCAATGGTGGAAATGAGAGGTTTTGTGTAATTATATTAAAAAAGTAACTTCTTTATACGACACGCTTAAATGCCAAATAAGCTCGCAAGTCAAATTCGCACGAGTTTTTTTTGTGAGCGAGCTATCTTTAGCTCGTACTTGTCAAATTAGCTAGTACCTTTAGCTACTATTAAAAAGTAACTTCTTTATACGACACGCTTAAGTGCCAAATAAGCTCGCAAGTCAAATTCGCCTAAGTTTTTTGTGAGCGAGCTACCTTTAGCTTGTACT
The DNA here is from genome assembly GCA_025506505.1 of Flaveria sonorensis. Classification (NCBI taxonomy): domain Eukaryota; kingdom Viridiplantae; phylum Streptophyta; class Magnoliopsida; order Asterales; family Asteraceae; genus Flaveria; species Flaveria sonorensis. The sequence continues at coordinate 45,180,442 of CM046432.1, forward strand.
TGTCTTGCACATTTATACAAGCCAGCGGCTCTAGTCAAATTCCCTAATAATATAACTTATACAACCTGATACACGAGCTGTAAGTCACTAGCCATTTGAACAGCCCTGCCACTCTTTGATGTTGGTCGTTATAGTTGTAACTTCTCTTTCAATAGATTGAAAAGTGAAAAGTTCTTCTTGATGCACTTTAAAATAATACCATGTTTATGCTGTTGGAATTTGCTAGTTGCACAATGATAATATCATAATATCTTGATTCTTTAATATTGTTACACATAACCTCTCATTTTAAACAAATTCCATTATAAAAAGCTTTTTCACCATCTTTAAACACAAATAATTATATACAGTTGAGATTAATACAGTTATTTCTTATTGTGTATGTGTTCTACTATGCGAGAACTTTGCAACAAACCAACTCACGTCCACAATTGAGCTAATATGAATGAAATATTGACTTTGAAGTTAGTGTTTCAAAATTTTTAAGTAGCCAAGTTGGTGTTGATACCAAGGACCAAACTCACAAAGTACCCGAGTTGCTACTTATTACTAAAGTTGCTACTAATGATGAAATTTGCCATTAATTACCAAATTTGCTAGTGTTGACCAGCGTGGCTACCGATCATAAACTTCTGACTAAGCTGTAATTGTTGACTTGTGTAGTTATTATTGATATGAGCTTAAACAAAAACATTTAAATAGATTAAATTCCATTGAAGACGCTAAATGCAGTTTGATTTTTCGTTCAAACTTTTATATGGGTATTTTCAACATTGTTTAGCTATAAATACAAAGTGAGCTTTAATGACAAATCACACTAGAATTCCGAATAATTCTAAGCTTACAACAAAGTTTTATTTTGACAATCTCGTGATCATCCTTTTGTTCTCATTCAAAGGTAACTTCAAGTGCTAGCGTATTCCATGATAGTATTAACTCTTTGCCAATTGTATTTTGGAAATAAACAAGTTCTCCTCGAAGATTTAAAAGTCAACATTTAATGTAATGTACCACATTGCATACAATCCTCAGTCACAACCACCTGATTATCTTTCTTGTTCATCATCTTGTACTAGTATTTTTATTATATCTTCTTTGTACAGTACTGTAGTTTACTGCTTTGTTCCTTCACTGTATTTTAATTATGTAGATATAGTTTACTACTTTGTTTCTTTAGTGTATTTTAATAATGTAAAAAGTGTTTTTTGAATTTTTATATGGATGGTTTCCTTCACCAATTGTATTTAGTTATTTTGAAAATGGATGATCATCATATAGCTCACCATATAGCTCACATGGTTTCAAACAAATATATTGTTATATTGGAAATTATCTACAACAGTTTATATCGAGACAAGAGGCAGGGGTTGAAAGAGGTCAACAAGTCACACTTGCAACATCCTATGGAGTTCTTGAAATAATGTTAAACATCGAAGTTTTAAGATGTTGTATCATCAATTGCACGAGGGGTTAGTAGAGGAAGCAAGCAGGAGATGAACAAGTTATTAACGAAATTGAAACTAATTATCTAAATGGGGTTACTAAAGATAAGATCACACCAGATAGGGTTTTGTAGTCACCGCAGTATGACTAGAGATGATCATATAAGAGAGGATGGGCGGATAGATGTAAGAGGAGTTGGAAGTGTGACGGGCTGGGGTTAATGTATATTCTTTTGTTTTTCGTTAACCATGGCCAATGACAGTCGTTTTATTTTTCACGTTTTTCTCCTGGTGACACATCAGTGCCACGTCAGCTTTTATCATTTTCCCTAGATTTTCTCCATTTTACATTGTGTTGTCCAAGTTTTTCCCATTGTTCTCTTTCTTAAATTAATTTATTTTCTTAAATTTATGATTATATTTTATTATTTATAATTAAATTTAGAGTAAATTACACTGATCTTCCATAAGGTTTGCTCATGTTTCATATTTCGTCTCTGAGATTAAAAAAATTACAAGTTTAGTACTAAGGTTTGAAAAAACATAACACTTTCCGTCACTGCGTCAAATGGCCGTTAAGTAGGAGTAAATTGATCATTTTACCATTTATATTAAAAAAAAAAGTTCCACCTCATCCTACCCCCACCCCACACTTCTTCTTTTTCCTCATTTTTCTTTCAACACCACACAACCCCATCTCAACCACTACCAATCGACCACCACTCCGTGTCACCACTACCACCAGACACTCCATCTACACCACTACCACCACCACTCCTCACTACCACTACCACACCGTCACACCCCTCCCGCCGATGGCAGAATCACAGGAAGGGGGAACAGGTGGAACATTATGAACATATGGTTAAAAGCGAACAATAACATTAATTTAAATAGTTCATAATATTCATTAGGCACCAAATGTATTAAGGTACATATTCTTAAAGATTATAACACATCAACCTAAGCATCCCTAAGCCTATGCTACACAATCTTCCTATGTGTCTTACACGTGCCATCCGAAAGTGTGGATACATTCATAGTTACTTGAAAAACACGTTAGAAAACGGGTCAACATAAAGTTGGTGAGCTTGTAGGTTTTTGAGACTCGATAAAATATTCAGTTGCATCAGTTACATAGTTCAATGAATCATTGCTGTAATCATATACATGTATCACCTAGTTTAGTTTATATGTATCTACATTGAGCTCACAAACCACAACCTAGTGATAGTTGAATAGTGCCCCATGCAAGTACATATCATAGATACTTGCAAGCGTAGTTTCTTTTAATAATATAAGCATCCATCATAGTTGACTGCGAATTTACACGTTCCAATAAGTCAGATGAATGAGAGTTGTCATACCCTAATAGTACTATATATGAAGCCATAGGCTACATCCAGTCGTTAAATGATTGTGTCTAGTTCAGTCAGGGACTTCCAGTGTGATAACCAGTTAACTTAACTGAAATAATACATAATCAAGTGGACTAGTGAGCATATATGGTGGCAACAAGATTCAGAAAGTTCAGTTTAACATGTTTCTCCCCAAAAATTAGTAAAAGTAGTAAAAGAGGGGCTACGAATAACTCATTGTCGAGTTCCAATTGATCACTGGGAATGGTCACCAAGTGCTACCTATTAGGGATGTGCAATCGGTTTAAACCGGCTAGAACCGAACCGGAACCTGGTACATTGGTTCCAGAACTGGGTACACCGGTTCCAGAACCGAATAGCCTAAATTTGAAAACCTAATAGTGAGGTTTATTGAAAATACCCATTTCTACCTCACAAACCAAATCTTTTACTATTTATTTATCTCAATTAAATGAATAACACAATAGCCTATCTCAGTTGTGAGTGTTCTTATCCACTTTGTTCAACAATTAATATATATATATATATATATATATATATACACACACACACACACACACACACACACGCACGCATACTTATATCTCCATACATACACACAAGTCAATATATCTCCATATAACCATAGAAGTTTTTAACAAACACAAATTATAAATATACCTATACATATACTTACACACAAGTTAATATATATCTTAACATGGGCTATCGGTTTTTAGGTACATACCGGGTCCGAAATCACAACCAAACGAGGAACCGTATATGCATATTTTAGGAACCTGGAACCAAACCTATAGTAGTATAATCAGTTCTGAAAGGTTCGGTTCTGCTGGTTTTGGCGGTTTTGGTGTAAAAAACCAGTATTTGCTCATGTCTAGTACCTACATAGTTGAGGAATACCATAGTGGTTCAATTTCCATTTCCGTTGAAGTTGGACTAAGCACTTTTGTTGTCTTTCGAGTTGGTATTTTGTTTAGTTGTTTTCATCCATCGATTCTTGCCTAATCGTTTGACGGTGAACTTAGGAAAGTTCATGGTAGTTGAGTGTTGGTGGATCATTGGTGACCTAGGTGTATCACGTGAGGTCATGTGATAAAAACTGTAAGTTAGTATATTTGTATTGTTACGTATCTTTAAGTTCGTGTCGGTTTCATTGAATTTGGAAAAAAAGATTGATGGTATTGTCTTGGGAAATTGGGGTTACTATTATTTTAATTTTTTTTTTCTAAACTAATAAGTTTTGAGATATGACAAGTCATAAAACTTAATAATGTTAAAACCAGGTTCTTTTTCACGACAGTCTAGTGGCCTGTTTAGTATATTTAAGTTTTTTATTTGTTTTAGGTTGTTATTTGATCATAGGTGTGTTAATCATACTTTGAATGACTTGGTCGTGTGATTTTACAAAGAGTGCATGTTGGGTCAGATTGGACCTTAATGAGCCGTGGGCTTTAGGCCTATGTGGGCTGTAGGTATTGGGTTGGTAGGAAGGTGGTCCTTGAATTAGTTTCATTGGGTTTACAACTTTATTTTACTTATACTATATGGATTATAGTTTTATCATTCTTAATACGAGTTTTATAAGGATTTTGGGCCTTAATTGTAACACCCGGAAATTTTAGAAAAAGAAAAGAAAAGTAAAGGGAGCAAACGAGTTATTATTTCAAAAAGCAAGGGTTAAAATTGTGCAAGGGCCAAACCGACCCATAATGGGTTCAAAAAGGAGAAATGACCGCCCATACCCTCTTTTTCATGCACTCAACTTTCGGCTAGAGTGAGAGAAAGAAGCTCCCATCCGGTTCTAGAGAGAGAAAGTGGAAGAATTCTTCAAAGGTATGGTTTTAAAGTGATTTCTTCTCAGATCTAAGTCGGGTTTAAGCTATAGGTAGATTTCTATGTGTTTCTATGTGTTTAGTTGCTTGTTTTTGTGTGCTTAGGTGTTAGAACTCCAGGTTGCTCTCGGGTTGTTGTGTTCTGCTTGAAAGCTGTTTAAGGTGAGTTCTAGATCCCCTCTTTTACATGTTTTCTATTTGTTTGGGGCTGATATGTATATTAAACGGATGTTTTATAAACCAAACTATGTTTTTCCACGAAAAATATCACTGTTTTCAAAAGATGTATGTTTTAACAGATTTTGTGATGATAAATGAGTGTTCTAAGTGTGAATCTGATAGATCTATGCTAAGTATACGTTTAGAAGTGTGGTATGGAACTAGAATTTACATAAGCAGAACATAAGTATTTGGACGACTGTCCGCTGTGGGCTTTGAATGTCCGTTGTGGACACTTAGGAGGATAATTCATATCGTCCACTGTGGACACTAAGTGTCCGCTGTAGACACTTAAGTGTGCATGCATGTCCGATGTAGACACTTAAGTATGCATGCATGTCCGCTGTGGACATTAGCCGTCCGCTGTGGATCCCTTAAATACTTTAGACTGTCCGCTGTGGATTATGGTTGTCTGCTGTGGACATTTGTAATGTCTAATTCATCCGCTATGATCTTTAATCTTCCGCTGTGGACACACTTAGTGTCATATTCATTAGCTGTGGACTTTGGTCATCCGCTGTGGACTTTGGTCATCTGCTGTGGACTTTGGTCGTCCGCTGTGGACTTTAGTCATTCGCTGTGGATTTTGGTAGTCTGCTGTGGACTTTGGCTGCCCGCTGTGGGCACTTAGTACTTAAGCCATCCGCTGTATACCTTATTCATACGCTGTAAATACTTAGGTTTATTCTGTAATTTTGGGAATAGAATTTAAGTGCTAAGTACTTATGTTTAATGAAAGTTTATGCTTTTTTTACTATTTCTAATGTTTTATCTGCTTGTGGGCTGCTGTTATGAATTATAATAATTCATGTTATGTATTATGATATGACTTTATGTGGTATGATATGTATATGTACGTAAAGTGTTATGTAATGAAAGTGAAAGATAACGATAATGAAAAGTGGAACGTAATGAATGAATGAAAGTCTTGCAAGAAAATTGAATGGAGGTTCACAACTCATTGATGGGTTGTTAGCTCAACTATGTGTGATTTAGCAATCCCATGAGGATGCACACAAGGGGTCAATCTTTGTGATTGATCAAGACGTACGAAAACGGGTCCTTATCTCTTGACCCCGAGACGGTAGTTGCTTCGTGCATAATGATGGGGCATAGCACATGACGGGATCTAGATAAAAGTAAAAGATGTTAATGAAAGAAAGTACGAAAACGAACGATGATGAAAGATAATAAATAATTAGTATCAAGATGTATGTATGATGTATGATCACGTATGAAAGTAAAGGATATGTGTATACGAAAGCAATGTATTTTTATTATAAACTAGAACTCACTCAGCAACACTGACTTTTTATATGCATATCAGTTGGCAGGTGATGACGTTGCGGGGATGGCACGAGGTTGAAGCTACTTGGCAAATAAAGACTGGCATCCATGTTATGCAAAAATGATATTTTTTTTCTTGTAATACAACTAAATGCTCTTTTGAAACTTGTAACAACGATGTATTTCTTGACAAAATTTATTATTAATGCATGAAATGGTTTTTGTTTAACTATTCCGCTGCCATGATTTCTTACTTCCATGTATTTTAAATATGTAAAGTGCTATGAATGGCCAACTGTGGGGTTTCCCAGGAACGGGACCTTACAAGTGGTATCAGAGCCATAGTTTAAGAGAATTGGGTGAATTATTTTTAAAACCTAAATTTAAACTGAAAATGGGACCAAATAGAGGGATGCCAGCCCAAGTAGCTACGTGCCATCAGGTAGATTTCTTAAAGTTAACCGGTATTATGTTCGCGTGTTATGTGATTTATGGTCCCTTAGTCGATTTGGATACTGATGTAGTCAGGATAGAAAATGCTTGGAGAATAAAGAGTAAAGTAAGTGGCTAATCACAACTGACCACTGTAATTAGAGACTTACTATACTTGACATAATCTGAGCTACTACCTTGAATGACCGTGTTGGTGTTTAAATCTTGTAGCGCTTAGAGATGGCTGGTGGTAGATCTTCGAAGGCTTCACGAGATGGAGGTCCTAGTAGACGTGGTGCTAGGCTGCGTGTCATAAGGAACAGGGCTAAGACTGCCAAAATGGCACCAGAAGAGCCCGAGCTTCATCACCATGAAGGTGGGGATGAGAGTGCTAATCTGAGGGCCTCAGTGAAGGAGGCAGTAGTTGAGGAGGTTTATCAGGTCATGCAGATTATTCTGTCGTCTGTGGTGACCGAGGTTATTAGAGCCGTGAGAGAGGATGAAAGGAAAGAGGAAAGGAGAAGAGGAAAACCGTTGGGAGAGAGGGCGAGGAGAGAGGTTTAGGGGAAAGGGAGCAACCTGAGACTGAGATGGTTGTTTCCAGTGACGATGAGGGGGAGGAAGCGGTGCAGGAAACTGCAAAGGGGTGCAACTATGGGGCATTCCAGAGATGCAAGCCCCCGACTCTCGATGGGAATAGGAATGCTGCTACTGCTCACCGATGGGGTGAGAGAGATTGAGGCTGTGTTGGATATCAGCGAGTGTAGGGATGACCAAAAGGTGAAGTTTGCTACCCATTCATTTGTGGATTCGGCCCTATGCTGGTGGGACAACATAGTCTAGGCCGAGGGTAGCAGGGCGATTGGGAGGATGAGATGGAGTGAACTAAAGAAGCAGGTGATTAAGGAGTTTTGTCCTCATAGTGAACTTGACAAGATTGAGAGGGAGTTCCTGCAGTTGGAGGCGGAAACTATGATGCACCAGGAGTATACGACTAAGTTTAATGAGATGGCGAGGTTGGTGCCAAATCAGGTGACGCCTGTGTCACGAAAGATCAAGAGATACATCCAAGGTCCGCCAAGTTCTTTAAGTGTGCGTTCTAGTTATGCGAAGTTTAGTTTCTGGGTCATGTGGTTAATCCTGAAGGGATCATGGTGGACCCGGCGAAAGTTGAGGTGGTGATGCAATGGAAGTCTCCAAAGACGCCATTTGAGATTCGTAGTTTCTTGGGTTTGGCGGGCTACTAAAGAAGGTTCATTCAAGACTTCTCCAAGATAGCTTCACCATTGACTAAGTTGACCCGTAAGGATGTGAAGTTTATATGGGGTCTAGAACAGGAGAAAGCTTTCGTAGAGCTAAAGAGGAGATGGACTCAAGCTCCTGCCTTGACGTTACCCGAAGGGAGCGAAGACTTGGTGGTCTATTCGGATGCTTCTTATTTGGGATTTGGTTATGTGTTGATGCAAAGGGGGAGGGTTATAGCCTATGCGTCCCAACAGTTGAAGATCGATGAGGCTAACTACCCTACTCATAATTTGGAATAGGTGGCGGTGGTCTTTGCATTGAAGATTTGGAGGCACTACTTGTACGGGACGAAGTGCACTATCTTCACTGACCACAAGAGCTTGAAGTACTTCTTCGAGCAAAAGGAGCTCAATATGAGGCAAAGAAGGTGGTTAGAGTTGATCAAGGATTATGATTATGAGATCCACTACCATCCGGGCAAGGCCAATATGGTGGCGGATGCCCTTAGCCGAAAGGAGAGACCCGAGCCAATTCGGGTAAAGGCTTATCAGATGATTGATGCGTGTGAAAAATATATATATTTTGATAAAGGTTTATCGCACAGATTCAGTTTTAATTGGTTATTACTAATACTAAACTACAGACACAAAAGGCAAGTGTACCTGTCGTGTGGTAATATAGTGATGGTAAGAATCAAGTATCAATCTGTGGACACACCGAGCCTACTCAAAAACCTTAATGATTGACTATCGGATTAGATTTTTGTTTTTAGAAAATGATAAATTGCATTGATGTAATTAAGATTGAAACTTTTGGATTTAAAACCAGGGAATAACGACTATCATCCTAATTAGATTACACTTATGTAACTGTGATGAATTGGTAGTGTGATTAAAGATTTTGATTAAAGTAATTATGTTAATGTTTATATATGTGAGCTGGCGCGATTTCTCGTCTATCCGCTCCGTAGGGACTAGGACCTCATCAGGATGAGACTTACTGAATAAATTAAAGCCACTAGTAATGTAAGTAAATCTCCTGTGACCTTTTGACATATGATTTCTAAAAACATAACTTAATGTTAAAAAGAGAGTTGATCAGGTTTCTTTCTAACATACCATTAATTTTAGAAAACCATAACAATTACTGTAGATTTCTCAGACTAATAAAAGGGAACCCTTAAATGATCAGAAAGTTAAGGTGATATGATTTCTAATAACCATTTCTAGTTCATTAGCCATGGATTTATTATGAAGACCGGTTTCATGAATAACAGTTAGTTTATACGTTTTTCATCCTTGTATGACATTCACAATTACAAATCATAAGTTTATAACTTCCTGTTCAAATGTAGATGCTACCCATCAAAAGTTTTTCCAAGATTGCCATAACATTAACATAATATAAATCACACCGTTAGTTCATCACAAATTACATAAGTTTCATCCAATTAGGATGATAATAAGAGTTTAGCTCATAATGAGCTTGCATATAACAACTAGTAACATAGAAGATAGATATGAAATCATTGGTGAAATGGAACAATCAAACCGGTGATCCACAATGGATGATGTTTGGACAATCCCGAGCTTCTTCCAAGTGTTGTATGCACCTCCCGAGCCTCCAATGATCTTCAAGTCTTGATTCCCAAGAGAATTCAGCAGAGTAACTCTCCCACCAAAATCTTGCCCATATGATGAACTTAAGCCTCTATTTATAGGCTTTCTGGAGGGTTTAAGCACGGCCTCGTGCCTAAAAGGCACGACCCCGTGCTAGTACAATGCTTATGAAAGTTGGTCGGTTCGTACGTGCAGAAGGTGTCGGGCACAACCCCGTGTTAAATGGGGCACACCCCCATGTTTGGGGTGGGGCACGGCTCCGTGACTCATGGGGCACGGACCCGTGACAACTTTTGGGGGACAATACTTTTTGTGCTGTCAGATGTCCAAACACGGGGGTGTGTCAATTTAAGAACAGAGGTGTGTTTAGGCAAGTCGTGGGGGCTTGCTTAATTAGGCACAACACCATGCTTGGACTCCAAAGCTCGGATTTCTTCAATTTCTTATCAAATATGCTTCTTTTGTCTATCTTGCCCTTTTTAACAACTAAAAACACAATTTAGCAATTTTAAGTACATAATCATCATTTTAAGGGAGATATTAAAGAATAATTGATGTACTTTTGATAGGAATTTTATGTATAATTTAGAGCACATCAAACATCCCCACACTTGAACTTTGCTTGTCCTCAAGCAAAATCACTTAAAATGACAATTCCACCAAAAATCAAATAAATCAAATAATAAATATGTCTTTCGGGAAATACGCAAGTAAACATTATTTCATCGAAATGTAAACATTTTAAGCATATGTAGAATGATATCCTACTAAGCAATAGATTAGTTAGTAAAGACTATTATCATGTAAAAATCCACACTTCTCACAAGATGCACTCGCGCTCGGCTAAATATATGGAGTCATAATCAGGATTAAGTATGACTAATATGCTCAATTGCCTAGTATGAATACATGTGAAATCATATGCTTGTTAAGGGATCAAATCTCCACCTACTTAGATATTTACTTGCATAAATCATTAGGTCTTTGATGGGTTGTAACTTGGCTCGGGCACGGGTATGGATTATTTGGAAAAAAGTGGCTAAATGCTAAAGACGATGGTCTTGGCTTATTTTTCTGACATAAGCTACAAGGAAAGAAGTAGAAGGCTCCCCATACAATACTTCAAGCTGGAAGGGATATGCTAACTTGAGGACTCTTTTAAGGTCAGATTGTCAAGACCGTACTTTGCTTTCAAAAACCTTACTTCGTCTTTCACCGGAAGATGCACAACACTTTCCTTTTGTAAGGATCGTTCGGCTTGAAGCCTAATAGCACCCAATCGGATCAGTTCCGTGTATTTGTATTGGGACTCAGTTTGGTTCTTTTCGCATTTTCTATTGTAGGACCAGTTTCCACAATTCGGGCATCTTTCATATTTTTTTGCCTGCCTCTTTATAGTGCTTTTTGAAATTCCACAAAATGGCGAAACTTGTTCATTTTTTCGACATTTCTTTCTTGCGTCGAACGTGAGGTTGAAAATTTGTTCGTGAATTTCCGGGGAAAGTCCCGGTTTTGCGTGGTGAAGGCAACAAAGTAAATTGAATTTAAAAGAATGCATTCTAGTTCTTTTAGGTCTGTCGATAAAAGACCAAAATTTTCTTTTCTTTTCTTTTCTTTTTTTTATAAGCCAAAAATGTGTCTTTAACAAAAAATGAGTTTTGTTGAAGGCTTTTTGGTTAAGTGACTTGGTGGTTCGGGTGATCGAAAAATAAAAACATTTAAGCTCAACAGGGCTAACTAGGGTTGACGTTCGGGTAAGGAAAGTTAAAAGAAAATGGTTGGGGCTTGAATGGTAAGGTTTCCTAATGCCTAACTCATATTTATGCAACAAATACTAATTAAGGTCTTGAAATGTATACCCAAAGCAAGTTCTAATCACACGTATCATAAGACACCCTCAATTAAATCTAGAATGAAAGTAGAATTGTATGAATGCAAAAGCTATTTAAGGCTCAAAAATAAACTCACATACGGATGAAATTGGGTAAAATTTTTTCATTTTACATGTTTAAATTTTTACTAAATCATTGTCTTTAAGGATATCACAACAAAAACATTTTTCAATTTTATTTGGATGTTATCTGTTTACTTATTTATTTCCCGAAAAAGTATATTTATGATTTAGTTTATCAAAAAATGTTTAAATTTTTTGTTTCTTGTCACAAAAATTAATGGTTAAATGATTTTTCTAAAATTTTTCAATTTAGACCTTTTTAGCAAAGTGTCAAATGTGTAAATCACCCCATCCCCACACTTAAAATGCGCATTGTCCCCAATGTGATTAATAAATTAAAACAGGGAAAGGTGATGAAATAACTCCTCTAAAAACGATGAATTTGACACTTGTGCTTGGAACCCTTAGTCACCTTAAATTGTGAGAATTCTCAGTTCCCTCCTTCAGTTCCCTTCGTGTTACACCCATAGCTCTCGTATAGGTTTAGAATCTAGCTTCCTCCAAACATGGGTGTTGGAGCACATGCAGTTGCATTTCTAGAAAACATATTACAAAATAAATACTCAATATTACATGGCAATTGATTCACCATACAATATAAAATGAATAACTCCCTCAAACTAACAACTCCCTCGCTTTGACCACGAGTTGTTATCAAATGGCTAAGTAACCGATTTATGTAACGCAACAGCGGGTCTCGAATCTGACAGCTTTTGGTTTTACTTGAGTTGAACACCCCTGTTCCAATTCTATCCCAAAATTGCTTTTCTCATGGCACCACTTTCTGCGTCCTTACTTTCCTCGTCTGGAAAGGTATGGTATGCTGGTATTCCTGATATTGCTTTCTCCTCCATTTCTTGTTCTATATAGATACCGAGATAGACACCGAACAAGGCGATGGATGTTTTTCGCCAACGTCCCCCAAGTCTGAATGAAACTGCTTGATCATCCTACGGGTCAGAGTCTTTCATGCTAAATCTAAAAGATGCCAAAAATTCAAGAGTCAGTTCATAAACAGAAGGTTTGTTTTGTGAAAACAGATGTTTCAACTGAACACTCAATAAATTATTATATCTTTCGACATGTCCGAAGGTCGCCAAGGTTTCTTCATCTACTTGTAGATGTGATTTTTTGGCCCTTTGTAACAGTCTTTGCAGCCTGTCACGACACCATCTTTCGCGGTTTCCTCCGAATTGTAAATAGGGATGATTCATGATCCTGAGATTTTAAACAAATAAGTTAAACTATACAAAACAAATTTCTGGAATAGTTTCATAACGTTAGTGATAAACATGGGTTTCATGAGACATAACACCATATTTGTTCAACTCCTGTTTAAAAACAGTTAAAAGTTTGACATTCAAGAAAAACTGTTGAACATGGGGTGCATCTCGTGAAACATGGGGGTGCGGTTAACATTTTGAGGTATGAAATTTTAACTCGAGCATGCGTGGTTTTGTTTGTAAACCTTTGATTAAGCATTGGTTTAACGTTTTCTTGCTTGAAAAACCAAAGGTTACATATGTATCATTTTAATCACTTGTTAATAATTCAAGGTACTCAAAATATATATAGTGTTTAACACCGCTTGTTGACAATTAAACTCTTATAACTTGAATGTGCTTAACAATAATTCAACCACGAATTATGAAGATAGTCATGTTAACAATGAATGGAAAAACATAAACAAAAATAAACTAACTAAACATAATAATTAACAAACTAATTAACTACAAAGATAAACATGAACAAGAAGGATTAAAGTATTCATCATTCCATTGAACTTTTAATTACAAGGTTTTACATATAATGGCTAGGATTTCGGTTGTTTAGAGACCTAATCACCTAACCACATGTAAATCACCTTCATTATAACTAGGAATTAGTAATACTAACCTATTGGACAATCAATCTTGAAAGGAAATAAAAGAATGCTTGAAAACAGATAAGAAAAATGGAAAAGGTGGTGAAAATTGAAGTGGATACGGGTCTTTGCGGGCATGAGGTCGATTTTTATCATGGAGAATTGATGGGGAACAAGACAAATGGCTGAAATAAGTCAGAAGTTGTCATTCATTGTCGGTCATGGGGGTGTGCCTCCTTAGGCACGGGGGCGTGCCTCCCCTTTATTGCCCGGTTTTAGTTTTTTGTTGTTCCGTTTTTCTACGTTACGCGTTATGTAATTTAACCGGTTAAGTTTTATCACTCCCAAATCACCAGAAAAGTTACGTAAATAGTCCTAAAGTTAATTTAAAACAATCCAAATGACAATTACATCTCCTAAGGTCCTACGGTTACATGATATGTTAAAACCCAAGAGTCTAAAACTGCAAAACTAGACTCCTTAACGCGCATCAGCGCACATAACACATCGTGAAATACTTCTAGAAGAAGCCTCCACACATTTTGTGTGGAAGGTTAGGGATGGGATAGTGTGAAGTGCGGTTACTTAATTCCGCAAGCTGACGGTTGACGGAAACGAGTTCCTCGCCTATTTCTTTAAGTTTTTGGATGAGTTCAGCTAGGCGTTGGGGTGCGATGAGGTTCATCTCAGTCAATTGCTTGATTAGTTCATTAACTTGAAGAAGTATTCCTACGTCGTTGGTTCTCGCGTTTCAAAACATGGTTTCTTCGCTGGATTCCAGCTTGAACTTTCATGACTTGATTCTTTCATTTTTTTGACGTTTTTAAACAGGAATGATTGTGATGAAAGCTTGGAACAAGTGTGGCATTTATATGTAGGTTGGGAAAGTTGATCACGGGGGCGTGCTTGGCCAGGCACAGCCCCGTGTTTGTCAGAATTCCTCTTAAATTCAACCTCAACGTTCCAGAGTCGTTAGCGAAGATCGTGAAAATTTTTTGTCAGAGGCACGAGGGCATGCTTCGTGGGGCACGACCCCATGTTTGTGCTTGTGAGGTCCTAGAAAAAGTTAAAAATCAAAGAAAAACCTATGTACAGGTGCCACGTTTAAGTTTCGGGTCTTCAGCGTGACCGTTCCCCACACTTAGTCTTCGTAGGGCGGAGGTGTAATTCCTCCAAGAAAATCTTGGTTGGCCCATCGGTATACGGTTTCAAACGATGACCATTTACCTTGAAACTTAAACCGTCTGTGGTCGTTGATTTCGATGGCACCGTTCGGAAAAATGTTTTTAATCGTACAAGGTCCGGACCAACGTGACTTAAGCTTTCGAGGAACAGACGTATAAGAGAGTTATACAGTAAGACACGTTCTCCCACATGATTACCATAACATTAACATAATATAAATCACACCATTAGTTTTCATCCAATAAGGATGATAATAAGAGTTTAGCTCATAATGAGCTTGCACATAACAAGTAACATAGAAGATAGATATGAGATCATCGGTGAAATGGAACAATCAAACGGTGATCCATAATGGATGATATTTGGACAATCCCGAGCTTCTTCCAAGTGTTGTATGCACCTCCCGAGCCTCCAAATGATCTTCAAGTCTTGATTCCCTAGAGAATTCAGTAGAGTAACTCTCCCACCAAAAGCTTGCCCAAATGATGAACTTAAGCCTCTACTTATAGGCTTTCTGGAGTGTTTAAGCACAACCCCGTGCTTAAAAGGCACGGCCTAGTGCTGGTACAATGCTTACGAAAGTTGTTCGGGTCGTATGTACAGAAGGTGTCGGGCATGACCCCATGTTAAATGGGGCACACCCCGTGTTTAGGGTGGGGCACGGCCCCGTGACTCATGGGGCACGACCCCGTGACAACTTTTGGGGGACAATACTTTTTGTTCTGTCAGATGTCCAAACACATGGGTGTGCCAATTTAAGCATGGGGTGTGTTTCAGGCAAGACATGGGGGCGTGCTTGATGAGGTACGGCCTCATGCTTGGACTCCAAAGCTCGGATTTCTTTAACTTATTATCAAATATGCTTCTTTTGTCCATCTTGCCTTTTTAACAACTGAAAACACAATTTAACAATTTTAAGTACATAATCATCATTTTAAGGGAGATAATAAGAAATAATTGATGTGTTTTTTTATAGGAATTTAACGTATAATTTAGAGCACATCAATGATCATGACCTCTGATGTGATGAATCTGGTCAAGGATTTTCAGGACAAAGCTCTGAAGGAGGATCGAATTAACTCCAAGCGAATGAAGGGCCTAGTCGCAGAGTTGGGTGAGAACACTCTCGGTGTTAGAACCTGCTTCGAGCGGATGTGGATTCCTCGTTATGGAGATCTACGAGGGAAGATCATGGATGTGGATTCCTTGTTATGAAGGGCCTAGTCGCGGAGTGGAATTCATCCAACGTTCCATGTATCTCATCTGAGAAAGTGCTTAGCTGATGAAGATATGATCATGTCGCTCGAGGACATCGAGGTGGATGAACGACTCAATTATGTGGAGCAACCGGTGGCCATCATTGATAGAAAGGAGAAGAGGCTAAGAAATAAAGTAGTCCCACTTGTGCGAGTACAGTGGAGACACAAGAAGGGGTCTGAGTCTACATGTGAGACTGAGGAAGAGGTGAGATAACACTATCCGCAGCTGTTCGAGGAGTGACAGGTTTCGGGGACGAAACCTATATAAGGGGGGTGGACTTGTAACACCCGGAAATTTCAGAAAAAGAAAAGAAAAGAATAGTAATGGGAGCAAACAATTTATTATTTCAAAAAACAAGGGTTAAAAGTGTGCAAGGGCCAAACCGGCCGATAATGGGTTCAAAAAGGAGAAATGCCCACCCATACTGTGACATCCGTCACCAAAATAGGTGTATTGACCATTGACTTTGACTGTTGACTTTGACTTTGACTTTTGACTTTGACTCTTTGACTATGACTTGATCTGTGTATAGTACATTAGATGCGTGTAGACACGCTAAGTCCTAGAACTATGCATTATGGGCTTCGTATGTTCTAGTGGGCCTTGGACATGGTGATAGTGGATGTTCACCGATTTGGACTTAGCACGATAGTTGTGTGCCTAAAATTGGACTAAAAACTTAAAAATGTAAGAATATACATCTTACGTTAAGCACACAAACAAAATTAGATATCAATGGGCTTTGCCTAAAATCTACAAAATACACTTAATTCAATTTAAAATATAAATTTTATAGTTTATATAGCGTGTAATAGTCCGTTGGAATCGTATTGACGCGTAGAATTTAAGAATGCAAAAATTGGACGACACGCGCATCGGGATGAGACAAAATTGGACGAAATAGGCAAAGGGCCCGGGAGGGCCATCTAAGGCCCCCTGGCCGAATCCACATAAATGGGGCTTCCCTCTTGTTCTCTCTTTATTTTTTTACAAATTTTTCTTCAAGAATACTCTCTAGTGAAACCCTAGCCATCACCATCCATCTTCTTCTTGTTCTTCATTCCAATCAATCGAAATTATCATCAATTACTTCGATTTTGATGATATTCTAGCATTCAAGGTTAATTTTTGTGCAAGACTTGATCATCTACACTTTCTCCGGTAAGAAAACCGTTTATTTTGATGATTTTATCCTTGTTTATTCATGTTCTTGATGTTATTCATCAAGAATCATCGAAATCATTATCTAATGTTCCTATGTTCTTGGTTTTGGGCATTGGATCGTGATGATCTATGTGTTTTGGGTGTTCAACTCTCCAATCAGTAAAACCCTAACCCTCAATCTTTGTATATTCTTGGATCTATCGAAGTGGGGTTGTAACTTTGGATGACCTGTTCATAATCAACATCTTGGACTCATAAATCATTTTTGAAATCATTAATCTTGTTTCTTGAATGGTTAGACATGTTGAACGATCAAAACAACGAATTAATTAATTAATGTTGCAAACCGGGAGATTAAAATCCAACAAACTGTTTTGGGACTAAAAATTAGAATAATATAAGTGTTTAATCAAATTTTTGGACAACTAGAACCTGGAATAAACTTTCTTTATATACTTGAGTTGATAATGGTCACGTATTGAAGTTTGGGATGCAAAGGAACAAGACTAATGAACTGGACAGCTTGCTGTCAGGAAAATGGGACATCTTGTACAGGTCATAACTTGGTCATAAAACTACTAAATGGGGAAAAATTTGCATCTAAAATCAATTTCTATGAGTTCTCTAACTAACTCAAGTGGTCTTGAGTCGTTTCGACATCGTTTGGTCCTCTAAACGGGGCAAACAAAATTGAAGGTCAAAACTGACGAATCTGGGCAGCAGATTGGTCTGTATTCATTGAGCCATATCTTTCTCATATTTTATCCAATGGATTTTTTCTGAAGTTTAATTTCAAAGTATTAGCTTTCAAATGATACCTTTTATGCAACAATTCGTTACCGTTTCGATCTCCAAACAGTATATACAAAACTGGTGCGCAATCAGATATATGTGCTGAAATATTTTGATAAACTTAAAAATAAGGTTTGAAACTAAATAATCAAATAAAGACAAGTTTTATATTTAAAAGTGGTTAAATGGCATTTTAAAAGAATAAGTTAATAAACTAATATAATTATGACAATAAAAACTATAAGGCCCCCGTTCTCGGAGACCTCACAGTTGGACAATCACAACATTTTTCATATAAGATAAATACATTTTCTAAAAATATCGTAGCGGATTAAGTTGTCAAAAACCATTCATGCATTAAATATTTGATGTTGCTAAATAATACATCATTGTATTTTAACAGTTACAAAAAGAATCATTCAGTTGTATTACAAAACAATAATATCATTATGCACGAATGGATGCCAGTCTTTGCCCGCCAAGTAGCCTCACCCGAATGTGCCATCCTCAGCAACATCCTTACCTGCCAACTGATATGCATATAAAAAATCAGCGTTGCTGAGTGAGTTTTAGTTTAATAATATAGAAAAATACACTTTGTTAACTTCATTTGGTGATCATTCATCAATATACATAATCAATCATAAAGTGATCATTATCTTTCTTTCTTTCTTTATCTTTCTCTTTCATTAACTAGGATTGCACAAAGCAAGAGCCTACATTGTTGGTTGGCAACAGATGCCGAACCCCTGTCGACAAACGTTTATCATGGTAGCTAACCCATAGACAGTTGATCCACACTGCTAGGCATGAAGCCTGCTCATGAACTAGGATCCCATTCATTTATTGGTCAATCCCCAGGATTGACCCCAGATGTGCATCCTCATGGGCTATACAGCTGTACATCAGTTGAGCTAACGACAACAAGGTCGTGCACCTCCATTCATTTTGCTTGCAAGGCTTTTCATTTATCGTATGGGCCCGAGGTAACATTCATTAAGTTTCACTGTTCTTCTTTTATTCTTTCGTGTCCATTTGTTATGGATAATACTTATTAAGATGCACATTACATAATCACATAACATGAAAATATTATAGACATAGAAAAAGTAGCACATAAGAAAGAACCAAGCATAATAATCCTCAAACAAGCATAATCTTTCCTTATACGAAAGTTCTTCATACTTAAATTCTATTCCTAAATTTCCAGAAAATCCCAAGTCTTAAGACAAATGTGGATGAACTTAGACAAATACGGATGAATACAACAAATGCGGATGAACAAATGCGAATGAACATTTGCGAATGAACATTCTCAGGAAATTTTCTAAGTGTCAGGAAATGCGCATGAAACGAATGCGGATGACTAAAGCAATACACATGGACACTGTAGCAAATGCGCATGGGCAAAATAAATGCGGATGAACACTTAGCAAATGCACCTGAGCAAAACAAATACGGATGAACACTTAGCAAATGCGCCTGAGCAAAACAAATGTGGGTGAACACTTAGCAAATGCGCCTGTGCAAAACAAATGCGGGTGAACACTTAGCAAATGCATATGAAGACATAACAAATGCGCATGAAGACATAACAAATGGGCATGAAGACATAACAAATGCGCATGAACTAAAGACTTTAACTGTTAAATGCGGATGGACATAAAAACTAACCTGAAATGCAACTTATGCCATTACCAGAACCCAATCATAATTCTAACATGAACACAGCTTAGATATATCAATCTAACACTTAGAACATCACAAACTTAAAACGATCAACAAGAGAAGCACATAACATACCACAACATCAACATCGTTCGCACCATACATGAAAATCATAACTTGTTTTGAAAACATCAGTCAAATATGCAAATCAGTCCCAAATCAGCAGAAAACATTTAAAAGAGGGGACCTAGAACTCACCTCTACTGCTTTCGAGTAAAACTCCACCAAACTCGAGAGCAACCTGGAGTTCAAACGCCTAAACACACCAAAACACAAAACCATGCACAAAGAACACATAAGAATCGGTTCACAAGCTGAAAATTCAGCTGAAACCGATCCAATAACACAAGAAAGATACACACCTTCGAAATCACAGCCTCTTCTTCAAGGAACCGATGAAACTTCAGCTCTTCTTTCTTCTTTCTTGTTCCAGCCGAAAAGCAGAAGTGAAAAAGTGGTGGCATGGGCGGCCATGCCTTTTAAACCATAAAATAATAAGGTTTTGTACTTTGTACACTTTACCCCCTCCACTTGCGTCCATTATCTTTTCTTTCAAGACACTTTTCTTTTCCTTTATTTTAAACAAATTTTTGGGTGTTACAAAAATCTTGATGGGCGTTAAGGACTGGGCTACAAGGATTACACCCGTGTTGGTCATTTTTGTTCCTTAGTAATCCTTTTGTGATTTGTACTTTTAGTGCTTGCTTTGCATATTGTGGAATTTGGATTAAACCATTTCAAGGTGAGTTTCACGGCCCCTTTTTAATGTATTTTACTTGGGGGAAAAGCATGCTTATGGTTTTGGACTATGCCGTGTCTTAAAGACTATTTTGGGACAATGTATGTGGTTTGGGTCATGGTTTGAGTCTAGATGATCATTCATGAGTGTGTACTTGTGCTTGTGCTTGGACGTGTGCTTGTTCTTGTGACTTGGACGTCATGGAGAGGTATTGTTAGTACTAACGGGTTGACACCCCCATTATTGTCGTCGGTATACTAGTCGAGACTGACTTGGCCTGGGCTTGCCCTTGGGTGAATATAATCCAGGTAATTGGACTTGGATTGATCTTAAACTTGGGATGATATCTTGACTGCTATGTACTCTTACTCACATACAACTTTCTGTACATGTTATACAAAGCAAACTATTTGTACTTTTAAACTTTTGAACTCACCAATGTATGTTGACTTTTTAAAGCATGTCTTTTCAGGCAATGAGGCTTAGGTGCTTGGCTGTGGACTTAGACAAGACCGCTCCTTTGGGAGCAATAGACATTTCATGGGACTTTTTGGACTTGTTTGGACTTGTTTGTTTTTGTTGAATTGTAATTGTTGGTTTTGTACTTGGGATTGTTTTGGTACTTGTGCTTCTTTGTTCCTGAATGGAACTTTGAAATAATTATGCATCTATGGTATGATGTTTTGGAATTGACTGTACTTGACACGTGTTCCTATGTGTCGGGCGACGTCATGACCCATTAACGAAGAATACCTTTAGATATTCTCTTAGACCCCCAATGTGTTATGACGATTCCATCCGTCGCATCCTCGTATTTCCGCTTCTAGCAAGGGTGTGAAAGATTGGTATCAGAGCCATTGCTTATAGAGAATTAGGTGGATAATTCGACCAAGACTATAACCTAAGTACCCACATGTAGTATGCATCATAGGATTATGTGTGTGCAGCTATACATGTGAACGTTTTATATGCATTAACTGTTGTGTTGTGTAGCCTGCCGTAGGTGTTAACTGTGATCTTCTTATTTGGAGAGCGTTGGTTGTTGTATTATCTATGCATGCCTTGAGAAAGCATTAGGTAAGGACATCCTCTCGTTATGCGCTTGACTATTATTTGGTCTGGATTGGCAAGTGCTGCAATAAGGCTTCTTTTAAAAGGCCTAGTTTATTAAGCCAACCTTAATATGTGCATCTGGTGGTGATACCTATATTGTGAGTTGAATCTTGGGAGATGAACACGCTAGCTGATATGACACCAACAGACAAGAGCCATGGCGTACTTAGGTCAGATGATTGCTTTATTGGATTTCAGACTATACTAAATGGATTCCTTTAACTGTTCCTTACCCAAGTGAATGCTTTCTCAATCTATTCCTCTATATAACTTCGGTTACCTAACCTTGGGTTAGTAACCATATCCTTGATTCTCCAATCATGGTAGCACTCTGTACTTGGCAAGATGCGTTGACTCCGGCATTAGGAGCTAGGGGGACCATACAAAGCAAATTACCATTATGGGTGCACACGTAATAGCAATTTGCAGTGCATGCAAAATCTGACAAACCCTTTCGTGAGATAACGCTCATAGTTAGTACGAATCTTCCATTCTATACATGGGACATTGGAGTTCCTATTCTTGTAATAATCAATGGTATGGAAACACCAATCTCATTTGTCCTTACATAAGTATAAACAGATCTGGAGCCTTCATAGGAATCATACAGGGATATTTTAGCCAAATATCTATGAGAAGTTTCTCTCGCTTTTGTTTTAGTGATCGTGGAAATTGACTACATGTTCAAAATGTACTTGGTCTTTGAAGAGTTGAAGTAGAGAGGTGAGACTCCTTGTACCTATGATGCTTTGTTCAAACTAATCTTAATACTTGGAGCATTGGTTGCTGAGACATTCTAGCATTATACTTGGCGGAATAAATGGATGTCATGTAACCAGTTTAGACGTCTTTCTTGGTATATCGTTGGTGTGGTGGGAACCCTGCGGGGAACCCTATACATAAACATCTTCGGTATGCTAAGGATGTGCCTGAACTGGGCTATGTGATGATCCTAGAGGATTAGAGTTGGACATGGTTAGACTGATAATGTGGAAAGAAATGGCACTGGAGGTAGGATTGGTTGTACGTGCATGGAGTTCATGACGTGCAAGCCATAGAGTACAATGAGAAAGATGGAGCAATAACTCTGACCCGTTGCATTGAGAAAACGGAAATGAAATTGGACATCGAGATCTATGCTAATAATCAAAAGGCAAAGAGTGTTGTTTGGCCACTAGTGGGCAAAGCACTAACGTGGTGGAATATCCAAGTTCAAGTACGAAGTAGAAAAGTTGTGATGGAAGTTTATGCTTGTTTTAATGTTTCTAATATTTTATCTGCTTGTGGGCTGCTGTTATGAATTATAATAATTCATGTTATGTATTGTGATGTGACTTTACGTGGTATGATATGTATATGTACGCAAAGTTTTATGTAATGAAAGTGAAAGATAATGATAATGAAAAGTGGAACGTAATGAATGAATGAAAGTATTGCAAGCAAATTGAATGGAGGTTCACAACTCATTGATGGGTTGTTAGCTCAACTGTGTGTGATTTAGCAATCCCATGACGATACACACAGGGGGGTCAATCTTTGTGATTGATCAAGATGTGCGAAAAGGGGATCCTTGTCGCTTGACCCCAAGACAGTAGTTGCTTCATGCATAATGATGGGGCATAGCACATGACGGGATCTAGATAAAGTGAAAGATGTTAATGAAAGAAAGTACGAAAACGAACGATTATGAACGATGATAAAAGATAATTAATAATTATTATCATGATGTATGTATGATGTATGATCACGTATGAAAGTAAAGGATATGTGTATACTAATGCAATGTATTTTTATTATAAACTAGAACTCACTCAGCAACACTGACTTTTTATATGCATATCAGTTGGTAGGTGATGACGTTGCTGGTGATGGCACGAGGTTGAAGCTACTTGGCAAATAAAGACTGGCATCCATATTATACAAAGTGATATTTTTGTCTTGTAATACAACTAAATGTTCTTTTGAAACTTGTAACAACGATGTATTTCTTGGCAAATTTATTATTAATACATGAAATGGTTTTTGTTTAACTATTCCGCTGCCATGATTTCTATAAAGCCCCATTCCCGGAGACCTCACAGTTGGACAATCACAACATTTTTCATATAAGATAAATGCATTTCATAAAAACATCACAACGGATTAAGTTATCAAAAACCATTCATGCATTAATATTTAATGTTGCTAAATAATACATCATTGTATTTTTACAGTTACAAAAGAATCTTTCAGTTTTATTACAAAACAACAATATCATCGTGCACGAATGGATGCCGGTCTTTGCCCGCAAAGTAGCCTCACCCGCGTGCCATCCTCAGCAACATCCTTACCTGTCAACTGATATGCATATAAAAATTCAGCGTTGCTGAGTGAGTTCTAGTTTAATAATATAGAAAAATACACTTTGTAAATTTCATTTGGTGATCATTCATCAATATACATAATCAATCATAAAGTGATTCATTATCTTTCTTCCTTTCATTATCTTTCACTTTCATTAACTAAGATTGCACAAAGCAAGAGCCTACATTGTTGGTTGGCAACAGATGCCGAACCCCTGTCGGCAAACGTTTATCCTGGTAGCTAACCCATCGACAGTTGATCCACACTGCTAGGCATGAAGCCTGCTCATGAACTAGGATCCCATTCATTCATTGGTCAATCTCCAGGATTAGACCCCAGATGTGCATCCTCATGGGCTATACAACCGTACATCAGTTGAGCTAACGACAACAAGGTCGTGCACCTTCATTCATTTTGCTTGCAAGGCTTTTCATTCATCGTAAGGGCCCGGGGTAACATTCATTAAGTTTTACTGTTCTTCTTTTATTCTTTCGTGTCCACTTGTTATGGATAATACTTATTTAGATGCACATTACATAATCACATAACATGAAAATATTATTGACATAGTAAAAGCAGCATATAAGAAAGAACCAAGCATAATAATCCTTAAACAAGCATAATCTTTCCTTATACAGAAGTTCTCCATACTTAAATTCTATTCCCAAAATTTCAGAAAACCCCAAGTCTTTAGACAAATGCGAATGAACTTAGACAAATGTGGATGAACACAACAAATGCGGTTGAACAAATGCGGATGAACATTCTCAGGAAATATTCTAAGTGTCAGGAAGTGCGCATGAACCGAATGCGGATGACTAAAGCAATACGTATGGACACTGTAGCAAATGCGCATGGGCAAAACAAATGCAGATGAACACTTTAACCGTACTAAAGGAAAATACGGATGAACATGGCAAATGCGCATGAAGACTTGGCAAATGCGCATGAAGACTTAGCAAATGCGCATAACCAAAAGACTTAACTGTTAAATGCGGATGAACATAAAACCTAACCTGTAATGCAACTTATGCCATTACCAGTTCCCAATTAAGCAGAAAATATTAGAAAGAGGAGATCTAGAACTCAACTCTACTGTTTTCGAGTAAAACTCCTCCAAATCTGAGAGCAACCTTGAGTTCAAACGCCTAAACACACCAAAACACAAAACCGAACACAAAAGAACACATAAGAATCGGTCCCGAAGCTAAAAGCTCAGCTGAAACTGAACAAAACACATGAAAACTCACCTTAAAGCTGGATCTTCTTCTTCTTCTCTCTAGAACCGATGGAACTTCTTCTTTTCTTCTTTCTAGCAGTAGAAGCAGTTGGTGAAGCAGTGTAGTGGGCGGCCATGCCCACTTTAAACATAAAATAATAATGTTTGTCCTTTTGTACACTTTAGCCCCTCCACTTTTGCAACTTCTCCTTTTGTCTTTATTCTTTTCTTAATAAATTTTCAGTTGTTACAAGTCCACCCCCCTTATAGAGGTTTCGTCCCTCCTCAGTCGTGGGTAATGTTGTCTCATCTCCTCCTTAGTCTCCCATGTAGACTCAGATCCCTTCCTATGCCTTAACTGTACTCGCACCAGTGGAACCGCTTTATTCAGTAATCTCTTCACCTTTCGGTCAATGATTACCAATGGTTGCTCTACATAGTTGAGCTGTTCATCCACTTTAATGTCTTCTAGTGGTAAAATCATATCTTCATCAGCTAGGCATTTTCTCAGGTGAGATACATGGAATGTTGGATGAGTTCCACTTAACTTATCTGGTAGCTCCAACCTATAGGCCACCTCTCCTACTCGTGCAATGATTCGGAAAGGTCCTATATAACTCGGGCTCAGCTTACCCCTCTTTCTAAAGAGAATGATCCCCTTCCAAGGTGAAACCTTCAGCATCACTTTATCACCCACCTGGAATTCAATCGGCCTACGCCTCTTGTCGGCATAAGACTTTTGCCTATCTTTCACCGCGTTCATAAATGCCTTGATCTTTTCTAGCTTTTCCGACGTGGCTTAAATAATCTTGATGCCTCCCAACTCTTTTTGCCCGATGTCACCCCAACACACCGGGGTTCTGTATCTCCTCCTATACAACATTACGAATGGTGGCATGCCTATACTGGCATGATAACTGTTGTTGTAGGAGAACTCTGCCAATGGTCGGTGTTCATTCCAACTTCCACCAAAGTTAATAATTCATGCTCGGAGCATATCCTCCAAGGTCTGAATGGTCCGTTCTGATTGACCTTCTGTCTGAGGGTGATAAGCTGTGCTAATGTGTAACCTCGTCCCCATCGCATCATGAAATCTCTTCCAGAACTTGGAAGTGAACCTGGTGTCCCTATCAAAAACAATAGACACTGGCACACCATGATGAGTTAAGATCTCCTTGATGAACAGCTCCGCCAACCTTTCCGACGAGTAAGTCTCTTGGATTGGCAAAAAGTGTGCACTCTTCGTCAGGCGGTCTACGATCACCCAAATGGTATCACATCCTCTCGCAGTGCGAGGCAACTTTGTTATGAAATCCACGGTGATGTGTTCCCACTTCCATTCGGGTATATCCAAAGGTTGGATCTTCTCATATGGTTTTTGATGTTCCGCCTTCAATTGCAAACAAGTCAGGCACTTACTCACGTACTCCACCATGTCACACTTCTTCCCTGGCCACCAATAATCCTTCTTCAGATCATGATACATTTTTGTAGCATCGGGATGGATGGAATACCATGTTTTATGAGCCTCATCCATGATCCTTCCCCTCAGCTCCCCAAAACGAGGAATCCACATCCGCCCGAAACGGGTTTTAACGCCAAGGGTGTTTTCCCCTAAATCCGTCGTCTGCCCCTTCATTCGTTCAGAGTTGATCTTATCATACTTTAATGCCTCATCTTGGAATTCCCTAATTTGACCCATGGCATCCTGCGTCACAACCAGCTGGCAAGCCTTCACCCGAATTGGGTTCGGCCTCTCCTTTCGACCGAGGGCATCGACTACCATATTCGCCTTACCTGGATGATAGTGGATTTCACAGTCGTAATCTTTGATCAACTCTAACCATCTTTTTTTTCTCATGTTAAGATCCTTCTGCTCGAAGAAGTACTTCAAACTTATGTGATCAGTGAAGATGGTGCACCTCGTCCCGTACAGGTAGTGCCTCCAAATCTTTAATGCAAAAACCACAGCAGCCAACTCCACGTCATGAGTGGGATAGTTAGCCTTATGGATTTTCAATTGTCGGGACGCATAGGCTATAACCCTTCCCCGTTGCATCAGCACACAACCCAATCCCGAGTAAGAAGCATCGAAATAGACCACCAAGTCTTCATTCCCTTTAGGTAATGTCAAGACAGGAGCTTGAGTCAACCTTGTCTTCAACTCTTCGAAAGCATTCTCTTGCAATTGACCCCATACGAACCTCACATCCTTACGGGTCAATTTGGTCAATCGTGAAGCTATCTTGGAGAAGTCTTGGATGAACCGTCTATAGTAGCCAGCCATACCCAAAAAACTGCGGATCTCGGATGGTGTCTTTGGAGTCTTCCATTGCATAACCGCCTCCACCTTTGCCAGGTTCACCATAATTCATTCAGAATTAACCACATGACTAAAAAACTAAACTTCCCGCAACCAGAACGCGCATTTGGAGAACTTAGCATATAGCTTCTCTCTTCTAAGCGTCTCTAATACCTCGCAAATGTGACCGGCATGCTCTTTTTCACTCTTCGAATAAATCAGGATATCATCAATACACACAATCACTGATTTATACAACATCGGCTGACACACCCGATTCATCAAATCCATAAAAGTAGCTGGCGCGTTGGTTAGACCGAAAGACATAACGAGGAATTCATAATGCCCATATCGAGTTCAAAACGCGGTCTTCGGGATATCCTGTTCTTTGACCTTTAGCTGATAATAACCAGATCGGAGGTCTATCCTTAAGAACCAGCTGGCGCCTTGGAGCTGATCAAACAAGTCGTCAATCCTCGGTAGTGGATACCTGTTCTTCACCGTCAACTTGTTCAACTCACGGTAGTCGATGCACATCCTCATGCTACCATCCTTCTTCTTTACAAACAAGACCGGAGCACCCCAGGGAGAGATACTCGGTCGGATGAACCCCTTATCTAACAACTCTTGCAACTGGGTCATCAATTATTTCATCTCGGAGGGAGCGAGATGATACGACGCCTTTGCAGCAGGTTGGGCACCAAGTATCAAATCAATCTAGAACTCAATCTCGCGATCAGGTGGTACCCCTGGCAGGTCTTCGGGAAACACATCAGGGGAATCGCATATTACTGGCACGCCTGACAGTTGTGGGACAGTAGCATCCATATCCTTCACATAGGCCAAGTAAGCACCACACCTGCGTCTTATAAACTTCTCTGCCATGATCATCTAGATTACTCGCGGTGTAATGCACTCCTTGTCTCCATGTATCGTAACCAAACTGCCATCGGGCGCAGTCAGATAAATCGTCTTCTTTCGGCACACGATGTTCCCTTCGTAGGCCACCAACCAATCCATCCCTAACACCACATCAAAACATCCTAGGGCCATCACGTACAATCTAGCAGGAAAATTACAACCGTCCAACTCTACGAGGCAATCATCTATCACATCAGTCACTTTGGTAGACTTTTCTATCGTTATCTCTACATACAAGGGCACGTATATCTTCTTATTCTTACCAAACATTTCATGACAAAAGGTAGCAGATACAAAACTTCTACTAGCACCCGAATCGAAGAACACAAAAGCATACAGTTGGTTTACCAGAAACATACCTGAAACTACTTCAGGGTCTACTCTGGCTTCTTCCTGGAATTTGTTGAATGCCCTTGCCCTGGCTTTGGTGTTCTCACTCCTCCCTTTCTCGCCCATAGTCTGAGTCCCTGAGCTCCCTGCTCCACCCTTCTTGCAATCTCAGCCCGAGTGGCCTACCTCCCCACACTTATAACATCGTGGTACCCCGCACTCTCTAGCATAGTGGCCTTCGCCTCCACACTTAAAACACCGGTTCGTCCCCACTCTACACTCAGCCAAGTGAACCTTCCCACACTTCTTACATTCCCTCCTTATACCCCCTTTACTCGATCCTGGGCGGCAATCATCAATCCTCATCTTCTTTTCCCCGATCCCATAATGGTCACCCCTGAATCGTTTCCCATTACCGTTCTTGTTCCAACTCTTTTCAACCTTCCTCTGAATTGGCACCGGATCCCTCTCATCATACAACCTTCCGGCCAAATCTACTACAGACCTAAAAGTGCTTAGTCTAGCAGCTATCATGTTCCTCCTAATGTCCATGGGCAGACTCTGTATGTATCTCTAAATTTTCTTGGACTCTGGGGTTACTAGATCCAGCACGAGTCTTGCAAGCTCATTGAACTTGAAGGTATACTCTTGATGAGTCATGTTTCCAGCCTCCAAATGCAAGAACTCCTTCTTAATTTTATCCAACTCCCGATGTGGACAATACTCCTCCAGTACCAGTTCCTTCAAATCCGACCACCTCAACCTTGCAATAGACCGTTTCCCCTCGGCTTGGATAATGTTGTCCCACCAGCATAATGCCGAGTCAATGAAAGAATGGGAGGGAAACTTCACCTTTTGATCCTCCCGACACTCACTGATGTCTAAAACCTCCTCCATCTCTCGAACCCAACGATGAGTAGCAGTAGCATTGCCGCTACCATCAAAGGTCGGGGGTTTGCACCTCTGAAACTCCCCATAGGTGCACCCCTTAGCGGTCTCCTTCTCCCCCTCGCTATCATCATCATGGATTACCACCTTGGGACTAGACGACTCTTCATTAGCTTTCTCCTTCTCCCCTGTACCTTTGGTCTTTTCACCATCCTTTACTGCCCTCAACACCTCGGTCACCACTGAAGGTAACACGTTTTGCATGACGTTGTAGACTTTGTCAGCAATAGCTTCCTTTACTATAGACTTGAGGGTGACTGATCCTTCACCCTCTTGGTGGCTATGAATATCCGTGTCCTCATGAATTGTATCGGGAGCCTTAGCTTTGCTTCGGGTGACATGTGGCCCAGTAGTACGCCAGCCACAAGCACCGCCTCGGGTTGCCTTCCCAGGTTTGCTACCAGCCATAAGATCTACCTCCTATAAGATTCAAACACTAACAAGGTCATTCAAGGTAATAGCTCAGATTATGTTAAGTATAGTAAGTCCCTAATTATAGTGGCCAGTTGTGATTAGCCACTTACTTTACTCTTCATCCCCCAAGCATTCCTATCCAGACCACATCAGTGTCCAAATCTACTAAGAACGTAAATCAAATAGCACACGCATGTAATACCAGTTACTTATGAAAGATTACCTGATAGCACGTAGCTACTTAGGCTGGAATCCTTCCATTCGGTCCCATTCTCAGTTTAAGTTTAGGTTTTGAAAATATTTACCTATTTCTCTTAAACTTTGGCTCTAATACCAACTTGTAAGGTCCCGTTCCCGGAGACCTCATAGTTGGACAATCACAACATTTTTCATATAAGATAAATACATTTCATAAAAACATCACAGCGGATTAAGTTATCAAAAACCATTCATGCATTAATATTTAATGTTGCTAAATAATACATCATTGTATTTTTACAGTTACAAAAGAATCTTTCAGTTGTATTATAAAACAACAATATCATCGTGCACGAATGGATGCCGGTGTTTGCCCGCCAAGTAGCCTCACCCGCATGCCATCCTCAGCGACATCCTTACCTGCCAACTGATATGCATATAAAAAGTCAACATTGCTGAGCGAGTTCTAGTTTAATAATATAGAAAAATACACTTTCTAAATTTCATTTGGTGATCATTCATCAATATACATAATCAATCATAAAATGATTCATTATCTTTCTTCCTTTCATTATCTTTCTCTTTCATTAACTAGGATTGCATAAAGCAAGAGCCTACATTATTGGTTGGCAACAGATGCCGAACCCCTGTCAGCAAACGTTTATCCTGGTAGCTAAACCATCGACAGTTGATCCATACTGCTAGGCACGAAGCCTGCTCATGAACTAGGATCCCATTCATTCATTAGTCAATCCCCAGGATTAGACCCCAGATGTGCATCCTCTTGGGCTATACAGCCGCACATCAGTTGAGCTAACGATAACAAGGTCGTACACCTCCATTCATTTTGCTTGCAAGGCTTTTCATTCATCGTAAGGGCCTGGGGTAACATTCATTAAGTTTCACTGTTCTTCTTTTATTCTTTCGTGTCCACTTGTTATGGATAATACTTATTAAGATGCACATTACATAATCACATAACATGAAAATATTATTGACATAGTAAAAGCAGCATATAAGAAAGAACAAAGCATAATAATTCTTAAACAAGCATAATCTTTCCTTATATAGAAGTTCTCCATACTTAAATTATATTCCCAAATTTCAGAAAATCCCAAGTCTTTAGACAAATATGGATGAACTTAGACAAATGCGGATGAACACAACAAATGCGGATGAACAAATGCGGTTGAACAAATGTGGATGAACGTTCTCAGGAAATATTCTAAGTGTGAGGAAGTGCGCATGATTCGAATGCCGGTGACTAAAGCAATACGCATGGACACTGTAGCAAATGCGCATAGGCAAAACAAATGCGGATGAACACTTAACTGTACTAAACGCAAATACGAATGAACACAGCAAATACGCATGAAGACTTAGCAAATGCGCATGAAGACTTAGCAAATGCGCATGAAGACTTAGCAAATACGCATGACCAAAAGACTTAACTGTTAAATGTGGATGAATATAAAAACTAACCTGCAATGCAACTTATGCCATTACCAGTTCCCAATTAAGAAGAAAACATTAGAAAGAGGGGATCTAGAACTCACCTCTACTGCTTTCGAGTAAAACTCCTCCAAACCCGAGAGCAACATGGAGTTCAAACACCTAAACACACCAAAACACAAAACCGAACACAAAAGAACACATAAGAATCGGTCCCGAAGCTGAAAGCTCAGTTGAAACCGAACAAAACACATGAAAACTCACCTTCAAGCCGAATCTTTTTCTTCTTCTCTCTAGAACCGATAGAAATTCTGCTTTTCTTCTTTCTAGCAGTAGAAGCAGTTGGTGAAGCAGTGTAGTGGGCGGCCATGCCCACTTTAAACATAAAATAATAATGTTTGTCTTTTTGTACACTTTAGCCCCTCCACTTTTGCAACTTCTCCTTTTGTCTTTATTCTTTTCTTAATAAATTTTCGGGTGTTACAATTTCTTACTTCCCGAGAACGGGGCCTTACACTAATGGTTGGGCCATCACGGGCCGTGGATTGGGCCTGTCCAAGCCTTAATCTTGGGCCTCAAATACAGCCCATTGAGCTTGTTCTTGGGTTGGTTAATCGTGTTTTGGTTTGTCTAATAACCTTATGTATTTTACATTAACGAAGTCTTAGATTCGGGGTGGAAATATTAAGAAGTATTGGGCTTTAATTGGGCCTTAACTGAGCTTCAAACAATAGGTCAATTTTACCAGTTTATTTAATTAGGTTTTGTTTTAGTGAATTTACGTTGGTGTAATATTAGGTCTAGGGTTTATAAATCAAGCTATATTGGGTCAAATGGGCCTCAGTTTTGGGCCTGCTCAGGGCTTGCTCTCGGGATCTTTCATCACCCAATCTTATGTTTTTTTGTTTTGATTACGTATGTGTAACATTAGTTATTCGTTTTTGGGTTTTCAAGGTTTTTTGTTTTTGCTTGGAATAGAACTAACTTGGGACTCAAGAACACTTAGCTAGATTACTAAATATGAAATAAGTTCAAGTGTTAGTTAACTAGAGGAGTGATCAAATGAAGGCGTACGAGACTTGAACTTGCGAAACCGAAACTTCTTTACCCTTGCTTGTGCTTTGCTGAAAATAGAAAGAACAAAGGGAATGGCGTTGGTTTGTGGTGTGGAGAATGTGCAAGTGTCATGTTCTATTTATAATTGGGTTTATAGTGGTTAATAACTCATGGTTATGAAGGTTAAGGGGGGCATAATGTATTATAATAATACAAAGTAAAAGATGGTAACTAGACACAAATCTTGGAGGGGACAAGGTGGTCAAGTGGGGAAGCTAAAATGGTGAGGATGTGGGTAACATATGACCTTGGTCAATGTGGTTATACGGTGTCGTTTTTGTTGACGTTTGGTTTCAGGTTCAGTTTTTTTGTTCATTATTTGTAGTTCAAATAAACTCCCAGGTTTAATACATATGTGGTCGACACATTTGTATGTATATTTTGTTAGTTTGATCATCTTTTATTTAGATTTTCTTTTTGGTTTTAGATTTAAGTTGCCTATTTAAATTAAACGTTAATTTAGATTACAAGATTTTATTGAAATTAATTTTTAAGATGGAAAGGTGGGTGAATATAATTATTATTATTTTTATTGTTAATCATTTCACTTTAATTATTTAGACTTGTGAAGTATTTTTGGTAGGTTAATTTCACTGTGCATTTTAAGTTTAAGTACCCAAATGTCCAAATAACTTTATAGTTTTCACTGTCGTGTTAAATCATACTTATAGTGTAATGTGTTTTTGTTAAATTGACAAATTCAATTTGTGAATGCCAAGTATTAATGCAGTGATTCAGATACTTTATTCACTAATTTCACGTATCATTTCCTAGCTTAAATCTTAAACTAAGCGGTTAAGTTGCATCACTTACGTAAATCACATATTAAATTATTTAAATATTGCTTTAAATTTTAGTGACGTTACACACACCCGCATCTCCACCACCACCACACACCCCTATATCCACCACCACCATCACATGACTCTTATATCCACCAGTACCACCCCGCCCCTTTCCACTAGCACCACCCACCCACCCACCCAATGTTTCTTCTTCATCGGAGCAATAATCCATCTAGCCACATACTGTCGACATGGCCAACCACCACCATCATCATGTTAAACCCGATAGAAACAAATCAAATCGATCTTGCCCATTGTCAAATCCACCAATTGTCGTAGCGTCCCTAGACCCTTCCCTTCCTTAACACCACTACCACCGCCATTGCCGCCTGATTTATTATACTCATAAAAGTCATCGCCATCCTCAAACGTAATTACATCCGATGCCATCGGCCAATCCAACATGTCAACAGATTTTTTCAACAAAGGAGCATCATATGACAACAGTGTTCTAAAATTATCTGATGCAAGAACGGTGGTGTGGTGGTGATGGTTGAGATGAGGTTGTGAGGTTTGAAAAGAAGATAAAGAAGAAATAGAAGTGTGGGCTGGGGGTGGGGTTGTGGTTGGTCCCATGCATTTATTTCTTTTAGTTATATATTAACTTTTGTTTTTTTATATAAAGGGTAAAATAGTCAATTTACTCATACTTAACGGAATTAATTAACGACCGTTTGACGCAGGGAAGAAAAGTGTTACATTTTTTCAAACCTTAGGACTAAACTTGTAATTTTTTAATCATAGAGATGAAAGGTGAAATTTGAGCAAACCTTAGGCACGATCCGTGTAATTTACTATAAATTTACTAATTTCCTTAGTTTTTCCTAGTTTTTTACTTAATTATGCAATCTAGCGGTTAACGGAGACGACTTCGTTGCATATTAGTTGAACTTTCTGAATAACTTCAATTATGCGTTGGTTGGCTAACACATTGTTGGACTGAATAACTTCAAATGCGGAATCTTTACTAACTATTTACCAATGTTGTAAAAATCGGACTAGTAGGCCGATTAATCGGCGACTAGTCGGGAATCGGTGCCTCACCGATTCCATTTTCCCTAATCGAAGCAAGAAATCGCTAGTAGGTCAAACTGGTCAAAATCGGGAAAAAATCGGCCCTAATCGGACCTAGTCGGCTGTTAATCGGCCCCTAATCTGCATTTGTGCAGAATCTGGCGAATTTCCGGCGAGATTCCAGTGGAATTTCGGCGAACTTCAAAAATTCCACGAAAATTTCAAAATTTCAACCAGATTTGTTTATATATATTAAACAAAACATATTTATAATATTTACATATAACAATATGTGAGTATATATATAAAAATGAAAATTATATATAAGAATTCCAAAACGATTAATCCCGATTAACCGCTAGTCGGTAACCCACCACCCGACTAGCGCCTAGCGATTTTTACAACACTGCTGCTTACTAACAAACACAATGATAATACTTGAATGAAAATAACACAAAAAGTTCTTTCAAAGTATTCACTTGATTATATTCACTGATTACACTTTGCAATAACAAGAAACACAAGTGGACAAACTAGCTAACCTCAAAACTATACGAGTGTGAGATATTTATACTATAAAAGCTAAACACCGGAATAAATCTTGACCATCTATTCTAGGTTTAGGATCAATGGCATGTTTCAGCTATTGATATACATATTATGACATTTCATAAATATGAGTACTATTGGTTACAAAGTAATGTACAACATAGAGAGAAGTCAACAGCATAGAGGATCAGTAGTTGCAGAGTAATCCTATCGCTACTACTCTTCAACACTATAAAAGTTGTCTACAAAAGCAGTGAATCAGCAGATCTTTAGAACTTCAATGGAAACACTTATGCAAATTCACAGTTGTTCAGTTTTCATGAGTATGATGTAGTCCTTTGGCAAATGAACTTTCCCTTCGGCATATCTGATCAGCATAGAACATATGTACATAGTGTTTGGGTAGCTTCATCCTCTTTATGTCTCAGCACACATTCATCTTGATTAACTCTTTAATTAGTTCATGCAGCTTGAAGAAGTATTCTTGAGTTGTCTGCGGTTTCTTCGTAGGGTTCCAAATTGTGCTAGCGTGAATGGAATCTCTCATTTTCAGAGCTGTTTGAACTGATTTTTAGGCGATGAGAGGTTAGAACAAGTGAACTATTTATATATAGGCTGAAACTAATGAACACGGGGGCATGCTTGGCGAGGAACGTCCCTGTGCTTATTTGATTTCGTCATCAATTCAACATGTAACATTTTAGATTCATCAGCGGGGATAGCGGGACGGCTATGGGTTGGGGCACGGGGGCGTGCTTCATGGGGTACAGCCCCATGTTGGCTTGTTAAACCTACAAAATGCAAGAAATTTAAGAAAAAATATGTATAGATGCCATATTTTGGTTTCGGGTCCTTGGTGAGACCCTTCCCTATACTTGGTCTTTGTTGGGGTGGAGGAGTAGTTCATTCGAGATCTTTGTTGGCCCATCTGTGTAGGGTTGTAACCGATGACCATTGACTTTGAAAGTTAATCCCTCATTGTTTTCAATCTCTATGGCACCATTTGGATAAATGTCTTTAACCGTAAAGGTCCGGACCATAGTCATTTCAATTTTACGAGAAACAAGCATAAACAAGAGTTATATAGTAAGACACGTTCTCCCACGCAAAATCGTTTTGTGCCCTTTAGGCGAGAATATGGAATTTCCTTGTCTTTTCTTTGAAAACCCTCGAGTTTTTATATGCTTAATCTCTTAGTTTCTTGAGTTTGTGGATTTGAATAAACCTATTTTGACCTACAACGTATAAGTCAAGGTTTGTTACTTTGAGCTCCCAATGGGCTTTATGCTCATGTTCCATTGGTAGATGACATGACTTTCCATATACCAATTTTAATGGTGTAGTGCTTATAGGAGTCTTATTGGTTGCTCGAAAAACACATAATGCATAATCTAGAATGGTAGATCAATTTTTGGGTTTTGACCTACGGGTTTCTCGAGGGTTCGTTTGATGCCTCGGTTAGTGACCTTAACTTGTTCGTTCAAATGAGGATGATGGAAAGTTGCAAATAGATGGTGAACGTCATAACGAGCCATTGCTCTTTCGAGTTGGTTGTTACAAAAATATGTTACGTGATCACTAATTAAAGATTTGGGAGCACCAAAACAAGAGAATAATTTCTTAAGAAATTTAACAACGTTTCTTGTATCGTTGGGGTGTTTAACCTTTGCCATTTACTATTTTCATTTCTTAAATTATCATAAAAATTATGCATCGGGTTTTCACTTGAGTCACTTGATCTGTGTATGTTTGATGGGCAATCAAATTTTTATAGATAGATATCAAACATAATTTCTAGATATATGGTGGAATCTTGTTTTGCATTTTTCCATAGTTTTAAACAGTCTAGTCTAATTTTGGTACGACTTAGGTGACAATAACGCGGTTAGAGAGTTCTTTAAATGAACCCTGCTAAACGAGAGTTGTCGAAGTGATCAAACAACAAACCTTCAATCATTAACTTTGTCACTTGACCTCGAATGGTATTTAAGTCTAAATGCCAAATACCTTTTATCATAGTTTATTGTTGCTTGACATTAAATCAGAGTGCTTTTCACTAACATGTAGAATTTTTCCTAGATCATTTCTCCAAGTCGAGTTTGACTCTCATAATTTTTACTTGGTTTTAACTGTTTCATATTTCACATAAATCAAATTTTGATAAAATATCTAAGTTTCGTGTTGTTGGTAGAATCCTCATGAGAGGACGTTTGCTTGAGGTTGCACCAACACCACAAATAAGTGCCCACTTTCAGAAGCTATGGTTTATCAAGAGCAATTTTATGTTTTTGAGTCTGTTTTTGCATTTTAAGCGTTGTGATTAACCAGCACATAGAATACTAAAAAACAAAATAGTAAACAATCATGTTTAAACGGCCAGAAACAATCATATGGCCCCGTCATATAATGACTAGTTTTTTTAAACGTTTAAAACGAGTGTCAAACCCGAATTCATAAAACCGGGTTTTGTTTGCTGAAATGGTAAACCGGGAGCATGAAGACAAGGCGCTTAAGAGATATTATTATTGGCTTCGAGCACGCACCAGGCCGACATAGACATGCGAGAGGCTCACGTCGAGACGTTACAGACGTACCCCAACACACGCAACCCTCAAATTCTCGATATATACATATACATACATACATATACATATGATCACTCACAATCTCAAATCCCCAATTTTCAATTAACAGCTTCTCTTTTTCCTCATGCCAATTTGATTAGGTCAGTCCGTCAGTCTTCCTTCTTCTACCCGTAGATTTTGTTCAATTTCATTCATCGCTGACGTAGATGGAATGATTGAATTCTGTGTTCTCGTTGATTGATCGGTGTAGTAGTTCAACATCGGTTGATTACGGTTTTACCCTAATTTGATTGCTTGTGTGATATCGAATGCCAATTTGGTTTTTGTTTGATTCTAGCTTTGATTTTACTCAACTTGTGCATTTCGATTTATAGATGTTTGATCTTTGCCCTGAAAAGCTGTGTGCTTATCAAGTTGTTCTGGTGAGTGAGTTCCTTATACGTCATATAAGTAAGTCCCACGTGTTTGTGGAAACTTCTTATAAAGTTGTAATAATTTGCTTTGGTTTTGGATTCAGATGCATTTATGAAGCTCAAAGTTAAATCCTTCTCTTTTTTTGAATGTTGATATACCAGTCTTTCAGTAGTGGTAAGGATTAACCATTGTAGTTGGCATTTAGTTTCCAAACAGCATCATACTTGAAGAAACAGAGTAAAAATGCTCTAGGTGGTGCATGGGCTGTTTAGTGTTTGCTAGTTTCTACCAATTGGGTAGTTGTCGTTTTCTTGAATATATTGGTCACTTTAAAAAGGTGAATTTCAGCTGAATGGTTCGAAACTGCTAATTGCTTTATTATTTTGCTCTGAAAGTGTACAGATTTTTGTTGGGATTAATATAATGCATAAGAATTTGAATTTGAAGTCTCGTAAAGAAGTCACATAGATCAGGAGT
The DNA here is from genome assembly GCA_025506505.1 of Flaveria sonorensis. Taxonomy (NCBI): domain Eukaryota; kingdom Viridiplantae; phylum Streptophyta; class Magnoliopsida; order Asterales; family Asteraceae; genus Flaveria; species Flaveria sonorensis. The sequence goes on from CM046432.1 coordinate 45,218,823, forward strand.
GTTAAGGTTTTATTTTATGCATGGTAAGTTGGAGCTACTTGAGTCTAGAAAGCATCGGTAATGACTTTGCAAGTTTTTATTGCAGTGCATTGCTCAGAATTAAAATTTAAATCAAATGGCTTTATTCGGAAATGGAATGCATTCATTTGCGCTTGTTGAAACTTTGGAAGTAACACGTTACCATAATAATTTGCCGACAACATTGATAAAACCAAGTTGCTTGCCTCGAATGCGAACAAACTTTGACTCGTTTGGGAAAGGAAGATCACAAATCAGGTGTTCATCATCAAGAGAAGCTCTATCTCCACTGGAATTTGAGGACGATGCTAGTGTATCTACTTCAGATTCCTTAGAGGGAGAAGAATTGAGCCATGCCATGAAGTTTAAATTTTCTGATTTCAATATTAGTGATCGGGTTAGCATTGGTCTAGGTGGAAGGGTATGCAAATATGCTACTTGTTTTTGAATATCCTGTATTATCATATATCACTCTGACTGTTGTGTTGACTGTTTTGAGCCTTTATGTAGGGGGATGAGGCTGTTTTTGAAGCAATTATTGAAAATTCTGATAGGTATGCTTTACTGGGTGAAAGCTTTGTTATACACTTGTGGAAATCTAACTTAATGATGGTGCAGCCCTTTGCATAATACAAAAGTGGTGCTTAGACGACTTACTACTGCTCAAGCACAACGCAGAGGAAAACGCGCTATACAGGTGCTTTTGGTTGATCGTATTAATTGAAATTTGTGTTTTTCATGCATACATCAATGAACACACTCATATTCTTTGCCTTCAAAATGGATTTGCAGGTTCTAAAGAAACTGGCCCGCCGTAAACTGATGTACCATTCTTATTCAATGCAAGTTCATGGCTATGTGTGTTCCCAAACAATGGAGGATCAGGGCTCATTTACCCTTGTTCATGGGGTAGGTGATTGGTCCTAGTTGTAGTGAAGATACAAATACCCTTGATTCTCCATGTTTTTGATGAAATAATTCTGGATTTTGTTCTTCTTCATTTCAGTATCATGGAAGTTTTTCTTTGAGGCACTGGCTTCGCCAGACAGACTGGTTACCCACATTGGAAGCTACCCTTGCTTTAGATGAAGAATCTGTGAGACGAGTGGGTGATGATACAGTTGGTGGGCCAGCTGTCTCTCGCCAGCTACGTGTTATTCGAATTCTGATGAGAGATCTGCTAATTGGTGTATGTTCTATGACTTGTATCTGTTATGTTGTGACTTGTGTGTGCGGGTGTGTGTGTGCACACATCCATAAATACAGTTGTATAGGGATTGGAAGGATATTTAATGCTTCTGTTGATCTTCTACTTCAGGTAAATTACTTACATAGTCATGGACTTGCCCATACAGAGCTCAGACTGGAGAATGTTCATATTAGTCCAGTCGACCGACATATTAAAGTGAGTATCTAGCTCTTTGTTCAAGCTAATATTTACTGTTTTCGAAGTATGGATGTACCGTTTACAGGATATATTAATGCAAGTTTATTTGCTTGAAGTTACTAAAATTATTTCCTGCTGAAGGGTTTGGTGTTACAACTTTCACTTGTTTGTTGATGTTTCTCATGACTATTCAAAGTCAGATGACTCTCTAAGTGATTTATAAAGTGCAACGAACCCCTAGTAAAAGTTATTAAACAAATATTTAGTTCCTTTTGTAGGAAGAATAAACATGTTTGTTAACTTTCTACTCATCAGGTAAAGTGTTTTGAATGTTTTGAGGATCATTATATTCTTCACTCCATAGATGGAGACGTTTTGTATGCTATGGAACTCATTTATTCATCACATGTTCTCGAGAGATCATTGCCATTGAAGATTCTAAACATTTATTTGCAAGATGATGGGATGCTAGTAGCAGCCATCCCCTTTTGATATATGTGCTGCTTGTTTCCTTATAGCTCAACTTTATTTTCAGGTAGGAATACTGGGAAATGCTGCTGACTTTTTCGAGGATGGTCCAAATAATACAGACAGACAACAAATGATGATTGCATTTGATATGAGGTACGCAGCGAGGAAAACAAAAGGGTGATGGAAATTATCATATGCTTTTTTCCCCCATACTATGAAAGTTCTTCATTCTGATCTTTATATTAAATTAGATGTGTTGGATTCATCATGGTAAAGATGATACTGAGAGAGCTAATGGATCCGGTTATCTTCACAAAGTTCAAATCATTCCTTAATAAGGTAAGATACCATTTAGATTAAATTATTTTTTATGTAACAAAGGAATTTTTCACACATGATTGAACATCTTTTGTGCATAGTGTAGTTTATATCTATCTATTCTTGTGAACTATCAGGGAAATGATCCTTCCTGTTTGCGTGAATTTCTACTAAGAATTTTTAATAGGAATTCATCACATGGAAATGTTGGGCTGCAAGTAAGCACATATATCTTTGCCATAATTGTCTGTACTTGCAACATTGTCCTTTTTGATATATTTTAGGAGCTCTTGTATGTTATTTTTATTACAGATGCTAGATAGGAATTGGGGTGCAGGCTGGCACCTGCTATCATTACTTCTTGCAACTAAACCACTTGATAGAATAAGGTAAAACAAGCATATAGACTACAGTAAATAATACCCGAAAATTGCTGCAGTTTTCTTTTCACCATCATTGCTATATACTGATGGCAATGATCCCTTTGTTGTCTTCATTAAAGGGCGTCTTAGATATTTGGCATATAGTCAGAACACGTCATGAAAACTGTGCGCCAACTCAAACATTGCAATTTCCATGTTGATTAAATTCTTGCATTAGTGAGAATTATGTGTCATTGTTGATTAAATTCTTGCATTAGTGAGAATTATGTGTCATTCTTTTACATTAGATTTAATTAGAAATAAGATTTCTTCCCTTCTATAAGAACTCATGTTTTCATTGTTTAAAAAGTATGCAAGTTTGGAAGGATTGAGGTATTGTAAATGAAAATTCGTCTAAGAAATTGATACCCAATAATTTGACCTGGGTGAATCTATTGATGGGCTAAACTAGAGGTTGCAAAAGGGGAAGGTTGGGCAGGTTAGGTAAAAGGTCAGAACAGGTACTGTTTGGTATGGGTTTGGGTTCACGTAAACACTTTTTTCTCTGAATTTCTCAAAACAGTTGGTGTGTTGAATATGATTACACTTTTGTTTTTGGATAAAGTGATTTAGGGGATTGTATGCATTAAAAACACACTTTATGATGCTTTCGATCGGTTTAGTCCATTTGACCCTCTTTACTTAAATAAATATTTTTACATTATATCTGTTAGATTCACATGTTCCAAAATCAACTCATTTGTAAAATAGTTTAAAAGTGTTACCTCTAAGTTAAAAAGTACTTTGAAAGTAGTCTACACAATTATGATTCCCTTACTATGAAGTATTTATGCGAAATAATCTACACAATTATGATTCCCTTATTATGAAGTATTTATTTGAAATGACTTTCAACACATTTTACATGGCAATAATGTGGGAAGAGAGATGCTTATGTTATACTTGAAATTCACTACTTCGATAAGTTGCAACAATAGTAATGGTCAAATAGGTAACTTTTTACTATAACATTTGCAAAAATAAAAAAAGGAAATGTTACTTTTAACTCTAATCAAGATTTAATACTTCTTGAGTCTACTAATTCATCGGTACTTTCTTGCAGATGTTTAGATGCTCTGAGACACCCATTTCTGTGTGGACCTAGATGGCGAGTGAACCCATCAATGGATGTCATCAGATGGAGTCTGGGATCAACAGCAGTTAGAATTACCGAGGAGTACATATATGGCCACCAACAGGTTTTATATCTAAATAAAGCTTGCTCCGTCTTTTAATTGTTATAAGAGAATGTTTTTTTTAATCATCTCATGGATTTTCTGTAGACATTGCTAAATGGGCGAGTCAGTCATGTTGGTTGTCAAAATAATTGTTTTCAGTATGAGTCAATATATGTTTGGTGGCATGCTAAATGTGATCACAGGGATTATATTATTTAAGTAGTAATTTATATTTGTGAATAAAGTGATGTAGGTAATACCATGCTCAAAAATGCACTTTGGCTGATTTCTGACCTGTTTGTCCCGTTTCCATTTTGAAGTTCTTTTTTCTTTTCTTTCTTATACTTTTCCTTATTGGCCTGTTGGAGATAACACAACCTAAATCGCATCATTCATAAGTAATTGGTTGAAAATCCCACCTCAAATTTTTGGCATTGGTAACCATTTGTGCTATCAACTTTACTAACCATTAATGATTTTTCTGTTTATTATTCAGCGCACGAGGCTTGCTCACTTCTTTGAGTTAATGGAGATGTTGAATCCTCATTCGAAGCCAAAGGTTAATAAAAACATATTTTCTTTGCATTAAATTTGTTGACCTGGTTCAGGCCAAAAGGGGGGTAACTTTTAGTGCCGGTAGATATGGGTCGGTCTTGGTTACACTTCTTCCCCCCTTTTAATTTACTAACTCATTAATTATGGTTGCAAAACAGTACAGCTATAGTTTAGACTTTGCTATATCTCATTATGCACAACCGCCAACAATTTTATTATGTGCAGAACTGGCTAAGGTTGCTACCTGGAAGATGGAGATTGGTATATTGCACTGGGCGCCACATAGGATTAACCACTCGCCAACCACCTACACGTGTCCTCATTGGAGATGTGCACCTTACAATAACCCAACCATCAAAACCAAAACCGCCATTTTCGTTCACCTCCGACGTCAACTTCAGCGTCCTAGTTGGCAAAGATTGGCCACATGACAAAGTCGGCACTGAAGGAAAACTCGTAGTAAATTCCACATTCAAATTAACATCTGGAAAACGACTTTACACGAAAGACGAAAATGAAAATGGCACCCAAAATCTCCCAGCAATTGCAACCAGCGCCCAAGAATCGGCAATCAAGAAACTTTCTGGGAAGAAGTGGTGGAAAGCATTACGTGAGAGAGAATTACCCTCGAGTCTTCCGGTGGCCAAACTTGTGTCGAGTGACATTGATGTGTCCCTGGTATTAAATGAGCCACTGAGCAAAAATATCAAGGCTGCACAGGCTGTGGTTAATGAAGTTCGGCTGCAAGTTCCTCCAGAAATGTTTGATTTGTCCAAGATTGTTTGTGGGACCTACATAGATTCTAGGATGATGGTTCTTCGAAGTGTCAATGGATCTGCACTCTTGTTTACACGGGCCTGTAGCATTGAATGTTGATGTCAAAATACCGGGTATGTTGGTAGATTGTACATACGTAGAGGTTATTGTTGTAAACAGAGATTCTTTATTTAGGAAATAAAATGTTAAGAGTTGGTGTGTATTATCTACAAAATGGTCTTAAATCAAAGTCCTTAGAACACGAGGAACATGGTTCATTTTTATTAGATAATGGAATTCACTGCTAGCGGAAGAAGCCCACACCATATTTGTAGGAGACAATCAATGCCACTTTAGAGCTCACAACTCCAGAACAAGCATGTCCAGACCGCATGGCTACAGACAGACACAATCGAAGCACTTGGCTCTGGATCGTCCAACGCCAATTCACAATGGCCCGTGGTCAAGGAAGTCCAGAGCACTCGCTTCATGATTGAATTAAGAAACATTAAACGCTAAGACACATAAAAACTCTTAGGCACCAACACTTGATGAATAGTAACAACCAACAATTGACCCAACTTTCAATACCTTGGTTTGATGGAAAATACCTTAGAGCCCGAGTAGGTTATACGAAGCTGTATTTCATGTCATATATGAGACACTATTCAATACCCTCTAATTACTTGGTAATAATGAGTAATGACACACACTCTCTCCCTCTCACTTATTATCCCATCCAATGCTAAATCTCATGCTAGAGTTTGGCCACATGTTGACCTGCCTTTTTGTGGCTAGAATAACGACTTTTTTGTGTGCAGTATGGCTTAAGAAAGACATCTAAACCTGACTTTTAACACCTCCAACATTGCTACCTAGTTCTATCATAAGCTATGTGGACATTTGTAGCTGCGTTTCACACTATTAAGGGGACCAAGTACTGACTCATTGTAGGTACTACCTGAGCAACACGGATGGAAAGAAGAAACACCTTCAAGCATGCTTCTCAATGTCACTGAGTGATGTAATAACACCTTAATTTAGAGCTCTAACAACAAAATTGCCAAACACAAATACTAGGACGGACTGTGAGAGAGTTTAAGATGTCACCAAAGTTTGTTCGGCATAACCATTAACACTTAAAAGTCTTTGTTGGAGCGACACTCAACAGGGAAGAACATTTAAAACACGTCTAGTCTTTTAGCAAAACACAATTCGGACAAAACGGGACTTAACTCCATAAGCAGATTAGGCTTAGAAGTAGTTATTCTTACCTAACAACTTAGTTGTTTTCCCCATTGGTGTACTCTAAAGCAAGATGACTATATTAGAGGTAAGATTTCAACTCATTTATTATAGATTAAATGTGTGTTTTGGTCAAACTAAAGTATTAGTAGAAAAGAAAAGCATTTTTGTTAAGATATAGATGTAATAGTATGTGCTGGTCAACCATTAACCCGACCCGACCCGACCCAACATAGCTCTTACTGAAAACAATATGTTTAGTAAACGGGTAAACAAATCAAAATGGAAGTCTTATTGGTATAAAAACAGATGCAGAACAGCAGAATTCAACAGCTAAAGTCCACTTTGGAAATAAATGTGCACACAAATCGGCAGCAAGCTTAACAATAATATAAACCTGTTAAAGTAGTGAACTGCAGACCAAACCTGTCCCGGATACACCATACCAGGCGAGGATATTGTGCAGCTGAACAGTTCTGATGAGTAGCCATTTTACAGCATTGTCCATCCACTGCACATTGTATAAACAGCCAGTTTATACAATATTCAGTTCTTCACAGCTAATGGCTTGGTATCGTACTCCATTTTCGAGAGCCTAAAGCGAAAGGTGTTCAATAACTTTCTATAAGCTAAGGAATTTCACTCTGTAGTCATGTAGGAAGTAGTTGGTCATGCTTTAATTAGTAAGAACCATAATTATAGTAAAAGACTAAAACACACATTCTCAATAACAATACATGATTCAATTAATTCGAATACAAAACATTATCCAGAGCTCAACGCCTCACTAACCACTGTCGCGTAACTGTAGCAATTTTAGTGCAACATTAACATAATTCCAACATAAACCGCTGATAGGAAGATAACAAACAATCATAACAAAAGCAATATAAAGTGCATTTCAAATAGACTCTGTTGAGAAGTGATAATGTTGGCTTCTCCTCCTTGTGTTGGTTCATATTACATACATAATTAGTCTAATTTTGTTTCCTACTAATACCATGGCACCAATGAGCACCTAGTCAATATACGACACTTGAATATCTAAACAAATGAACAACCGAGACCTCCTAAACAGCACCACAAAGCAAGACTCGCAACACAAACTAAGCCACTCAACCAGATGAATGTTGAAGGCCATGTAACAACAATAGACAGAAGCAAAAAACCAACAAAATCAAGAACATGCAGGAACAAAACAAGTCCCGAAAACCCGGTCAAAACAAAAATCGCAAAATAAGAAGGGCGAGAACCAGCTTTGATGTTCTAATTTATCCTGAGCGATTTTCCACCACGTGATGCCTGCAAGAAGAATGTTTTGAAAAAATAGGGTCACTATGCATGCATGCAACACAATAGTGATTGTATGGAGAATCTTTTCACTTAAGAGGTTACCGCACTTCTCAAGTGCAACTTCTTTACATATTTAGTAGTTGCTTGTCTGTTGGTTCAAGATTGGTTTATCCTATGTTAAGCATTATATTTTGTTTAACATAAGTTAGTTATTTATTTGTATTATTGTTACATAACATAGGTAGGGTAGTTATGGTAGTTAATTGGTGCCTTAACCCCTAAGAAACTAGAGGGCATATATACCCATGTAATCTACATTTGTATGTAATGCATCTCTAGAATTCTAATCAGATTCTCTCTCAATCTATCGATCTTGATCAGACCTGTGATCATCGATTGGTATTAGAGCGAAGGTTCAAAAGAAGGATCAATCAAAGTTTCCGTGGATTACAACGAAGAACACAAGTAAAATTGTTCATCCCTTTTTTGAGTATTAAGAGTCAGATGCAAAATTGGAATCGAATCAACAACAATAAGACCAATGTTGATCTAGACGTAATCACTACCATCAATCGACCAAAGGATCATCAGAATCAACAACACAGAATCACCATTCTCACCAATCGATCAAGCAAGGATCATTGATTTGAAGCCAATAAACCGTTTATGAAAGAACAGAGAAGATATTCGGCAAAAAAGAAATTCCGACGATTCCTTAAGATTCCGAGACGCATTCAAATAAAAAAAAACATTCATTCAAATCGATCCCTGGGACTTCCAAAATATTAAGAGTAAATTAAAACATGTCTTGTTCCTGTGTCTAACGCCTGTTAGTTTTGACGTTAAATATTTATAAATTTATCATTTCACCATTCTTCTTCTTCTTCTTCTTTCCCAACCTGCACCCCACACTTCTTCTTCTCCAACCCACACCCACACTTCTTCTTCTTCCTCATCTCAACAACCACACCACCACCCGCATTTGCACTATCAGTACCACTCCTCGCCACCACCACCACCACCACCACCACCACCACCACTACCACTACCACACACACTCATCTCCACCACCACCACCACACACACACACACACACACCCATCTCCACCATCACCATTAAACCACCACTCCTCGCCACCACCACCGCACACACCCATCTCCACCACCACCAACAATCCACCAATCTACAACCACTCCTCACCACCACCATCACACACCCCCATCTCCACCATCACACCATCTCTACCGTCGCTCCACCACACCACCACCACTTATGCGTCTGCTCACAAGAGACAGAAGGTGAGAAGGGGGTTGAGGTATTTTGGTAATGCGAAAGTGGAGTATTTTATTTTTGCGGGATGGTGTTGTTGTTGGTTTGCCGGAAAATGGCAAGGTGGGGTTGTGGTGGTGGCAAGGTGAGGTTGTGGTGGTGACAAGGGGTTAAATCATCATTTTTAAAATTTTAACGTAAAAAACTAACGGTCGTTAGACCCATGAATGAACGTGTTATATTTTTCAAACTTTAGAACCAAACCTCTAATTTTTCAATCCCAAAGACGAAAAGTGAATTTGAGCAAACTTCAGGCACAATCCGTGTAATTTACTCAAATATTAATTAAAGTTTAAAAGAAAACTAAAATTTTTGTGTCAAAAGGAAAGTCAAGAATTTTGAATTTATTGTCGGAGAAAATGGTTTTTTAGGAACAGTTTGATGAATTCTTAAAAATAACATAATTTTAATATTTTAAATAAAGAAAAATATTTAGATTCTGTTTTTTAGAATATATTAAATAAATATAATTTCTTTTGATTTTCTTAAAGAAAAAGAAAAGTCAAAATAATCAAGTTTGACTAAGGGAAAGTCAAACAAGTTCCTTTAAGACTTTAGAAAGTTTATACATCTGAACCTTTGTGGTTCATAGCAAGTCAAAGACCTGTGTGACAAGCAAGCAAGTTATTCATGAGTGGAAAATTGTGTGACAAGTTCTACTTGTGTGGCGTAATAAGAAATAAAGACCGGTGTGGCAAGTTTGACCGACAAGTTCGACCCGTGTGGCGAAACAAGTAAGAAGACATGTGTGGCAAGTTCGACCTATGTGGCGAAATATGAAAGACGACCTATGTGGCGTTTATCGAAAGAAGACTTGTGTGGCAAACCAAGAAGACTTGTGTGACAAAGCAAGAAGACTTGTGTGGCAAAGTAAGAAAGAAGACCTTTGTAGCAAATCAAAGCAAGAAGTACAAAGCAAGACCATTCATCCTTGAATCAATTAGCAAGAAGCAAGTGTAAGTTAAAGTGAATTTGAAAGCAAGAGAGTAAAGTAAAGATCTAACAATATTAAGCAAGAAAACATGACAGAAGAATCAGGAGTTACATCAACATCAACTCGTGAACAAGGGAACATATCACTTCAATGTCTCAAGCAAATTGAGACAAACTACACTTCATGAGCATTATTAAATGGAAATGATTATAAAGGCTTATGGTCTTTAGGAAACAATTGATGCTAAAGGAGATGTAGATGAAAAGAAAATGCATACGACAAAAGCAATGATCTTCCAAACATTACTCGAAGATATATTAATGCAAGTAGCACAATGTGAAAATGAAAAATAAGTTTGGGAATCAATCAAAGTTCGATACATTGGAGCAGACCTAGTTTAAAAGGCACATCTACAAACCTTAAGAAGTGAGCTAGAGACATTAAAGAATAAAGAAATAAAACCATAAGTAACTTTGCAAGCAAGTTAAGCAGCACAAGAGCCAAATTCAAATGTCTCGACACTACTCTTGAAGATAAGATAATTGTAAGAGAGCTACTTAACTCTGTTCCTAAGAAGTTTCTACCAATAGTGGCATCTATCGAGTAATATTCAGAATTAAACAAAATCTCATTTGAAGAAGCAGTATGGAGAATAATAACATTTAAAGAACGTCTCAAAAGTCATGATGAACTAGAAGGAAATTATCAAACTAAACTCCTAATGGCAACTTCAACTTATCATTTTGAATGTAAGCACTATGGTAGAGGATGTGGTACTTAAATCCGTCATAGAGGTGATTGAAGAAACTTCAACAAAAGACAAGAAAGAGGCTTTAGCAAAGAATGAAAAGATCACGAGAAAAATATGACTCTAGAAGACAAAGACAAAAATAAATTTAGGCGTTTCAATTGTGAAAACTATGGTCATCTCACGAAAGAATGCACAAAATGAAAAGACAACACAAAAGAAAGGAAAGAGAAAGAATCCCTTCTCATTCATGAAGAAGATCCCATCCTCCTATGAAGCGTGAAAGGATAAACCAAAATTAGGGGGGAGAATGTTGGTTTAATATTAGTTTATTCTAAGTTAAGCATTATATTTGTTTAACATAAGTTAGTTATTTGTTTGTATTATTGCTACATCATACGTAGGGTAGTTATGATAGTTAATTGGTGCCTTAATCCCTAAGAAACTCAAGAGTATAAATACCCATGTAATTTACATTTGTATGGTATTACAACTCTAGAATTCTAATCAGATTCTCTCTTAATTTATTGATCTTGATCATACGTGTGATCATCATGGTCAACTCAGAGATCGCACTTGAGAAGTGCGATTTCTCTGAGATGTCTAATCATAGTTCACGCCAACTACAATAAAATGATTTTTTATTATTTTTTTGAGAAACCTCATTTTGGAACTGCGACTTCTAAGATGTGATAGGTTGTGCTTTTTAGAGATCACACTTAGAAAGTGTGATTTCTACTAAAACAAAACAAGACATCACACATAGGTAAGTGCTACTTCTTAATTAAAATCACAAGACACAAAATAGGATTATCGTCTGTCTATATTTACAATTTTTTTAAAATCAATATATATAAAGACAAATAGAAGAAAAACAACATAAGCAATCCATATCAAGGTGGCCCGCCAACCTATACTAACCTGGATGATAGTCAAGAAGATGATGAATATGAATTTAAAGCTACACCATAAAGTTTCAAAGAATCTTGAAGTTGCTCCATCAATAGATGAATCTTCTGATGATGATGTCACTGAACATGAAATTCTGAAACAATATAACTCTATGAATATTTGAAATTCCTCCTATAAGAGTCGTAAATTATTCTCAATGTCCTGAAAAACTAAGATTTTACGAAGCTTTTGAATTTGATGATGATGGTTAAATGTAATGAAGAATCTAATGGAATCTATGTTGGTATGTACTTTAAAGGCAAAGGTGAACTGATGCATATTGTTCGGTTGTGGAATCTTATTCGTAACAGTGAGCTGATAGTTTTTGAAAGTAAACGCTAAGAGAAAAATGCATGTCAACAAACCCCAACGACAACACTAATTCTTGTAGTGGTCCGTGCTAAATGGTTTATGTACAATGTGGCTTCACATGATTGTTGTCTGACAGTGGTTGGAAACAACAATAGAAGCCTGGAATCCAGAGATATTGCAATACGGATCATCCACGGAATTTATCAGAACATTACATATCCAGTTAAAAAAATTCGATCATATATAAAAGATCAGCTAAACGTTGATTTTTCTTACATGTAAGGCATGGCGGGCTCTAAAAGCTGCTATATTCGATAGACACAAGAAATGCATAAGCTACAAGAAATATGCAAGAAATGCAAACAATTAAATATTTCTTGTAGCTTATGCAATTGTCAATGAAGAAATCGTGAAATGTTGGAGTTGATTTTGCAACAGTTTTGGTTGCACATTGCAATGCTAAAAGGAAAAAAAATAGTGTGTTATTTTCGATAGACACAAGGGAATAATTAGCGCCATGAAAAATCTTTAAGTGTGGAATGATAATGTCATTCATCAATTTTGTCTAAGACACGTCTAAAGCAATTTGATGCATAGGTTTAAGATGTCTAGTTTGAAACAATTGTGTTGGGACATCAATAGCACCATACAACATAGGCTGTGTTAAGTCATATGGCCAGCTGGTAACTCATACGATGTTGTGCATTTGCATATCCCATGTATTCACTGGCCGTGTTCAATTTCCCCGAATTTTGATAAATTTGATCATCCACTACATATAAAAGATATTTTTTAATATCAATTTAACATAATTTTTTGTTAAATATCAAATAAAGCATACCATCATTTGCAACCTCCCCCATGTCTAGATATCTCTGTTGGTTATCGTCAACATATCTCGGATCAACTATATACAGAAGCGTACGTGGCCTATGCCACTCCATGCATTGACGACTAGCATTGGATGAAGCCATGTATTATTCATTCACAACATCATGTCAGGACTGTTATAACAAAATATATACTTTATGTTTTCTAATCTAGTTATTTTCGTCCACCAGCCCGGCCTGTATTGTTAATTCTTCTATTAAATATTTTTTTCATTCCTCCAACTTTCTACATCTCTCATACATATTTCTAGTAGCTGGTTGGGGATAGCGTCATAAGACATCCAATTAAACTTAAACAAAATGTAATCATCAAATTAGAAAAAAAAACTAAATAAATCAATTCTTTAATAATGATATTAATTGTAAATTAAGTTACCATTTCCTTGGTTTAAGCATGCAATTGACTTCTATACGAGCTTAACACATGTTAAATGATGTCAACGTAACTTAAATGACCTCGTCATGTGTTACAAGTATACACAATTAGATTTAAAACATATATGGTATATATGTAATGATATTTTATCATACTACTACGCTATATGGTTTCTTGAAATCAGTGTCTTGAAATATTTGTGGAGCAAGCACATGAAATTTTCCCACATCCATAGATGTAATAACAACATTGGACCACCAGCCTCAACGTATGATACGTCTGTGGCCCCACATAATTATCGTTATAGATTGGCCAATGCAGCACTTCCCCAAATCAGTCCACCTCATACATTTAGATATTGAAGGTGGCTTAAATATTTCATGTGGACTAAGTTGGAAGATATATAAGAAATAAAACTGCGCCAATCATAAAAAATATTATTAACCTCGCAGGTTGAATACATTGTAGCTTTATTGGATTTTTGTAAAGTCTAACTTAACCAATTCTAGAATATGAGGCAGGTTTGAATAAACCCTTTTTACAGAGTTTGGTGATAATGAAACACCCATAAGATTGTAAAACTATAATAATATGTGATCGGGTGTCATAGGATTAATTCCAAATAGTATATTACCCTCTATTAGTATATCCTACATAACTTGTACATCTTGTAGGGTAACCGTAACATCTCTAATCGGCATGTGAAAATTATGAGTCTCCGAATACCATCTCTCGATCAGTGTGAAGATTAAATCATGATCAAGTCTGCGCCACCCACATTCAACAACATCTTTAAAGCCCGCTACTCTTATGAAGTAAATAACACTCTCGGGGATGCCATTCATTTGGATATATTTCCAAAACGCTTAGTCACCGCACTTATGCTTAATGTTCCCTTATCACAATTTGGTTTTTGGAAATAGTGACCACCTTGTGATCACTTCTTAGAAATAACAAATTGTTAATGAGAGGACCGGATGTGAAGCAAAAATTCATTTTTTGAACTTAAAACACTCAAACAACCGGAGAACTTTTGTAAAGATTTTGCTTGAAATTTTAGCTTCAAAATTCTAATATCACAATATGATTTTAGAAACATTCAAATAGTGTGGTTATTAATGGTGATTGGTGAAATAAGTGGTTGATTTTTGAAGATAATTGAAGTTGTGTAGGATTTTGTTTTTTGAGACATCAGACATACTAACAATGATTTTTGATTATGATGTGACTTGGCATCAAAAGTTGTGGTATATGTACTTTCTAAAAAAAGCTTCTCGAATCACATAGACTTCTTAGAAGTCGTAGGTGCATTTGAGAAAGCTTCTAAATAAGGTTTCTAATAAGGAGCACTTTATTATAGTTAGCATGAACTATGATGGGACATCTTAGAGAAATCACACTTCGCAAGTGTGAATTTGAGATTCTTTTGTTTACTAGCAAAAAATCTGACAAGGCTACTAAATATGTAAAGAAGTTGCATTTGAGAAGTGTGATAACCCTTAAAGTGAAAAGATTCCCCATGCAACCCCTATTATGTTGCATGCATGCATGTATGGTGACCCTATTTTTGAAAAATATTCTTGCAAGAACAACCAGGAAGCCGAAAACAAAAGCAAGTATCAAAAGGTGTGAAGAAAAGCGCCTATAAGCGACGAAGAAGAAGAAACTAGAAAAGGTGGTGGAGGTGTGAGAGGATATGGAGGTGTGCAAGCAAGAAACCTAATGACGTGTAAAGAGAAAAGATACATGTCAAGCAGGAGGATAAAAACAAAAGTAGTACAGGCTAAAGTTGTGGTACATTTTGCTACAGTACCATCCCCTCACACCAAATAGTTGCCATTAATATATATCAGATAGATTAGCTAGTAAATTATTTAAACCTTCATTGTAGCTTCCCTAGCTTATCTCCTATTTTATCTCGCACATATTCTATATGTATCTGTAGATTAATGAAACGATAGTATTCATCCTCAGACTCTCTAAAATTCTTTATGGTATTAGAGCACCTATTGCTCTTGTTAGTTTTCCATCCACCATTGGCCTCACTCAATCTGAACTAGGCTATCGCAAGCACTTCTAGTTCCGATTCCGATTCCATCATTCGTATCACCACCGCAACTCACTTTCTGATCCAACGAAAGACCCTAAATTTCCTAGTTTGGCCAAAAATATTCATTCAACTCTCGTTGGACTTGACCTTGACAAGTTCATTGATGGTTCTTTAATGCTACCACTCATGTTTCTTGATGTTGAGAAGAAGAAACCTAATCCAGATTTCAACTAGTGGTATCAATAGGATCAAATCCTGATCACCGTAATACTCAAAAACTATTCTGACACCATACAACTAATTTTATCATCTGGTCCTATAACCATTTAAGCATGGGAACATCTCACCATGAGCTATGCAAGTGTTTTTAGATCATACATTATTTCTCTAAAATTAATACTATACCCTAAAGGAGGCCTCCCTGGCTTATAATTTCTACATCACATGCGAGCTATCCTTAATTAACTTGGAGATGAGTACACAAACATAGTAGTTGCTGGTGTGTGCTGATAGTATATATATTTTCATAAAGGGTTTTCGCACAAATTCAGTTTTAAATGGGTTTACTAATACTAAACTACACATAAAAGGCAAGTGTACATGTCGTGTGATAATATAGTATTGGTAAGAACCAAGTATCAATCTATAGACACACTTAGCCTATCTCAACAACCCTTATAATTGACTATTAGAATTAGTTTGACAGCAAATTATAAGTTTGATTTGAAGTGACCAAATCCTTTTAAATTTTGTAAAATGATAATTTAAATAGATAATGATAAATAAAGATAGAGACTTTTGGTGATTATTTCAGTGAAGCAAGGCTATCATCCTAATTTAGATTACACTTTGTGGTTAAAGATATTGACTAATGTAATTATGTTGATGTTTATAAACGCAAGCTGGAACGAAGTTATCATAAACCGGCTCCGTATTGACAAGGAAAGTTGCAAAGAGTAACTTATGAAACAACCACTAAGCCCCTAGTGATATAGGTAATGTTTTTTTTACCATTTCAACATATGATTTCTAAAAACATAATTTAATGTTAGAAAGAGAGTTGATCATGTTCCTTTTTAACATAGTATTAGTTTTAGAAAACCATAACAATTACTGTAGATTTCTAAGACTAATAAAAAGGAACCCGTAAATGATCAGAGAGTTACAGTAATACGATTTCTAATAACCAAATCTAGTTCATTAGCCATGATTTTATTATGAATACTGGTTTCCTGAATAAAAGTTAGTTCATATATTTTTTAACCTTGTATGACATTCACAATAACAAATCATAAGTTTATAATTTACTGTTCAAATGTAGTGCTACCCATCAAAAGTTTACCCAAAATTACCATAAAATTAACATAATATAAACCACACGATTAGTTCATCATAATTTACATAAAGTTTCACTAAATTAGGATGATAAATGAAGTTTAGCTCATAATGAGCTTAAACATAACAACAATGATAGAATATAGTAATGAAATTGTATGTATATTAGAACAATCACACCGGTGATCCACTATGGATGATGTTAAACAATCCCGATCTTTTTCTTAGTGTTGAATGGACCTCCAAAGCCTTCCAAAGACTAGATTCTTTAGAGGGAACACTAGCACTTAACCTCCTAAAAGTCCCTTTCAAAGTTGCAAATGAGTTCTTGTTTATAGGCTTTCTAGAGTGCCAGCATGACCCCGTGCCTTAAAAGGCACGTCCCCGTGCTAGTACAATGTACGTAAAAGTTTGTAGGGTCTGTGATTGTCTGGGCATGATCCCATGATTGATAAGGCATGGCCACATATTAGATTGGGGCACACCATCATGCCTCTTGGGCTCGCCCCGTGCTTCTTGTCGGGGGGACAATACTCTTTCTCCTATCAGACTAACAAATATGGGGGTGTGCTAATTTTAGCATGGGGTGTATTTCAGACTAGACATGGGGGTGTGCCTTATGAGGCATGACCCATGCTTGGATTCCAAAGTTTATTTTTCTTCAATTTCCTTTTTGTTTAAGCTCCTTTTATACATCTTGGTCTTTTTCAAACCTGAAAACATAAAAACTATTTAGATATTAGTTCAACATTTTTAGTAAGAGTTTTGGAAATAATTTGATATGCAAATGTTGTGTTTTATATGTATAATTTGGATCACATTAGTTGCCATTAAAATAAGTGACACTCACTCTCGTATAACGCGTTATTCGATAAGCTTATTGATTTTGAAATAACCTTAAAGGGACCGAAGCTCAGCTCACCCCTCAAGTCATTACTACTACTAACTATACTCAATTCTAGTCAAGTCATTCTTGAAATTGATTCATGATCAAGATTTAAATTAGCAAAACAGGTCCGAGCCAATTCGCTAATATCAATCCAACGAACAACAAAGTTGTAAGAATTCCCATTCCATTAAAACTCATGTTTTGCCAATATTATACATTCTAGGAGATGAGACCAAACAATGTCACAAGCTTTCTTGGTTCTTGAAAGAAAATAATATCACCATCAACAATAATGCCCTAATGACTCTCGACACAAATGTTAGCAAATAGTAACTAAGAACATCAAGGAAGGTCTTCAGGATAACAGTTGGATAGAGGAAATGGAGGAAGAATTGCTTCAATTCAGAAAACAAGAGGTATGGCAACTAGTCAACCTTCCTGAATAATAGTATCCTATTAGAACCATGTGGATATATATTAACAAGACTGACGATAGAGGCATTGTCATTAGAAACAAAGCAAGATTGATAGTCCAAGGTTACACTCAAGAAGAATGGATAGATTATGATTAGGCGTTTGCACCTGTTGCAAGATCGGAGGCAATCAGTCTGTTCCTAGCTTATTCTACATCCATGAAGGTCATTGTGTACCAAATAGATGTCAAGTGTACCTTTCTATACATGAAAATTTCTAAAGAAGTCTATGTTAGTCAGTCACCAGGCGTTGAAGACCCGGATTTCCCTCACAAGGTATACAAGCTTAACAAGGCTTTGTATGGTCTACATCAAGCCCCTCGAAAATGGTATAAAACATTGTCATCCTTTCTCCTTTAACAAAGCTACAAGAAAGGAAAGATAGAGAAGACTTTGTTAAAAAGAAGAAAGGACATGAGATGCAATTAGTTCAGATCTATATGGATGATATCATGTTTGGCTCAACAAATAAGCAACTATGCAAAGATTTTAAGGATCTCATGCTTTCCAAGTTCCAAACGAGTGCTATGAGTGAACTCAAATTTTTCTTAGGGTTGCAAGTACATCAAACAACAACTGGAATCGTCATCAACCAATCTAAATATATGGATACCATGTTGAAGAAGTTTCACTTTGTAGATTGTCAATCTATTAGAACTATAGTAGATACAAAGATGAAGATTGGACCAGATCTAGATGGGAAATCAGTTGATCAAACTCACTATCAATTAATGATAGGCTTACTCATGTATCTTACCGCTAGTAGACCCTACATCATGTTTGGAGTATGCATTTGTGCTAGATATTAGGCTGATCCCAAGGAGTGACATGCCAATGTTGTCAAAAGAATATTCAGATATCTCAAAGGCAAACTAGCTATTGCTTTGTGGTATCCAAAAGAAGGAAACTTCAACTTGTATGCCTATACAGATAGTGATTATGGGGGATGCAACTTCAACCGGAAGTCCACATCTGGCGATTGTCAATTCATTGGTCCAAGACTTGTTTCATAGAAGTGCAAGAAGTAGAAAAACATGTCAGTTTCTATTGCAGAGCTGAATACATTGTAGCGTTCACTTGTTGTTCATAAATATTTTGGATTCAAAACCAGCTGCTTGAGTATGGGTTTAATTTCTTACACACACCAATACACATTGACAATACAACTGCCATGTTCATAACAAATAATTCAGTACAACACTCAAAAACTAAACACATTAAGATAATATATCATTGTTGAGAGATTATGCTGAAAAAGGATTAATCAAGTTAATTCAAGTTCACACTGCTAATCAACTTGCTGATTTATTTATTAAGGCATTTAAATCTAGTACGTTTGAATTTCTTGTACTGTCAATTGGTATGATTATTCTAGAATAAAAATGTCACACCCCCGCTAGTAGCGGAAACATGAGGATGCGACAGACAGGATCGTCATAACACATTGGGGCCTAAGAGAATCTCTAAAGGAATTCTCCGTCAATAGATCATGACGTCGCCCGACACCAAGAACAAGTGTCAAGAGAAATCACTACCATAACGTTATTCCATATATGCACAAACAATTCAAAAGTTCCAAACCAGAACAACCAGTACTAGATCAATCAATTTCAAATACAAATACAACAATAACATAATGTCCAAACTAATGTTCCAATGTCAAATGCTCTTGAAGGAGCGGTCTCATCTAAAGTCCACTGTCCAAGTACCTAAACACCGTTACCTGAAAAGACATACTCTAAAAAGTCAACATACGGTGAGTTCACAGGTTTAAAAGTACAAACAATTTGCCGTGTATGACATGTACATAAGGTTGTACGTGAGTAAAAGTACATGGCAGCCATAGATATCAACACAAGTTTACGATCAATCCATGTCCAATTAACCGGATTATATTCATCTAAGGTCAAGCACAAGAACATTACCTCTCCATGACAGTCAAGCACAAGAACAAGCACATGCAGATGTACACACTGATGAATGAACATCTAGACTCAACCTATGACCCAAACCACATACAATGTTCTAAAATAATCTTTAAGACACGGCATAGTCCAAAACAGTGAGAAAGCTTTTTCCCCAAGTAATACATATTAAAAAGGGGCCGTGAAACTCACCTTGAAATAGCACAGTCCAAATCCCACAATACACCAAGCAAGCACTAAAAGTACAAATCATAAAAGGATTACTAAAGAACAAAATACTCAATATGGGTGTAATCCTTATAGCCCAGTCCTTAATGTTTTTTAAGGTTTTTATTTTATGAAAACATGATTTACTAATAGAATAGGTCCAATGTCGGATTTAAACGTTAAATCTCACCATATTTAGGGTTTTAGTTGTCATTTTATATTAATTTAGTAACGCCCTTCAATAAACATCTATTAGGTCATATTCAATGAATTATAGATATTATTAATTATTCTTTTAAAAATTCATTTAACCACTTTTAAAAATAAATCTTGTCTTTATTTGA
This sequence comes from Flaveria sonorensis, assembly GCA_025506505.1. Lineage (NCBI taxonomy): Eukaryota > Viridiplantae > Streptophyta > Magnoliopsida > Asterales > Asteraceae > Flaveria > Flaveria sonorensis. The sequence continues at coordinate 45,239,230 of CM046432.1, forward strand.
TTATTTAGTTTTAAATCCTTAGCTTTAAGTTTATCAAAATATTTCAGCATGTAGAGCTGATTACGCACCCAGTTTTGCGTAAACTATTTGGGGGTCGAAACGGTAACGAAACGTTGCGTAATAAGTATCGTTTGAAAGATAAGACTTAAAATTATACTCCAGAAAAAGAATCATCTATGTTGGATAAAATATGAGAAACATATGACTCGATGAACACAGACCAACCTGCTGCCCAGATTCGTCAGTTTTGACCTTCAGTTTTGTTAGCCACGTTTGGAGGACCAAACGATGTCGGAATGACACAAGAACACTTGGGTTAGTTAGAGTACTCATTGAACTTGTTTTTAGATGAAAATTTTGACCCATTTGGACTTATTATAACTAAGTTATAACCTGTACAAAACGTTCTCTTTCTCTGACAGCAAACTGTCCAGTTCATTAGTCTTGTTCCTTTGCATCCTAAACCTCAATATTTGACCATTATTGACCCGAGCACTTAAAGAACGTTTATTCCATGAACTAATTAACAAAAAATTGTATCAAACACTTGGGTTATCCCAATTTATCAGTCCCAAAACAGTTAGTTGGATTTTAGTCTTCCGGTTCATAACATTAATTAATCAATTCATAATTTTGATCGTTCAACACGTCCATCCATTCAAGAAAAAAAAATTAATGACTTCAAAAATGATTTATAAGACCAAGATGTCTATTTTGATCAGGTTACACAAGATTACAACCCAACTTTAATAGATTCAAGAATATACAAAGACCAAGAATTAGGGTTTTACCGGTTAGAGAGTCCAACACCTGTAACACCTAGATCTTCATGATCCAACATCCAAAACAAAGAATATAAGAATATTAGATGATGATTTTGTATTTAGATGATTAAAATCATCAAAATCAAAGTAGAACAAGGAACAAAATCAGCAAGAAATGATTTCTTACCGGAGATTAGAAGATGAACAAGTCTTGCATAAAATCAACCTTGAATGCTAGAATATCATCAAAATCACAGGAATTGATGATGATGATGATTGATTGGAATGAAGAACAAGAAGAAGATGGATGACGGCTGCTAGGGTTTTCTCTAGAGAGAAAACTTGGAGAGAAAGCTTGCAAAAATGAAAGAAAAAAAACAAGGGGGAACTCCCCCCTTTTTGAAGGAATTCAGCCAAGGCGGCCATGAGTGGGCCTCCTGGGCCCGTTGTTCGTATCGTCCAATTCCGTTTTGTCCCGATTCGCGTGTCATCAGAGTTTTACGTTTTTGAATTCTACGCGTTAATACGATTCCAATGGACTATTATATGCTATATAAATTATTTAAATTATATATTTTTAAATGAAATTATGTTTATTTAGTAGGGTTTAGGCAAAGTTTAAATGAAATTATTTAATATATTACATTTTGCCAATATTAATGGGCCTAGGATGGGTGGCAGGTTCACTTGTCCAAACACGTCTAATGTACTATACCTAGATCAAGCCAATATTAGGTCCACATCCAAGTCAGAAACCATATTAAGACCAAGTCAAAGTCAAAGAGTCAGAGTCAAAAAGCAAAAGTCAAAGGTCAATGCACCGATTTTGGTGACGGATGTCACAAAAAAAATCCAAAAATATAATAATTTGATTAATTTCATTATCCATCAGCTTTTAAAATATTCAAAATACAAAAACAATTAAATATTATTCAAAATACAAATATATATCTTTCTATTGCAATATCCAAAAAAACAAAAACAAAAAAAGAAAAATCAAGAAGAATAACACAAATATGTCTTTGTTTTGAATAATATAGAATATGCGTAATATCACATGAGAAATGATATAACTACAGTTAGTATATCATTCATAATGTATTTTTTAAATCATTAAATTCTGATATACTATATTTGATGTGTGGGTAGGCTTAGCTTGGAATAGAAGATATATGGTTTTGTGATGAACTAAAGCTCAACATTTCACCATGAGGCCATCATCTTAGGGTATGGATAAGTATTATCATATCCAAGTGAGTGTGTGTGTAGTTACTTAAACATATCAGGTGATGATATTTTATGAATCTCATTAACCTACATTAGTTTTTTCTTTGTTTTGCTGAGCAAAGACTAGGAGTAAACAAGGTAACAAAGCGCTTATGATCATGATTTAAAAAGATTCCTAATGAAAAACACATCTCAAAGTGGATGATTTAATAAAGTCTTTTCTTGGACTACATTCCAAAGTGAATGAATCAAAAGAATTCTAAAGTGGATCACCTCCAAAATGGTGTGCATAAATAAGGACCAAAGTATAAAAATCCCAAAAAGGATCCCCCTAACCATAAACAAAATAAGATTTCATAATCTAAATGACATGCTTATGTAAGCTATGATAAAGTTCTACCATGCATTTCATGCAAGTGGTTGATCTTTCATGGTTCTAAGTGTGAGGCACATATAGAATGATTAACAAATTCCAAAACATGATAAATATCATAAAGTATAGAAAAAATAAACTAGTGCATCTTTAAAATGACAAATATACCTGCAATCAATATGTGTGTGATTATGTCTATTTTACTAACGTCACTTGTATTTGTGAAGGGTAAAATTGATATAATCTCATGAAAGGTATTATTCTATACTCATGTACCGGGAAGAAATTAAAAATACAAAAAAATATTAGATGTTATTTTATATTTTGATGGTACGTTGAAAATTTTCAATTTTTAAGTATTTAAAGTTTTAATCCTATATGGATATAAACGTTCGGGGGAGTAATAAAAAATATCATAAAAAAACTCAAAAACATTGAAAAATGATTAAAATTATAAAAATATTTGATTTCATGTTTGTACAATTGTTCATCTTTTCTAAAAATAATGAAAATCTAAAAACATTAAAAATATATAAAAATATATGAAAACAGTTGTGTTAGTGTGCAAAAGTAAAGAAATTACCATAGTATTTCAGTCTATACAGGTCTTGAATGCGTAAAGATGCCTAAGATTTTGTTAAAATTGAAAATTTGTTTCACACCGATGAACAAATCAAAACAAGTGAGAATTGACAACATTAGCACAGTCAAAGTTAAGAAAAGTCAAAGTCAACAGAATAGCAACAGTGCAAACATCACATCAGTTAACATCTATTAGAATCAATAAATGTTACAAAGTCAAAAATTTAATACAGGTAATAGTATTGGTTAATGCGGGTGAAGGTAACCCAAGCATTTTTAACCAATACGAGTAATCATATGTTAAAAATAATTTTAAGTGAAAAACAAATGCTAGTAACAGTATTTACACAAATGCAATTGACCAGAATACTTATGTGAATAAGTATTGTTCATCCACATTTCTTTAATACGGTGAACAATGTCAAATATGGGTAACAGTATTATTAATATTTGATCTTGAAAAGTTTCTTGATCTTGAAAAGTTTCTAAGTGTAAAGACTTAGTCAATGCTAATGAAAAAATGCAAACTACGGTACTCAGTACTAAGTGTTCATAACCATTTGACTAATGCGGGTATGAATTAATGCGGACAGTGTTTATTGAAACAAATACGAGTGCACTGTTCATCGCATTTTTAAATACGAGTAGTGCACTGTACACTAAATTTATGAAATGCGCACTAGAATAAAACCCTAAGTATGCATCCACATTAACTAATACGAGTAACTGTAGCAAATGCGACTGTGATATTTGTTTATCCGTAGTTGTTAATGCGATAAAAAGTAAACAAATGCAGGCTACAGTACACTAAGTAAAATAAAAATTTTACATCCATATTTGCCTTAAACACTTGTACAATTTTAAATGAACTTAGTCTGCTTATCTCAACCCAAATCAAAGACACATTTAATACTTTTCAAATTTGAGTGTACCCATATAGTGAGACGAGTGAGTTCATCGATAGTTCATCTTCTAAATCATCCACAAACCTCGATTCATAATGGTCTGAGCATTGTGACCATCTTATTTTGATCATCTACCATAGGAGTATCGATTTTTAGGTGAATATTTGAACTTGTTCAAATCAACCGACACCCGATAATATGTCGACTATGAACTCTAGGTTTAAGAAACAAAAATCATGACTAATAACAAGTTGATATCATTGGCTCGGATCATAATGAACAAACATTGATGATTATTAACTTCGTTTAATCAAAAATCACATGAATCAATGTAAACCCGATGAACAGGGTTATGATAAATCAATGGTTTCATGTTGAAATTAACAAATATAGGTGATGATTAGATGATGTTCATGAGTCATGCAATGAGGATTATTATCAATAATCTACTAAAATAGTAAAGATGGATCTGATGTTAAAAATACTCAAACTGGAACAGTAGGTTTCAATCCAATTTTGACTTTTATGAAAGCCAAACTTTGAACTACAAAATCAAATTAAGTTATTTAACTATCATGTATAAATGATCCCATACATGTGTCTCTTGTACAGACTATGGATAATATAACTTGGATAAATCTTTATAATATCAATGGTTTTCTTGACCTTGATGTTCCAGAGGCTGCTGATCTAAGAGATATGACCAGATTCATCCAAACAACAAGAATAGCACATGCCATCACTATGAGACTAGTCATATTTGAAAGCTTCATCAGATCATTCTAGGGATAAGTTGAAGTTGCTATGGTTGATGATGTCCCCCAGATATTAGGAAGAATAGATGCTCAACATGAGCTTATTATCACTAAACACACTATGAGACATTGTCTACAGTTTTGTGATGATGCTGTATAACCTCACGAGCTTGATGAATATGAGATATTAACCTTCTTTGCCAATATTAGTTATGAAGGAGGATGTCACACCCTCAAAATCCACGAGCGGGGTTTTACCGCGAGGCGCGTGACATACCAGGATCTCAGTCATTAGTTACCAAGAACGACTCTATATGATTAATAAACAAAACCAGAGTTAACGTTTAAAATACTGCGAAAGCGTTTTTAAAACAGAAAACCCAAAACAAGTAGTATGTAAAGAGAATGCGCAAAACATACGCGCCCCAAACACAAATGTTTAATATGAAAATAATCCCAAATTTGTAAACAAGCAAATGTAGACAACTCAACAATGCTGGTGTGCGTGCTCCTAGGCAACTGGCAACCTTAACCTGAGAATAGCATACTAAACAAGTCAACACATGGTTGGTGAGTTCAAGAGTTTGCGTTAAAATATAAACCAATCAATAGTTTCCAGAGCATAAGTAGTGTATTGTAATAGATAGCTAGTCTATTAACATAAAAATATTAATCATAGTGATTTCGCGATCGAAGCTGACTGTGTTACGTTTGTTGCCTCCCGTCACGACTTACCAGGTCGTGACGAATATATGTTAGGACAAAATTGCACCCGTTTGACCTCGAGTCACACAGATGGGGCTCGTCAGACCCAGTAGTACTACCCAAAATTTCCCCGCTAGTCAATATTAACAATCCGAAAGTGTGAGGACTTTTCCATGGTAAACAGCACTATATCAATATTATACACACTCATATATAAAAGCGTTTGTGATCAACAGTATGCTATCTCCCCCAAAAGAGATTATGTAAAATGAGTGGGGCAAGAACTCACCTGATACGCGCAAGAATTAACTTAGAGCTTAACTTGAAAGAAAGAGGGAAAGACAACCTTCAAAGGTCACTTAGAATACAAGAGTACATAAGCACGTGTACACAAAATCAACATGAAACCCTAAGTGCTCTACAAACCAAGGAACTCAAGGTTTTAGAAAGACAAAACACAATTGACCCAGTTGACCCGTTTGACCCGTTGGTGACATTATAGGTGATAACTCGTTAATACTAACACAACAGCATATCATACATGTTCACATACAACTTGATTACATATAGCACTTCATTTACCACATGTACTAACTAGATCATCATACAACTAGATATCATACAAGTCATGCGAATCACAACAGGACAAAACAGGTAACAAACCAAATCAACATTCATATAACCTAAACAACACATTTGATCACCTTAGAAACCATCCATGAACACACTAGCATGGTCCTAATATCCCAAACATGCTCAAATCATCCAATTCAAGGATTTGCACAATTAAAGTTTCCCTTTTGGGAAAGTTCATCCCAAATTCATCAAACTCACACAACATTCATGAATTCATCAATTATATACCAATTCAAGTCCATGACAACATCTAAACATGATCAACAACACCTAATCATCATGATTCATCAACTTTCATTCCCAAAAGTTACTATCTTTAGTAAGGTATGAACTACAACATGCATTCTTGAATTCCTAACATTCATATCAACCATCTAGCATCTAATCATCATCACAAACACATCCATAACATTCATACATCAACAAATCATCAATTAATGCAAAATAAAGTTACTATTATTAGTAACCTATGAACAATGTATCAAAATCGTAGCTTTCTTGCATAATCGACGTTAACTAGCATATATACAATCCAACTAACATCATTACAACATCAAACAACCAACATTCAACATCCAATTTGATCCAAAATCGCCTCAAACTCATGGCCAAGATGATCATATGAACAAACAACCAAAATCCAAACTTTCTTGCATAATCAACGTTAACTAGCATAAATACAACCTAACTAACATCATAACATCACCAAACAACCAAGGATTTAACGTTCAATTGCAGATTTTCGAACTAGGGTTCGGCCACCATGAAAAACCATCAAAAACATGTAAAAATCTAACCTTTAAACGTGTAATGGCTTGCAATAGATGATTCTAACTTGTTGTGATGCTTGAAATCGGTCCAAAATCGAATGGAATTGCTTGTTCTTGATGAAAACCGAAGTGTGTGTGTGTGTTTGAAGGTGTCGCGGCCGAAAGGGTGATTAGGGTTAGAGTTTTGATTTTTATTTTATTTAATAATCCATAATTACCCTTTTAACCCTTATAATTTGTATTTTATAAAAAATTAAGCTTTTACACACTCCTTTAAAATGTTTTTAACTAGAATAATAAATATATAAACTAGTAGTAGCAATTATATGTATTATTTTTACAAGCTACAAAATTTACAAAGTAAATACACACGTTTCCACGTTACGCGATAAAATTACAGTTAACATTTAAATCACATAAGCATAACTTAATAATCACATTGTTAACTTAATTATCATCAATTTAACATTACTGATTATTGTTAAGTCACCAACGTTCAACGACAACTAGTGTGTGCTCCCGACACGTGTATGCAAGACTTAACGGAACTAACGGAGTTTGGTAACGGAAAATTACCGGATGTCACATTATCCCCATGTTGAAAGAATTTTCGTCCCGAAAATTGCATTACATGGTGAGTGTTCCATCACTGGTCTACTGCATTGGCACAAGGAAATCGAAATCGTGTGAGTTTTGGATGAGTTGTCACATCATCCCCATGTTGAAAGAAATTTCATCCCGAAATTTAATCAGTACCTTCGCCGGCTAGCATCGTCCTTTCGAATAGCTGAGGGTACTTAAGCTTCATTTGGTCTTCACGTTCCCACGTGAATTCTGGTCCACGTCTCGAGTTCCATCGAACTTTGACAATGGGTATCTTGCTTTGCTTAAGTGTCTTCACCTCACGATCCATCACTTCGACAGGTTCCTCAATGAAACGTAATTGTTCATCTACTTGAACTTCTTCCAGTGGTACGACCATCGTTTCATCCGTTAAACATTTCTTTAGATTTGAAACATGGAATACATCATGGATTCCACTCAATGAATCAGGTAAGGCTAGTCGATAAGCCACTGGACCAATTCTTTCCACTATCTCAAATGTTCCAACGTATATCGGATTTAGCTTTCCTCGCTTACCAAACCGAACTACGCCTTTCCACGGTGAGACTTTTAATAAAACCTTGTCACCTATCTGAAATTCCAAAGGTTTTCGTCGTTTGTCAGCATAGCTTTTCTGTCTGTCTCGTGCTGCGGCCATGCGGTTTCTTATCTGAACAATCTTCCCAGTTGTCTCGTGTACTAACTCGGGACCCGTTAACTGACTATCACCAATTTCAGCCCAACAAACTGGCGATCTACACTTTCTCCCATATAAAGCTTCAAATGGTGCTGCCTTTATACTAGTGTGATAACTGTTGTTGTAAGAAAATTCCACCAATGGTAGGTGAACTTCCCAGTTATTCCCGAAGTCAATCACACAAGCACGTAACATGTCCTCCAAAGTCTGTATAGTACGCTCGCTTTGACCATCAGTCTGTGGATGATAAGCAGTACTCATATCCAATCGCGTACCTAAAGCTTTCTGCAACGACTGCCAAAAGTGTGATGTGAAACGAGAATCGCGATCAGAAATGATTGAGATTGGTACTCCATGCCTCGAAACGATCTCCTTCAGATAAATTCGGGTTAACTTCTCCATCTTATCTGTTTCCTTTATCGCTAGGAAATGAGCAGATTTTGTCAATCGGTCCACGATAACCTATATTGTATCACAACCCGTAGAAGTACGAGGTAACTTAGTAATGAAATCCATTGATATCTGATCCCACTTCCACATAGGGATCTCGGGTTGTTGTAGTTGACCAGATGGTTTCTGATACTCCACTTTAACCTTCGAGCAGGCCAGACACTTGCTCACATAAGTAGCTACATCTGCTTTCATGTTAGGCCACCAATAGTGCGCCTTCAAATCGTGGTACATCTTGTCAGATCTAGGATGTATAGAATACTTGGACTTGTGAGCCTCACTCATCACCAAGTCTCTCAGGTCTCCGTGTAGAGGTACCCATAGTCTATCCATGAAGTAACGAATCCTATCCGCTTTTACTTCCAATTGTTTTTCCATACCCCTTAACGATTCAGACCCAATGTTTTCTGCTTTCAAAGCTTCTGTTTGAGCCTCTCGGATTTGTTCAGGTAATTGCGTACTAATCGTTAGTTGCAGAGCTCGCACACGTCGAGGTTTAGCAGTCTCTTTTTTCTACTTAACGCATCAGCAACTACATTTGCTTTCCCGGGTGGTACTTAATAGCATAATCATAGTCGTTTAACAATTCCACCCAGCGTCTTTGTCTCATGTTCAACTCTTTTTGCTCAAAGATGTGCTAAAGACTCTTGTGATCGGTGTAGATCGGTGTACCAATCTGTCACACCCTCAAAATCCACGAGCGGGGTTTTACCGCGAGGCGCGTGACATACCAGGATCTCAGTCATTAGTTACCAAGAACGACTCTATATGATTAATAAACAAAACCAGAGTTAACGTTTAAAATACTGCGAAAGCGTTTTTAAAACAGAAAACCCAAAACAAGTAGTATGTAAAGAGAATGCGCAAAACATACGCGCCCCAAACACAAATGTTTAATATGAAAATAATCCCAAATTTGTAAACAAGCAAATGTAGACAACTCAACAATGCTGGTGTGCGTGCTCCTAGGCAACTGGCAACCTTAACCTGAGAATAGCATACTAAACAAGTCAACACATGGTTGGTGAGTTCAAGAGTTTGCGTTAAAATATAAACCAATCAATAGTTTCCAGAGCATAAGTAGTGTATTGTAATAGATAGCTAGTCTATTAACATAAAAATATTAATCATAGTGATTTCGCGATCGAAGCTGACTGTGTTACGTTTGTTGCCTCCCGTCACGACTTACCAGGTCGTGACGAATATATGTTAGGACAAAATTGCACCCGTTTGACCTCGAGTCACACAGATGGGGCTCGTCAGACCCAGTAGTACTACCTAAAATTTCCCCGCTAGTCAATATTAACAATCCGAAAGTGTGAGGACTTTTCCATGGTAAACAGCACTATATCAATATTATACACACTCATATATAAAAGCGTTTGTGATCAACAGTATGCTATCTCCCCCAAAAGAGATTATGTAAAATGAGTGGGGCAAGAACTCACCTGATACGCGCAAGAATTAACTTAGAGCTTAACTTGAAAGAAAGAGGGAAAGACAACCTTCAAAGGTCACTTAGAATACAAGAGTACATAAGCACGTGTACACAAAATCAACATGAAACCCTAAGTGCTCTACAAACCAAGGAACTCAAGGTTTTAGAAAGACAAGACACATTTGACCCAGTTGACCCGTTTGACCCGTTGGTGACATTATAGGTGATAACTCGTTAATACTAACACAACAGCATATCATACATGTTCACATACAACTTGATTACATATAGCACTTCATTTACCACATGTACCAACTAGATCATCATACAACTAGATATCATACAAGTCATGCGAATCACAACAGGCCAAAACAGGTAACAAACCAAATCAACATTCATATAACCTAAACAACACATTTGATCACCTTAGAAACCATCCATGAACACACTAGCATGGTCCTAATATCCCAAACATGCTCAAATCATCCAATTCAAGGATTTGCACAATTAAAGTTTCCCTTTTGGGAAAGTTCATCCCAAATTCATCAAACTCACACAACATTCATGAATTCATCAATTATATACCAATTCAAGTCCATGACAACATCTAAACATGATCAACAACACCTAATCATCATGATTCATCAACTTTCATTCCCAAAAGTTACTATCTTTAGTAAGGTATGAACTACAACATGCATTCTTGAATTCCTAACATTCATATCAACCATCTAGCATCTAATCATCATCACAAACACATCCATAACATTCATACATCAACCAATCATCAATTCATGCAAAATAAAGTTACTATTATTAGTAACCTATGAACAATGTATCAAAATCGTAGCTTTCTTGCATAATCGACGTTAAATAGCATATATACAATCCAACTAACATCATTACAACATCAAACAACCAACATTCAACATCCAATTTGATCCAAAATCGCCTCAAACTCACGGCTAAGATGATCATATGAACAAACAACCAAAATCCAAACTTTCTTGCATAATCAACGTTAACTAGCATCAATACAACCTAACTAACATCATAACATCACCAAACAACCAAGGATTTAACGTTCAATTGCAGATTTTCGAACTAGGGTTTGGCCACCATGAAAAACCATCAAAAACATGTAAAAATCTAACCTTTAAACGTGTAATGGCTTGCAATAGATGATTCTAACTTGTTGTGATGCTTGAAATCGGTCCAAAATCGAATGGAATTGCTTTTTCTTGATGAAAACCGAAGTGTGTGTGTGTGTTTGAAGGTGTCGCGGCCGAAAGGGTGATTAGGGTTAGAGTTTTGATTTTTATTTTATTTAATAATCCATAATTACCCTTTTAACCCTTATAATTTGTATTTTATAAAAAATTAAGCTTTTACACACTCCTTTAAAATGTTTTTAACTAGAATAATAAATATATAAACTAGTAGTAGCAATTATATGTATTATTTTTACAAGCTACAAAATTTACAAAGTAAATACACACGTTTCCACGTTACGCGATAAAATTACAGTTAACATTTAAATCACATAAGCATAACTTAATAATCACATTGTTAACTTAATTATCATCAATTTAACATTACTGATTATTGTTAAGTCACCAACGTTCAACGACAACTAGTGTGTGCTCCCGACACGCGTATGCAAGACTTAACGGAACTAACGGAGTTTGGTAACGGAAAATTACCGGATGTCACAGAGGATTTAAAGGCAAGCAGATAGTTTAGGGAAAGTTGATTTGTTGTGGAGATTCTTGATTCATATCTATTAGCACTGTTTGTCTAAGAGAAAGACCGGATGGGATGATATCGCCATCACCACATCATCAGCTATATGTTCCTTATGCACTAATAGACCATTCAACATGTCTGTTTATGTGTTTAATAGCCTATTATCTAATATAGGTGAAGGGTGAAGGGAGAAGGCAGATGTTGTTGATGTACTCAAGATTTCTATAGTGCCTGATCAACCAAGCATCTCTAATATAGTTAATGTTGGACCTAAGATGAATCTATCTCACTATAATGCCAAATCATATAACTATATCAAGAAGAGGGCCACAAGGATTTATTACATTGGAACATTCTTTACCTAGCTACCCTAGATGCTAGCATAGATAGGCCAGGGTGGAGATCAAGGAGGAGAAAAGAAGTGGTAGGTGCTGAGGAACAGGCTGAAGAAGTTGTTTAAGAAGTATTGCCTAAGATCCAACAAGATGTTGACCTCAATCTACTCATAACAGAAGTAGAAGAAGCTCAAGTAGAGGGCCAAGGAGCAATGTCACCACAGGCTGATATAGGTGGTGATCCTCATACTGCCTTTCTGATCAAGTTTCATCTCCTATTCCATCACCATTTCATGCATTCCTAATTCATTCAACTCATGTCTTACTATTACATATGTCACTAGAGGCTGCTGCTGCTTCAGAAAGCACTAATAATTCTACTAGTTCTTCTAATATTTCAAAATCATCTTTTGATGAAAAGGAATTACCTGGACAACCAGAGATTCCAGCTAGACAACTGACCTCTAAGTACATTCATTCTGAAGGATCACTAGAATCAGTTGCAAAGGCTCAAATTGAACATTCCAATGAGTCTAATAAAGATTAGTTGATATCTGAATTACAACTAAAGTTAAGAAGGATAGAGAAGATAATGGAGAGAAAAAATAATATATAGCAGACAGAACTAAAGAATTGAGCTTGGAAGACAAACAAATCAAGGATTTAGAGTCTATTGTAGAAAGAGTGAAAGATGTGACGAGTGGACATATTGAGACTTCTACTATTCAAATTATTGTGATGGAAGATCAAGAGAGACCGATTGATGCTCAAATGAAAAGATTGAGGAGTTAGACAAGAAGGTGACAGAGCTAACTCAGAGAATCAGTCAAATTGAAGAAAGCTTGATAAACAAAGAAGATGAAAGTAAAGATGATGATGAAGAGGGTGAGAAAGAGGAGAAGGATGACAAAGATGAATTTGATGACATCTTTGATTTAGATGATGACAGTGATGATGATGGAGATGATGAAAGATCTCTAAAAAGACAAAAGTAGTATGAACCCAAAGAAGGTCTTAAGGAGAAGCCAAGCACATCTGAAAGACGTACTAAAGAGAGTAATTTGGCTATGATTCCATACTAATCACATGCTTCTAGTTAACTTGATGTAAAGGTTTCTATGAGTACACTAATTGAGGAGCTTGATGCTTATTCATCTGGAGATTTCTTTATTGATAAAGATATTATGGAGATAATCAGAGAATCTAGTACAACTGTGGAGCAATGTGTATTGATTCTTCCCAATCTGATTGTATTTAAGAGAGATGTTCATTTTCAAATGGTTCCTGTTGTCACTATTACTAAGGAGCAAAAGGAACACATTTTGAGACTAACTCAAGAACTCAATGCAAAGGATAAGATAAAGCTGAGATATCAGTTGGCACCTCTTGATGAGCTCAAAATGGATCGATCTGTGATGACATCGTGATACAATTCAATCAAAACAAACACAAGTAATCAAATCTAAGCAAACATATCACAAAGATTCATAGTTTTATTGATAGAATGCATAGAGAATACAAGTGTAGAAAGAAAACAGTTACAATTCGTTAGATGAATATCTATCTCTCTCTCCTACACATACATTATCTATGCTATTTATACTATCAATACACAAGGAACATATTTACATAAAAGTCCCTATACTATGACAAAAAATAAAAGACACATAAAGAAAAATGTTAATCTTTAAAGAAGCATCTACAATACTCTCCCTAAGATTTACATGTCTTTAGTCTTCAAAATCTTTAGTCTTCAAATCTCTTTCTTCAATCTTTGATCTTCTTTCTTCAGTCTTCTTCTCTATCTCCAGCTTTGATCTTCAGTCTTCACAAGGCAAAGATGTCTTCTGGTTCTTCCTTGATCTTGAACACTGGTTTCTCCTTGTAAATCTCTTGCTCCCTTAGAGCTTTTATAATAGCTGACTTGAATTTTCCTTCTAAAATCCCTTGTTCAGGCTTAGCTTTATTTGTTTTGATCTCCATATTGTTCATTACTTCCAGAGTTTGCTTAGAAAGACCTGCAATATCAATATTTGCATAACATTCTATAGGTTTAGAATTGTCTTTGCAATGAATCTCCAATACCCCTTTGCTTGAAATTCTCATGAATTCAATGTATTTGATATCTTTCTTCATAGTATTAGCGTATGCTAATGCTTTCCTCAATGATATCCTCTCCATCACTGCATTCATCACCTTAATTATAGACATAAAATACTTTTTGTCATTCTCAGCAGTTTCTGGACTCACTTTCTCAAACTTTTGAATTGATAAGAAAGAAATGTAACTAGGATGGAGTAGCTTAAGTTCAAACACACCAAACAATGTAATCATATCTTTATCCCAATCATCCACATTTCTGACTAACTTCAATTCATATGTTTCAGAATTATAAAACCATCTTAGAATCTGTTTTGATTGTTGAGATCCATCTATCACTTTCAATCCAGGATTTGTGACTTTCTCAAAATACTCATCACTGAAAGCATCCAAAAACTTTTCTTCACCAATATCTTTGTCAACTCCTTTTCTCTTCTTCTTTATTGATTGAAAATACTGCTTATCTTCTTGATCACATCTTATTTGTAAGAATGAACTCATTCTATTTATCCCTCTGTGAAGTAACTCAACAAATAATTCTCCACGTTTAGCTTTTGAATGGTTGATCAAAGGCAATATGTCTAATTCTTTCAAGTCTTGAACTGGCAGCTTAAAAATACTTGAAAAGAAATGATACACATCATAAATTGCATTGACTCTTTTAATCAAGAATGCATCAAACACTTCATCATACTTCCAAGCTATGATCTTGACCTCCTTAGTGGTATCAGGAACAATCATAGCATTCAACAAATCTGAAATAGATTGTCCTTTCTGTAATACATTACGCACAAGGTCACCAGCGGATCGTGCTTTGTTCCACAATTGCTTCTGTTCCATTGATACTTGATATCCTTGTCTTTCTGTTTCTGGAAACATCTTCATCAGTTCTCTTCTTCTCTCATAAGAAGAACTTTTCTTCTCCATTGCTTTGATCTATTGAGGCTTCAACATCCTCGTCCTCTTTGTTATCTCCAAGTATTAAGGATTATCCATATCAAGCACTATCATCTTGTTTGTTTGTCTTTCAGTTTCTTGGAAACTTCTTACTAAGTTCCTTAATGATTCACCTTGCAATCTGTTCAACTTCTTTCGTGGATAATTACGTGACTGTAACCACATTCTGAGTGCAGTAATGCTCATATCATCAGGGTTAGGATGATGCAACTCATATGTAGACAGTTCTTCAATGTTAATGCTTTCTTGTAATTTGTTCCATTCTCCATGTTCAACTACAATTTCGTTTGGATCAACAGGAGCAACGGATTCAGCTGTAACACATTTTTCATATTCTTCATGAATTTGAGAAACAGTCAAACCATCAAGAAACACTTGATCGTATTTCATCTTCACCAAATAATTGTATTTTTCTTCAACATCAACAGGTACATCATCATAACTTATGTCAATTGTAGAATAATGTTCATCTACATTAGCATCTTGGATATCTTCATCATCTAGTACTTCATTATACCAGTCATCATCAAAGTCTTCTTTGATATCATCAAAAGCACCACTTCTTGAATTTTATCACCTTCCTTTTCAGCAGCAGATTTCTCAATTACCTTTTGAATTTTAGATGAAGATTCAGGTAAAACTGAAATATCTATATCATCTTTTTTTCTTTTTCCTTTATCAATCGATGGAATTTTCTCAACATCTATAGAAGTAATTTCAGAAATAATCATCACTTCAGGAGATGGAGACTTGTGCTTTTTTTTCAACTTTTCTAATTCTTCTTTCAATGCTTCATTTTCTTCATTTACCTTCTTTAATTTTTCTTCCATCACATCAAAATCTGTCATCATAACTTCAAATGTTTTCAAGTTTTCATCTCTACTTTTTCTTAATTCATCAATTATTTTATCCTTTTCTTTCATTTCATCAATCAACCTTTCATTTAATGCTTTTAACTCTTCAATCTTCTTTAATTGATTTTCATTTTCCTTGTTCAGTTCATCAATCTTCTTCTGTAGGTTTTCTTCTTCAGTTACATGCACTTCTGGTTGTACTTCTTCTTTAAATTCATTCATAATGCCAGCTTCTACAATATCAAACTCTTGAGTGTTCTCATTTAATTCAAACTGGTCATTTTGATCTACCATTTCTTCAATCATACTTGCAATTTCTTCAATAGATTGTTCTTCACCTTGATTAATTTCTTCAGTATCCTCATCATGAATCTCTTCAGTAACTTGATCTATATCTTGAATATATTCCTCCATTTCTTCATTCACTTTTTCAGTAGCTGAATTTACGTCTTCTGTAACATCATGCTCTTCTTCATGAGCTTCTTCATCAACATGCTCAGATTCTTCAACATTCTCAGGAATAACTTCCATCACATCATCAAATTGACCACCATCATCATTATGGTCATCATCAGATGAACTAGAGCTGTCATCATCTACATCATCAATGTTTTTATTATCATCATCATCTTCTTCATCCTCTTCAGCTGGTATTTCCTTAATCAAATTAGCTGGGTCAATAGGCTCGTCCTTAGTTAAATGATAATGATCAATAGTGATATCCACTTCATCGTTAGCAACATTAAGAATATAATCAAATAATGGAACATTTTGAGCTTCAGTAACCATTGCCAATCTCTTATAAGATACATCAGACATATGCTCTAGCATCGTAGTTTCACCACTCATACCATACACACGTATGTCTGGATACTCTTCATTTGTGATCATCTGAAGAAATCTAGGATACATGAGATACTTGTTCCTAATTCCCTTTTCAAGATTAAAGATAAAACCATTTAGAATTCACTTAGACATATTAAATCGTCTATTAGTAGTCAGTGCTACAATGGGTGATGCAATGTCAACAGGGAAAGAATTCCATCCCGCACTTCGTTTTGACATGCAATGTTGGAAAATGTAGCATATAAGCTTCTAATGGTTATACACATGAGCACGAAAAAATTGTTTCTTGGGAAAATGGTCAGGGTGTCCCATTTCCATGAATGTTTGTCTACATTCATCAAACGTTAGCTCGGATAAATCTTCTGGATCATTAGGTCCTAACCTCAAGGCTTGTCTAATTGAGTCTTCAGAAACTTCAATCATTCTAAAATTCGTTATAAAGCCTCAGACCACTTTAGCTCCAGTATCATTAACATCAACATATGCCGTACTCCAGAACTTCTTAATCAGACGAGCATAGATAACTGGTTGGTAGCACATGGCATATACGTACTTCGTCCGTAATAAAAATCTTATCATATCTTCATATCCTACAGCATTTTGAATATCCTCGTTTAATAGTACAACAACGTTGTGTTTCGGCTCGAACTTTAAATCAGCCATCTGCAAAATGAACAAGAAATTTAGACTTTTGAATGTTGAAAATTAACTCAATTGAAAGTTTATTGATTTTTTAAGAATTTGTGTATTTTAACTATTTTTACCAACTTGCACTTGATATTTCTAAGAATTGAACATTCTGTTCAAAATCAGAAATTCTTTCAAGTTTAGTTTCATTATGATTAACACAATTTAATTCTTAATTTTTATTTTAAAACAGATTTAAATGTGAATTTTTAATCAATTTTCATTTTTATTTTTTTAAAAAAATATGTTGAATGACTGTTCATCTTCATCCTCAGTCGATGAAGATTTATCACATAATCAACTTTGATGAAAAACAGATTTTAATGCATCAATGAGATCGAAATCATGTTTGTATTAACATTTAATCATCAATCTCAATTCATTATACTAATTTCATTCACAATCTTAACAGATTCATTAGACTAGGGTTCGTGCGCCTGAATAGGTTCGATACGCCCAAATCAATCAACCTGTTAACTGAAATTTCTGTAATTTTGTTCATCAACTTACATTTAGAATCGAATAATACCACTATAGAATGCAAGATTAGATCAGAAATCAATCGAAATGAGTGAATCAATGGTATATCGAGTGTCTGGGTTTGAGAGTGTTCTGTGTTTAGGGGAGATTTTGAGAATGAAATCTGAAAACACAAAGTGTTGTTTATATACCACATGAAAAATTTTAGGCGCATGAGCACTGTTTATGCGCATGAGGTCACGCGCATGAACACTGTTTGTGCGCATGACAGAATTTCACACCAAGTATTTAGGCGCATGAGCACTGTTTGTGCGCATGGGCTTAGGCGCATGAGCACTGTTCAGACGCATAAGCACTGTGTAGGCGCTTTAGCACTGTTCAGGCGCATGAGCTTAGCTGAAACGCCCAATACTTATTTGATTTCTACATTTGGAAGCATGGGAACTGTTCAAGCGTATGGGAAGGATAAAACGCCCAACAGTTAACCACATTCTCAGACTCAAGACAACTGTTTAGACGCATGACAACTGTTTAGATGCATGAGATTGTCTGAAACGTCCAACACTTGTACAAATCTTGAAAAATCATCATGCTCCTAATCCTGGACTTATGAACACTGTTTAGGCACATGAGATGACTTCCATGTGTCCCAACACTTGTAATTTTTCAGATCTTCCACCTGTACACTGTTTTGTAATTTTTCAGATCTTCCACCTGTACACTGTTTAGACATATTAGCATTGTTCAGATACTAATATTAAAACAGTTAATCAATTTTTGACTTTAATTTGTCAAATTTTGACTTTCACCCAAAATTTTCAAAATTAACCCTCAATTTTGAACTTTTGACTTTTAAATTTTTATTTTATTTTGAAATTTTTAATTTTTAATTTTTATTTTTTTTACCTTTTTATTTTATGTTTTAATTTTTTTTAAATAATTTCCCATCATTTTAGTCTCTAATTTTTAACAAAAAATCTCACTTAACTTTTACAAGAAGCTTTTCCATTTAAAATGTTTTTCAAGTTCATTCATTTTTTTTACATTTTGTTACACACACATGCTTGAACAAATGTAGCATCATCCTTTCCATTCAAAACATTAGATTTTGATTTTTCATGATTTTACATATCTTGAAATTTGACAATCAGTTTTAGCTCTGTTTACTCCCCCTAAACTTTTAAGTTTGATAAAACTTAGAAGTTTCTTGAATTTTGTCACATGAAGAGCACACTAATCATTATTAAATTGTCTGCACACAGAAAACATGCAAAAATCAAAATTAAGATAGAATAAAATCCTAATATTCACAATGAATCATGTCTACAGTGAGATCATATTAGCGGTGATCAGCACATTAAAATAAAAAAATTGATGGATAGTCACAGACAGTGATAAAAGCCTAATCAAGTGTGTTCCAGGTCAGCATTTCTGCAGCAAAGGAGACACGAAATCTAAGGACAGAAAATGAGTGCTTTTGGCAAGGTACTCAGCACACTTACTTTTTCAATTTTTGGATTGTTTAAAGTACAATTAGATATGACATTATGCAGTCACACTTAGACTTAGAGAGGTTAATTCTCATAAAGATATGCAAGAAGTCACTATTCTTAACTTGTTAACCTGATATATACTATAACCAGACCTCATTTGGTGTTTGTGCACATTGGCAGCTTGTTACATCAGTGAGAATATCCAGGTCTGTAATCACTTACAATAAAGGATATCTCATCACTTCAGGTCTATGATGACTTTTAACAGAGAAGTGTTAGATGCATTAAATAATTAGAGCTCAATGGTTATTCATATCACCATCAGGTGTGAGAATATGTCTTAACAAGCAATCAATTTGAGAAATCAACACTACTCATTAGTGCTAAAACAGACCTACATGAATGCATGAGTGATTTAGTTTAATCACAAGAATTTACTTTTTCAGTATAATTGCAAGAGCTTAACTGCACATCATATCTGATCATGTCAGACTGTAGTCGTAAGCGAAGTATGCAACTGATCATACTAATGTACTATCATTTCTCACATATTACAAAACAAATTCATTCCTATATAATTAATAAGGAAAGACACTATTTTTGTGATTTTTGGTTTTATATTTTTTTATCTTTTGTTTTTTCAATTTTCTATTTTTGTATTTGATTTTTGTTTTTTTTTTTTAAAAAAATGGACACACAAAAATACAATCAGGCAATTAACTTTGACAAGTTCTCTGGCTGTGTCCTATTCATATAAGGGAGGGTTCTGATTATATTTAGACTCAATTAACTAAAGGATTCAAAAACCAGTTTTAAGTGTGGTTAATAAGACCAATCGACTCAACCAAAAACTCAAACCGTCCTGGCAAGAAGGCTTTAGTAAAAAGGTCGGCCAACTGTTTTTAGTAGCAATTTGAATCAATATGATTAAACCTTTTCAGAGTTATCTCTGAGAAAATGATATCGAATTTCGATATGTTTGTTTTAGAATGTTGGACAGGATTAGCGGTAATGAACATAGCAGCTGTGTTATCAATGTAAATAGGTGTTTTAAGAAAATTGAACCCATAATCCAGCAGTTGGTTTTGTAACCAGAGGATTTGAGAACATCCTACTGAAGCAGCAATGTACTCAGCTTCTGTAGTAGAAACAGAGACATTTGTTTGTTTCTTGCATTACCACGAGACTAATCTGGGTCCTAGAAATTGACACCCACTCGTTGTTGATTTTCTATCTTGATAACATCTGCCATAATCACTATCAGTATACCCATGTAACTCGAAGTTTCCTTCGTAAGGATACCATAGCCCTAAAGCCGGTTTACCTTTGAGATACCTGAATATTCTTTTGCCAGCAATTAAGTGGGATTCTTTTGGGTCTGATTGATACCTTGCACAGACACAAACAGCATACATGATGTCTGGTCTAGATGTAGTGAGATACATCAAAGAACCAATCATCGATCTGTATAATGTTTGGTCTACTGATTTTCCTTTCAGATCAGGCTTAATCTTGGTGTTTATGTCAGCTGGAGTTCTGATGGACTGACAATCTTGCAGCTTAAATTTCTTCAAGAGTTTGTCAACGAACTTTTCTTGGTTGATAAAAATACCATCTGCA
The DNA here is from genome assembly GCA_025506505.1 of Flaveria sonorensis. NCBI lineage: Eukaryota > Viridiplantae > Streptophyta > Magnoliopsida > Asterales > Asteraceae > Flaveria > Flaveria sonorensis. The sequence goes on from CM046432.1 coordinate 45,260,253, forward strand.
GATTGCTTAACTTGTAGTCCAAGAAAAAAATTTATTTCTCCCATAGAACTCATCTGAAATCTAGATTTCATGATTTCTTCGAATTCATTGCACAATTTTGGACTTATAGAACCAAATATGATATCATCAACATACACTTGTACACATAAGAGATTATCAGCATCCTTCCTTATAGATAAAGTTGGATCGATTTTCCCTCGAGTGTATCCATGTTGGATTAACTGCTGTGACAATGTCTCATACCAGATTCTAGGGGCTTGATGTAGACCATATAAAGCTTTGTTCAATTTGTACACACGATGTGGATATGTAGCATCTTTAAAACCTAGAGGTTGCTTCACGTACACATCATCGGTGATAGAACCATACAAAAAAACACCCTTTACGTCCATTTGATACACTTTAAATTTCATGAATGAGACATAAGCCTGGAAGACAAGAATAGATTCAAGTCTTGCAACTGGAGCAAAAACTTCATCATAATCAATACCTTCTTCTTGAGTGTATCCTTGTGCAACTAATCTCGCTTTATTTAGGATAACGAATCCTCGATCATCAGTTTTATTTCTAAATAACCATTTTTTGCCTATAGCATTTTCTCCTTCAGGTAAATCCACCAGATTCCACACTTCTTGTTTGCGGAACTGTAATAATTCTTCTTGCATAGCCTTGATCCAACCATTGTCCTTTAAAGCTTCGGAAACATTTTTAGGAACAATTTGAGAAAGAAAGCAAGAGTATAAGCAGACGTTTGCTTGTTCTGATTTACTTCTCGTCGTTCTCTAACTCAAAGGACCAATAATCTGAGATGTTGGATGGTTTTTGTGAATACGAGATGTCGGAATCTCATCTCCTTGAACATGAACATCTAGATTGGATTGATTCAAGTTGGAAAGCTGATGCAATAGGCTTGAAGAATGTGGATTGAAATTGGGAACTTGAGTCGGTGAGTTGATAAAGTAATCAAGATTACCAGAATCAACTACATCACCAGAGATAGATGATGTTCCAGACTCAGGTTGTACAATTGCTATACCATCATTTGGAATTGGTTGTGACATATCTTGGTTTTGTGAATCATAATGATCATTATCTTGATAAGACTGATCATCATTATTAGACTGAAAAATAGAATCTCTAAGAAAAGAAAAGAAAGGATAGTCTGAGCTTGAATCATCTGCATCGTCAGAATCCGAATTGTCACTGAATGTACCGAGATCTCCTTGAATTTTGTTTTCACCTATAGAATCAAGCAAGTTAGATTGATTAAACAAGTTGGATTGAAAAGAGTTTGACAATGAATCTAAATCAAATAACCATGCAGGACCATTTGACACTGATGGACAAGAGTTTTCAAGAAATTTAACATTGAATGTTTCAACTATAACGTTAGTCCTAGAGTTATAAACTTGATAGGCCTTTGAAACAGAAGAATATCCAATGAAAAATCCATCATCAGATTTTGATTCAAATTTTCCCAAATGATCACTTGAATTCAGAATCATAACCGGACAACCAAAAGATTTAAGAAAATCTATGTTTGGTTTCCTGCCAAACATTAACTCATATGGAGTTTTCAGTTTGTCTTTAACAATTAATGAACGGTTCTGAACAAAACATGCAGTTGATATTGCTTCATCCTAGAATGTGATCGGAATTTTAGCATCGGCTAACATGGATCGTGCTGATTCAATCAATGTTCGGTTCTTCCTTTCAGCAACTCCATTTTGTTGAGGAGTTCTAGGAGCACTGAACTGATGAGCTATTCCTTTCTCTGCACAAAACATGTCAAGAGTTAGATTTTTGAATTCCGTCCCATTATCACTTCTAATTATTTTTACTTTTTGATCAAGTTGATTTTCTACTTTTATGATAAATTCTTTTATTAATTCAGCTGTTTCAGATTTAGCATTTAGAAAGAAAACCCATGAAAATCTTGTATAGTCATCAATGATAACTAAACAGTAAGATTTTCTTCCAATACTCTTCATGTTGGTTGGTCCAAAAAGGTCCATATGCAACAATTGAAGGGGTTTGGAATTTGAGTTTATCAGCTTGGACTTATAAGATGCTCTGTGTTGTTTCCCCTTTAAACATGCTGAGCATAAATCAGTTGTGGCAAACTTCTTTGATGGAAGGACAATAACATGATTTCCCGCTACAAGCTTGTTCATATTCTTGAAGTTGGAATGTCCGAGACGTCTATGCCAAAGCTGGCTTTCATCATTTGATGCTTTAGCAAAGAGACAAGTTGTTTCTATAGAAGAGTCCACTTGAGACATATCCAGTTTGTATACGTCTCGGTCTCTGACAGCTTTCACAACCATGAAATCCTTGCTTATCTGAAATCCTGGTTTCAAGATATAACAGAAAGAATCATCAAAAAGTACAGAGTAGGATTTATCACAAATTTGGGATACGCTTAACAAATTAAAGTTCAACTGTGAACAGAAGTTGACTTTATCAAAGCTTATAATCCCGTTGGATACTGTTCCTTCTCCGGTTATTTTTCCTCCTGCATCACCACCAAAGGCGACATGCGTTCCATCTTTTAACTTAAATTCTTTTAATAAGGCCTGATAGCCTGTCATATGCCGGCTACACCTGCTATCCACATACCAAGTATTGATTGGTCTTCTCGGGCGTACCTGCAAAACCAAACAATTTAAGGTGAATTATCTACCCAAGCCGAAATGGTCTTGGGTTTTCCAAACTTGTCAACAATAGTAAATTGTTTAAAGTGAAGTTTGTTGACATCAGGTTTATTCTTTATGAATTTACCAATTCTGTTATTTGTAACAAAATTATGCTTGTTTGGAAAATTCATGCTTTTTGACTGACCATTATTTGAAGATTTTTTGTTTTCAAAACTTTTGTTATTAATTCTCACTGACCTTGGAATGAAATTATCATTGAAGTATTGTTTAGGTCTCACTGGATTATTTCTTTTGAAAGAGTTCAAACCTAAGGAGGGTTGGTATGTTAATCTTTAAAAATCAACATTTTGGTTTCTTTTATATTGCGGATTAACATAACATTTGTTTAGTATTGAGGTGGCAAATCCTCTCCTATGTGAATTCTTTCTAAAGTAACAATCTTTAGTGTTGTGAGTTTGCTCATCACAGTAAGTACAGTATTTGTTAAAATAACACTCTTAAGTTGAGTGATTTCTCATATCGCAAATGTGACAGTATTTGTTAAAAACACATTCAGACGTTTTGTGATTATACATGTCACATATGTTACAATACCTCTGTGGAGTCTTGAATAATTGCTTATTAACCTTTGACGTTGACGCAATATTAGAAACTTGGTTACTTTTAGGTGTCAAAGAGTTAATTTGTTGTTTTTGATTTGAAGAATTATGCTTTTGATTTAAATCACTTTTCTTTTGCACAATTTGTTTTTGTTTTTGAACATGAATTTCATTCTTGTTTTTCTTAGATACAAATCTTTTAGCTACAACGGAAGTCTTAGAATCTGAACCCGTTTTCAGATTAGAGGTTGATTTGTTCTTAGGATTTTCTTTAACATCTTGAATGGAGTTCACATTCAACAAACCAGCAGATACAAATTTAATTGGGTTTAATTTTGTTGCTTGATTTGTTTCTTTTGTCTGATTTTCCTGAATTTTTATTTGTTCATTTTTAGCTTTATTTATCTTTCTTCTTCTTCTCTGGTTCCTTGATTTAGTAGATCCAGTTTTTGGTTTAGATTGAATATCCTCAGTTGAAGATTCTTTTCACATTCTTTCTTTTTCTGGTCTTTTTGCCATTTAATGAATTCTGGGTTATTTAGATCAAATGAATTTGAATCTTCTGATGTTTCTTCATCATTTTTGTTTTGAAAATCTGAGTTTGGTTATTAGATATATATTCACTTCCTCTAAAACTGACTCTTTAGGATAAAAAACTTTCTTTGTTTTAGGCTTCGGTTCATAAGATTTTACTTTAACAGGATGACCATTTTTTATCTTTTCGTTATCTTTTTCTTCGAAAATTTCCACATTTGTTTTCTCTTCTTCAGCATCAGACATCTTGGTCTTGTTTTGAAAAGATTTTAATTTTGCCTTGTTTTCTGGAGAGTGATCATGAGAGTTAAAATTTTCTGGTAAGGTATTTGTTATTGATTCAGGCATCGGTTCATGAGTGAAACCCAATCCTGCCTTTTGTTTATCTTTTCGTTCATTTACCAGCTTTTCCATAATGGTTTTAGAACTTTTAACTTTGGGAGATCAACTTGAGTTGTTGCATGAGCTATCTTCTCCAGTTCAAGATTTTTTGTCATCTCTTCAAGTTGTTTTGATACAATTTCAAGTTCTCTTAGAGTTTTGTTCCAAGAATTTTGAAGAGAGATAATCTTTTCGTCAGATACTTTATGATCATTTTTAAGTTTGGTATGCATTAGTTCTTCTTGCTTAAGTTTTTCACAAATCTTGTAAGAATAATTTCTATAGTATTCTACATGCTCGAAGCAAGACTTTGCGCATAATTTTTCTCTAATGGAATTTCAGAATATTTAGGAGGGGACGTTTCAGAGTTAGAGCTTTCAACCTTTGGTTGATCAGATTTTGCCATCAATGCAACTTCCTTTGAATCTTCCTTAGGATCAGACTTATCACTCCAGTCATAATCCTCTTCCTCGTTCTCAGAGTTTCCATCATCTTTTGGATCATTAAATTCAGACCAATCTTCTTTTTGTATTTCTGCAATAAGAGATAAATTGGAGGTTAAATCAGCAGTAAATTGCTCAGCGTATGCACTCCAATCATAACCATCTTTAATATTAACAACAAGAGCTTTCTTGGGCTCCTCTGATGATTTAGAATCATCTTTCAATTCTGGCATTGGTAGACTTTGTTAAGGTTTCTGAAATGTCTTCTGTGAAGATTGCTTAAATCTTTGATTAATTGAGCTTGATTGGCCATTTCCTCCTTTATTCCTTGGAGCTTTGCACTCTCTAGAAAAGTGACCATAGCTGTTACAGTTGAAACACCTAGATTTGGACTTATCAAATCCAACAGACTTGTTTGCACTCGGCTTGTAGTTTCTGTTGACATACGAGTGTTCTGAGTCCTGTAAGCTATCATAACCATTTGCCAGTTGAGATCCATTTCTTCTACATCGTTTGGATCCATTTCAAATAAATCCTGCAAAATAAGATCAAGTTGAGTTAGATGACTATCTTGATAAGCTTGAAAGCTAGCCATAAATGCAGTAAAAGCAGTTTTAGATTCTTCATCCTGTAATAAGATGTTTATTACATCGTTAACTTTGCTAGTTTTAGCAGAGTTAGCAGATGGAGTCTCTGCTTGAGATTTAGAACTTTTAGGCATAGGAGGAGACTGAGGTTGATTTTGAGTTGTATAAGCAGGAGCACTTGTGTAAGTAGAATCAGTGAAGAACTCTACGCCAATAAATAGATCACCCTCATCTTCTGGTGAAGTTTCATTCTTAGCCATGAAAGCATTCTCTACAGTACTTGCTGGAGAAGCAACATATTTATATTGTAACATCGAAACTGCTCTGTCATTGTTTCTAGAACTTTCATTAATTTCAACAGATTCTATTTTAGCAATCAAGAGATCAAGATCCATTGGGAATTTCTCAGTATGCTTTAACAGAGTCACTGTTTGCTTCCATGAAGATTGAAGAGCATTGAGAAGCCTGAAGTTAAGATCTTTTAAATCATTCTTGATGCCTGCAGTCGACATCTTAGTAGTTAGTTGAACAAATCTGTTCATCATCTGATTTATTGTTTCACCAGATAAATGTTCAAAAAGTTCTAATTGTCTCTTTAACTTTTGCTTTTTCAGATCCTGAATCTCCTTTCAACCTTCACATATTATTTTCAATGCCTTATACATGGTGTATCCCGTCTGATAACCATCAAGCCTTGTAAGGACTTCAAGTGGCAGTCCTTTGCACATCAAAGAATAAGCTCTTATATCATTTTTAACTTTCCTGAGATCATCACCCTGTAATCCATCTTCAGGGTATGGTTCCTGAGATTCTTTGGTGTAAACAAAACCTCTATCAGGACCATCTGAAGTGATAGGAATGTGAGGTCCTCTTTCTATTGATTTCCATAGATCAGTATCAATAGAATTAAGGTGATGTTTCAGTCTAAGTAACCAATTCTTAAAATCAGCTCTGTTCTTTAGCTTGGAAACTCTGTTCTTTGAGTTTCTTTTACCATTTTTTAGTTTTTGATTTTTAAAAGAAATTTATTTTTGTTGTTTTTAATTTTTTGAATTAAAACAATGAATTGAAAATATTTTTTTGGATTTTTTAAGTTTCTGAAAAATTTTAAAAATTTTCTAAGTGTTGAAGCTGATGCGTCCAAATAGTGGTAAAACGCCCAAACAGTTGAGGTACTTCCTTTGACTTTGAAACGTCTAAGGGACTGCCTTAGAAAAATTCCAAAACGCCAAGCTGAGAAACGTCTGAACAGTATCAAAACGCCTGAACAGTTGTCAGACGCCTGGTTGGTAAAACACCCAAATAGTTCAAACAAACGCCTCAACAGTTGTAACTGGAATTCTTTTGACAACGTCCAAAGTGTCCCAAGAGTTGAAATGTCACAACAGTAGAAAAACGCCTAACTGAAAAACGCCCAAACAGTGGAAATGCACCTAAACAGTTGTTATGCGCCTAACACTTACGCAATTTTCAGCAATGTTTTTGACATAATGCGCCACATTCATCAGTTTCAAACGAACTTAAATTTTCTGATTTTCTGAATTCCTTCAAAACTTGATTAATTGATCTGAAATTCTCAAATTATGTAGGAAATTGATCAATAATAAATCCTTCAACTTCAATTTCTTCAATTAACAACCAAAATTGATCTTTTGATTCAAGAATATGTTCGACAAATGAAGAACAGGTTCGAAGAGCTTTTTGCTCAAATTCACTGATTTGAACGAATTGTACTGCTAATTGTGAATCAAATCATGTTCCTGATGATGAAACACTACTGAATTCAACAATTATAAGACTGAATTGTTTATCAATCACAGATTCAAGTGATTTTGAGAGTTCGACAGTTGAAAAACTTCAATCACTGAACCGAAAGCTCTGATACCATTTGATGAGCTCAGATTGGATCGATCTGTGATGATATCGTGATACAATTCAATCAAAACAAACATAAGTAATCAAATCTAAGCAAACATATCACAAAAATTCATAGTTTCATTGATAGAATGCATAGAGAATACAAGTGTAGAAAGAAAACAGTTACAATTCGTTAGATGAATATCTATCTCTCTCTCCTACACATACCTTATCTATGCTATTTATACTATCAATACACAAGGAACATATTCACATAAAAGTCCCTATACTATGACAAAAAATAAAAGACACACAAAGACAAATGTTAATCTTTAAAGAAGCATCTACACCTCTGAAGCTACAACATTTGGTTCATCTAAACTTAATATATACACTAGAAAAAGGAGGTACTTGTAAGAAAAAGCCAAGGGAAAAAGACCAATGGTTGAAGAAGTAGTTGAAGAACCAAAGAAGATGAAGAGAAAAGACCAGTTAAGCCTTGCTTCAGTTGCTCAATTTGTTAAAGAGCATCACAAAGCAACAGAGCAATTGACAATACAGAAGGAAATCATTGATCTGGAGGAGGGTGACATACAGGAAGGTTATATTCTGGTACTTCCTCTACTACTCCAGAACTTCCACCAGTCCACCATCATTCCACTATCTATTTTCTGATCCCTATATCATGACTGATAGGGAAATGAAGGAGTATCTTGCATTAATTGAATTCATTAAGAGAAAGTTGGGTCCAATGAAGACCAACTCTATTTAGGTTGCCACTCTCAAGTACATTCAAGAAATGAAAGACAAGATGAAAGCTATTAAAGAAGAGGTGAACCCTCAGACAACCAAGATCCAGAACATTCGTACAACAAGTTTATCCACTCAACAAGTTTAACTTACTAAAGATGTCCATGATACATTGGCACCTTTACTTAGTAAGAATCCTAATTGGTTTAAATAACCTTCTCAATTGCAACTACAAGAAGGTTTGATCACATCAAAGATGCTATAGGGTGTATCTGCTCCCAAAGGCAAAATAGATGTCAGGATTATTATCTGAAAGTATAAATCTTACTGGAACATGTTCATGGTGAAAAGCATTTCTGGGCTGGTTCAATTTTTCATAGAATCCCATGATCTGGTCAATTCATTGAAGATTCATCATCTTAAGGAGCTTGTGACTTAGAACTGATCAATTATGCAGTACTGGAAAAGGGTTGTTAGTTTGAGAAGATCCCAAAGATGTTTAAAAGGACTAACAACTTTAAAAGAATGAAACATATATGCTTGAGAAGCGATAGATCCTTCATAAACCCCTTTGCTGATAAGAAGAAGAAGAGTAGAGAAGAGCTGGTCATTCCAAAATGAAGAGTAAATCCAATAGAAGATCTAAAGAGAAAGAGAGTATCTGGGACTCATTCGACTATACCAATCTCAAATGTGAGGTATGATGAATACACCTATGAGTTGGTCATAAAAAGGAGATGGGAAGGGAAATAAGGCATATATATTAGACTCTTCAATGGCAATGAAGTGTGGCTGCTAGATGAATCATATATTCATTATATGTTCACTAGACACTTGAGAAGCCTTAACAACAAATTAGGTAAAGATGATCTGATGTTCTTCCTAAAATATATTTGTATCATGAAGATTTGATAAACATGAAGAGAGAAGCCAAAAAGAGAAAGAGAGTTTCATTATAATTTAGGAGCATGGTTAAGCTAGAGAGAAATACAGATGGAGATCTAGTCATACATAAAGATGGACTGTCAACCATATCTATGTATGAACCATAATCACTCAAACAGATTCAATAAAAGTTGTTCAAAGGATAAAGTAGATGAAGATCCGTATACTTGATAACAGTTGGATGAAAGAAGCAAGATATTTGCAACCATGATCAAAGCAATCCTTCACCCATCGTTACTCAGTACCCAACAAACCCTGAACAAGCACCAACGCCAGCACCAACCTCAGAGCTTGCAACTACATCAACACAAGCACCAGCAACAACAAAAGATCCTACAGAATCTTCACAACTTCCATCACCTACAAACCCTTGAAGTACATTGGCTGCATAATCTTTAAGGGAGTATTGTTGGACCCTAAAAGGATCATGCATAATAATTCAAGTGGTGATTGGATAGTTGTTTTGTTTGGAAAATAACACACGTGTTAAAGAAGAGAAATGCAATTGAGTATGTAATACGGATAGAGCAGAAGAGTCAAAGTGTTGGGTGTCCGCATTAGTCAATGCAGATGACTTAGACAAATACAACTAAGTATTTGTCCATTCGAATATGACTAGTACGGATGAATTAGATAAAGTGTTAGGCGTCCACATTAGACATTGCTTTGTTGTATGTAAATTAAACTAGATATTCATACTTGATGATTTACAAGTGCATGGAAACTTTTTTGTTAAATATACTTATTATCAGTTACAACTTAATGTCACAAGACATAATTGAAATATTACTAATTTTCAGCTTATTTGTTCACCAAGGTGTTGTACTTTGGCTTTAATGGGTTATACACCCTATTGTTTTTTTTAATATATATTTTTTATTTTTTACTTTTAACTCGAATACTTCTATATCTTTTACAATCTAAACACTATAATTTTTCACTTTCAAGTTTATTCTCCTATACTTTTCATCTTTTACAAAATTTTTCAATTTACGTTTTGTTCTAAATTTTACGAGTTAAGACGTCGTAATATACGCGTGTGATTCATCGTTTTTACATATATTTTTTCCCGTTTAATGGTCATCTCACAACATGCGGGTCCTAGATTGACTTGTTTTTTGTTTTTAATGTTTTATGTGTTATATATGTGGTTCAGCATTTTTACATATACTTTTCGTTTGGTTTTATTTTTTTTGTTATTATTTCTTTCCTTATACAAGTTTTTCTGGTGTTAGTTGTCGCTGATGGTGATGTGACATTAAGATCCATGAGCAAGCAACGACTAACCATGTGATCCATAAAACCCTTAGTTATTAATTCAGTCGCTTCTATGTCAATATAAAATTAGTAAACTCTCTAATTAACAAACCTCCTAGTCAGAGTCAAGATCTCTCTACATATTATTCTTCAATGAATATAAGTTTTAAGGGTTGGAGGGGTGGTTTGTTAAGACTTAAAAGCGGTGGTACACGTAACATGATCATTTACACAAATATTAATATTGTTTAGCTAATTATAAGACTGAGTATTGTGGTAGGTGTGAACCAAGGCGTGAGCCACCTGGCTTGCCACCTTGGTCGCGCATACCGGGGGGCGCTAAGAGGGTTGTGATTGTCGGGGCGCTGGGGGACTTGTGGAAGAAACTAGTCGTTGGGCTCGTTGGGGGAGAAATAGAGCCATTGGGCTTATTTAGAAAAATTCAAAAGTTCTCATTTACCCCTATCAATACTACCCCACTTCTTATAAAAAATCACAACATTCATATCTACTTTCTCTTCTTCCTCTTGATTTTTTCTAAAAATCCTGTCACTAGAAAATGTCGGGTAATTGGAATGGGTCGTTTCAACAAAGTTTTGATCTCATGGACGACAAAGCTTTTACAAATTTTACGTTCAGTCCATTCGATTATCCTGACGAGGTCATTCCGGAGACACAACCGACTCAAAACGAACCGGTTGAAGATGTTCTGACAGTTCAAGTAAATAAGGGCCTTCATCACAAGAGTACAGGAGGTTCAAGCTAACTGAAAAAGTCGGGGCCTCGTAAAAGAATAAATACTTCTCGGTCAAAAGAGAAGAAAATAGCTTTGTGTCGTGCTTGGATTAATATATATCTGAAGATCACCAAGCCAGAATTTTGTTAATTAATTTTTTTACTAGAAATATAATTTCACTTTATTTATTTTAACATTTTGATTCAATATTTTTTTGTTGCCGGCTATCAAAAGTCAAAGATGGTTTGAGCGAAATTTAGGGAGTCTCTCTACGAGCAAGTTGGAAGTAGAGAACGCACCGCCGACATGATTTCTAGTCGTTGGGGCGAAGTTTGTTACTATGTAGGATTATTTACGAATTTACATAATCAGAACAGTCGCCGAATGTGACCTATCGGGTGTAACAACCAATAAGTTTAGTAATTCACTCGTGAAGAGTGAAAACAATAGGTTTTTAGAAAATATGGCGTTAATAAAGTCTTTGACGAAGATTATTTGTGGAGAATACTAAAAGGATGCTCGAAATGGTTACAATTAGTTGCGCCGGATGCAGAGGAAACACAACCACGAACTTAATACTAGTTCGTCCGCCGCTTACGGATTTCAACAGGTTCCAATGGTTGAATTGACATCCACCTAAACTTAGCCGATTCAAAGGCCCCAACACAAGGACCAAGTCAACCAATGGGAAGGGATCAGGGGAAAAAATCGACTCAAAGTGTCGTTTCAGAAATTGCCGCAAACATCCACAAAATAATGACAAGTATTGAGACGACGGTAAATGTGAAAGCCTCTAAAGTTAGGTTGAAGAAATTGGCTTTGGCTTTTTTCTTACTCGTGACTTTAGTTTTCTTACAGCATCAGACAAAGCTTTAATAGAAAAAAAAAATTGACTGTATTCAGAGAGAATTGGAAGAGGAAGAAAATTTTGAATGAATTTTTTTAATTACAAAGTTTAATTTTATTATTATTTCTTTTACATTTAAAAAAAATAAATAAATTAAGTAATTTGTTAGAGCCTCTAATCACCTGTTCCAAAACAATGTCAGAGTACTTGAGCAATGTCATTATCCGGTGTCCTGTTAGCGTCAGATGTCATTATATTACATGATAACCTGAGACTGGGCTCTATCACATAACACATAGTCTAAAAAGATGGTTTATGATTGATAAGGAAGTGAAAGGTGACATATATGACTAACATAGCATAAAAAATGTATATGCAAACGTATTAATGTGAATATAGTGATGATAGATGATTGAACGTAATTAAAGTAGGTATGTATCGTGTATCATGACTATATGAGTATTTTTATCTCACATTGTTATATAATGAGCACAATTAGCTAGTGTGGTTGATAAGTTTCCTTTTTTCTGTTATTCATATTATCCCTCGTTAATGATGAATGGAAAGACGACTAGAGACCAAGTTCAATAAACTTGTCGGATTATATAACGTAGTGTGCATGAAACCTTGGACCAATTTATGATATTAATTTGAGATGTAATACCTACGTTATTCTTCAATTCTTCAATTGTCAATATATGTTTAACAGTATTGAACAAAATTATACTACTTTCCAAAAATATAAATAATACACTCAGTCTATATTAATTAAACTTTGAAATCTTTAAATATTAAAATTTTACTTAAATACATAAATATATTTTTGGAAATTATTAGTTTAATTATTAATTTTAAGCATGTATGTCTTTACGTTTTGATTAAGCATCGTCAACCCTCCATTCATCAGTTGACTCGAAATCAGTACATTTACTACTGATGTATATGGATTGATGCATGATACACGTTATTGTTTTTTCTATATATACCCTCCAAGAAAACCATCTTGAGTGCAGTTTATTAATAGCTTCATGCTCTTTTTCACCTGTAAAACCTATACTATTCCTAAACTACATCACTGTAACGTCAATGGAGTCACACATGTTAGAGATCGTCCTCCATTCAGCAAAGGATCTGTATGACGTCAAATTCTTTGGAACCATGAATCCCTATGCCACATTTTGGATTGCCGGAGGGGGCATGGTGTCGAAAATATGTAAAACAAACGTCGCAAAGAAGGCTGGTTCTTATCCTGTCTGGGATTATCCCATGGAATTCGAGGTTGATCCCATGACGAATGACTATGTCCTCTTCTGTGAGATCCAACATCAAGGTAAGTTTATTGATCGGATGATAGGAGAAGTTCAAGTTCCCTTCAAAGAGCTTCTTGCGAGAGGTGGTTCAAGGAAGAAGGCTAGTTATCCGGTGAAGATACCAAATTCCTGGGAGTTAAAGGGGGAGATCATAATTTCACATAAGTTCTCAGAACCGGTGGTGGTATCTGGTAAGAAGGGTGGGTCTGGAACCACCACCAGCAAAGTTTATAGCGCTGGTGGAGCGAGAACAGATAAAGGATATAGTAAGATTGGAACCAAGAAGAAAGATGGTAGTATGCGAATGAGCAGAAACAAAGTCTCCGGAAAAAAGAGAAGTGGTAAAAAGGAGTACATGGGCAAAGTGAGTAGACCCGAAGAGAAGGTTAAAGGAAAGAAGAAAGATGGGTTGATGAAAAAGATTGTGAAGAATGTGGGAACCAACTTGGGTACTAAAGCGGTTTTGTTTGCAGGAATAGTTGGGGCTATATTTGCTAGTGAATTTCTCTTTGATGGAAATGAACATGAGGATGGAAATGAAGATGAAGTTGATTTTGAGGACGAGGAAGAGGATGAGGATGAATATGGAAACGAAGGCGAAGATGAATTAGAGGAAGAGGATGGAAATGTAGATGAAGTTAAGTATGAGGATGAGGATGAATATGAAGATGAAGACGCAGATGAATATGAGGAAGAGGATGGAAATGAAGATGAAGTTAAGTATGAGGACGAGGAAGAGGATGAATATAGAGATGAAGACGAATATGAAAACGAGGAAGAGGATGTAAATGAATATGAAGATGAAGATGAAGATGAGGATGAGGACGAAGATGAAGGCGAGAACGAGGATGAATACGATGACGAGGACGAGAATGAATATGATGACGAGGACGAGAATGAATATGAGGACGTGTATGGAAATGAAGATGAAGATGAAGATGATTACATAGATGAATAAGCAGATGAATACTATTAATAAGCAAACGAGTTAGTTTCAGTATTAGATGATTTGTTTGGTGTATAATTCTTCTCTTGTTTGTTAGACTAATGTACTTATTATTATTTTTAAAGAACGAATATATGTAGTGTATGATGAATCTTAAAAACTAGATTATAATATTTTCCTTCTTAAAAATTAAACAGAAGTTGGTTTTGTGAGTTCAAATTTTGAGATTTCAAAAACCATAAAACGTGAATACTGTATTGCTAGTTTCTGAAAATTAGCAAAGTTTAACTAATACGAAGTAATTTTACCGAACATCAATTTTTTTTGGTTACTAAATAGAAATTACAATACGATATAGTATTTACGTTAAAACTAATTTAACTGTTTTGCAACAGCGAGTAATGACTTTATAAAAATGAAAATGAAAAGGTATTTTACTTTTGAATAAGTTGGGGTATTTAGCTGTTACTTTTATTCTACCACAATCAATTCTTTGTTCTTGTCAACCGGCAAAAGAACATTGTTCATCTTTGAATTTAATGATCAAAGGTCTTTGCATCAGTTGGATTTGAGACATTGTGATTTGTGGGTCCTCCACATATTTCTTTGGTTGAGAATTATAGATCTTCACTTGGTTTACCCACCAAAAGCCAAGTCTGGGATTGCTTCCATTTTACCACTTTATTGATTTTGTAAAAACCGAATTCTCACGTAAGATTGAAGTTATAATTTGTCAATCAAACTATAAGATATTATTTGAGCAAAAGGCACGCTTTGTCGTTTATCAAGTCCATATACTACCCAACAAAACGTGCTTGTGGAAGGGAACTAGGGAAGCATAGACATATTGTTGAAACAAGCTTGGCAATGCTATTTAATGGCCATGTCCCCGCTTTCTAGTGGGTAGATGCTTTAGCTCTGCAGTTTAAATCATGAACAGATTACCTACTAAGGTATCGAATAATAAAACTCCTTTAGGGCTCTGATTTTTTCAGGTGCCTAATACAACAACTTTAAAGCTTACAGTTATCGAGTTTTGTCTTATGTTCATGATTATGCAGACAATAAGCGTCCACCCAGATTCTTCCTTGCAGTATAGCTCCCAATACAAGGGCTATAGTTGTCTTAATCTAGTCACCTCCTGAGTTTATGTCACCTGTCATGCTCGCTTTGACAAGCAATATTTTCTCTTTTTGGGAGTTAACACTCAAAACGACTTGAACTTATTGCAACTCACAAGTTTCTTAGAAGACATTCCTTTATCTTTTTCTCTTGAAAGCCCATAAAAGTATGACCAAAGTCCACTGAATCATCACCTAATGGGCTTATATTCCTTGCCCTACTCAGACAAGCTCTTCTAGTGCTTCGGATTCCATGGAACCGACCCAATCCACAAGTGTTGCCCACTCTGCCCTAGAAGAACTTCCAACACAACCTTCTGACATGATTGAGTTGCAATTTGACATACCCACATTAGCTCCTTCATCCTATTTCAGTTTGCTTAACTTCATGCATAACCTTTGGACACATATGAGTCGCATCAAACATGTACATGTCATCACTATCACACCCCCCAAGGCGAAAACACAAGAAGTACAACAAATTCTAGTATCATAAGTACATCATTTACAAGAGAAGTACTAAAAGTGGCATTACATTTAGTATTCTCAAAATGAGTCATACACTACATATCTAATACATGATACAAAGGAAGTAATTATTGGCCAAAGACCCATGTTGCTCTTCCAAGGTTTAAGCCTAGTCCCGTTGCTTTTAGTTTTTCTTTCTCGTGCTTAAAGAATGTTAACTAAAATAGTTGGTGAACTCACGGGTTTTCAGTTTAAAATTGAATAAAAGTCTTCATTCGAAATATAGATTCAATATCCCTTTATTTCAGAAAAAGTTTGGGAGTACCAACTTGTAGCCCAAGAATATTGTTGTACACAGTCAGATAAACATGTATTGGACAAGTAAAAGGTACATACAAAATAAGATAAGTCAAGTATTCAATAAGTTTACGATAAACATAATGTAAGCATGTTGCAAGCAAATTGTAGGTATATTGTAACTATAATGTAAGTATGTTGTAAGCATAATGTAATTATAGTGTAAGCATGATGTAAGTATACCATAACAATTATCCAAGTCATAAAACACAAGATAGCATATAAAAGGTTAATGTCAAGGTCATGATTGGTCAAGACAAGATATAGTAAGGATTTTTGCTAAATTCTGAACTGATAGTTAGATAATGATTCATTTGGCTGAGAGATGGCATTTGCGTAGTAATACCAACATGAATAGGTTTCGGTTTAAGACAATGTTGTTTATTTGGTAGTAAAATTGTAGGAACCTCTGAAGTTAAGAGGCTGATGCAACCAAAAGATACCAAAACAACCAAGTCTTCCAACATGCACTTCGGAACAAAGGTGAATTAGCTTCGGAAGTTTTACACACTCAAGAAAAAAAAATGCTAAGTGTAAAATCTTCCGATGCCAAAGTTCAGAAGAAACTGCTGCGGAAGCTTACACTTAACTTGGAAAATATTCTAAGTGTAAAGTCTTTCGAAGCCAAAGACTCAACTCTTCCGAAGGTAAAAGATGAAGTCTTCCGAAGCTCTCAAGACAAAGTCTTCCGAAGCTGTTTAAAGACAAGACTGATTTTCTTCTGAAGAGAGAGAAAAGATACATTTTTCATCAACTTTATCATAAAGCAACCTACTTTTCGCTGCATGCTCCAGTAGTTCACCTGCTATTACTAGTTTGTGAAACTTCCATACTTTATGATAAAGTAGATAAGGTCTTCGCCTGCAAGTTTCTGTTTTTCTTTCTTCTTGGCTTTTTGTAATACGAAAGTCAGTGAGCTATGGCTTGTCATAGTCACTAGTCAAAAGGCAATCTGCCTTTTGACTTTAGGCTGATCTTGTTGTCTAGATTAGTCACTTCCAACTGTCTTTTTGCATATTGACGGTTGTAGGATGTAGTATAAGTAGTCTCCGGTTCTTGTATTCAAAATATACTTCTACAACACTTGTAATAGAACTAGAGAAGCAATATACAACTTCCTTAAAAACTTTATCTTATGCTCTTGTTCTTGTTTTACTTGTGTTTATCTTGTATCTTCAGTAAAGGTTCATATTTCCCTATTTGAATTGTTAATTGATCTTAAGATCCTCCTAAGTGTGTTAACTAAGTGCAAGCTTAAGTACCCTTTAACGGTCCTGCATTTGGTATCAGAGCATTCCAGGATCTTGATTGTAAGATCTCACCATCTTCAAATCCTCTTAGTTACACACATCACTTAACTCTTCAAATGGCAGCTATCTCCAAAGCTGATATGGAAACTGGAACTATGACAAAGTCCCCACTGATCACTCCTGAGGATTTTGACACTTGGTATCAAAGAATGGAAGGCTTTATCAAGTCTCAAGATTCCAGAATGTGGGAGTCTGTTATCAATGGACCTCATGTACCATGCACCTCTTCAGCTGCTGCTGGTGGTGGCATGATACCAAAGAAGAGGGCTGACTTTTCTGATGAAGACTGGAAAAAAATTGATATTGATCAGAAAGCCATGACAGCCCTCCAAACTGCTCTTCCAAACTCCATCTATAGAGATTTCAAGAAGTGCAAGACCGCTAAACAGCTATGGGATGCACTGAAACCGATGCATGAGGGTTCAAATGAAGCCAAGGAGAACAAGAAGGATCTCCTAAAGCAGCAGTTTGAAAATTTCACCTTCAAGACAGGTGAAACCATGACTCAACAATATTTCAGGTATGTTGAGATTGTGGATACTCTGGCTGATGTTGGGGTAACTATTGAGAACAGGGATATTGTTAGGAAGTTCATGTCCTCTCTTCCAAGACAATGGACACACTACTGTGTGGTCATTAAGAGGACTAAAAACCTCAAGACCCTTACTCTCACTGAGTTATCCTATATAAGTCTCATTGAGTTCCCATCTTTGGACCGTGGGAGATGGAGTAACTTCTGTGGTCTGTACAAGTCTTTTTGTTTCACTAATTACTACTATTCCAGATACGTCATGGTACGGGATTATTTGGACTACAAAAGCAAACCAGATTGTAGAGCAAGATCTGATAAGTAATAGTCAACAAATTGGTATTCATTTATCAACAGATTTTTTTCTTCCGTTTGAATTCATTTCAATAATTCTTTTAGTTGCGTTAATCGGCGCAATTGCTGTAGCTCGTCAATAATAACTCTTTAGAACTGTAAAACCCTTGTTATGAGCTATCACATGTATTTCCTTTTTTCTATTTGACTTTGTATATAAAGTATAAATTCTTTATTAGTTCGATCTATTCCCAATATATTCCTTTATTCCATTACTCGTTATATTCTAGTCAATCCAATTGGTTAAATTGTTGTTCATATTGAAATGAATCGAGATTGATAAGGAGTTGGTTAATGATGCTCGAACATGTACTTGTTTTGAGTGCCTATTTATTTTCTGTCGGTCTATGGATTGATTACAAGTTGAAATATGGTTAGGGCTCTTATGTGTCTTGAACTTATATTAAATGCGGTTAATCTAAATTTTGTAACATTTTCTGATTTTTTTGATAGTCGTCAATCAAAAGGAGCCATTTTTTCTATTTTTGTTATAGCTATTGCAGCTGCTGAAGCCGCTATTGGACTCGCTATTGTTTCATCAATTTATCGTAACAGAAAATCAACTCGTATAAATCAATCGAATTTATTGAATAAGTAATATTATCATATAAATTATCTTTTTCATAAATTCATTCAAATTAGCATGTCTGCTACGTAAGATATGATCATGTTATCACAAAGATAAGAAATCAAAGTATTTTGGCACTGTCAATCCAGAAATAGATAAAAAAAACTCGGGGAACTCATCGATTCATCTAGTACTAGTATTTAAATATATAATTCATTTTTCAATTTACTAGATTGAAACTTTATCACGTTCAAAAATGGATAGATCCAATGTCGCATTCAGTAAAGATTTATGATACATGTATCGGGTGTACTCAATGTGTCCGAGCCTGTCCTACGGATGTATTAGAAATGATACCTTGGGACGGATGTAAAACCAAACAAATAGCTTTTGCTCCAAGAACAGAGGATTGTGTCGGTTGTAAGAGATGTGAATCCGCCTGCCCAACAGATTTCTTGAGTGTTCGAGTTTATTTATGGCATGAAACAACCCGCAGTATGGGTATAGCTTATTAATACATTACAGAAACCCCTACTTGAGTCCATTTTTTTTTACCGCCAAAACCTGTGCTAAAAAATATCTTATTTTTGGGCACAGGTTTTTCTGGTCCAAGTGTATCTTGTCTTTACCACGAACAAATTTCCTTGGTTAACAATAATTGTAGTTTTACCAATATTTGCAGGTTCCTTAATTTTCTTTCTTCCCCATAAAGGAAATAGGGTAATTAGGTGGTATACTATATGTATATGCATGTTAGAACTTCTTCTAACAACCTATGCATTTTGTTATCATTTTCAATTGGACGATCCATTAATCCAACTAGTAGAGGACTATAAATGGATCAATTTTTTTGATTTCCGTTGGAAATTAGGAATAGATGGACTGTCTATAGGACCCGTTTTATTAACAGGATTTATCACTACTTTAGCTACTTTAGCGGCCTGGCCTGTTACTCGGGATTCTCGATTATTCCATTTCTTGATGTTAGCAATGTACAGTGGTCAAATAGGATCATTTTCTTCTCGGGACCTTTTACTTTTTTTCATCATGTGGGAATTAGAATTAATTCCAGTTTATCTACTTCTATCCATGTGGGGAGGAAAGAAACGTCTCTACTCAGCCACAAAATGTATTTTGTACACGGCGGGGGGTTCCATTTTTCTCTTAATGGGAGTTCTGGGTGTCGGTTTATATGGTTCTAATGAACCAACATTCAATTTTGAAACATCAGTTAATCAGTCGTATCCTGTGGCTTTGGAAATCATATTCTATATTGGATTTTTTATTGCTTTTGCTGTCAAATTGCCGATTCTACCCCTACATACATGGTTACCAGATACCCACGGAGAGGCGCATTACAGTACTTGTATGCTTCTAGCCGGAATTTTATTAAAAATGGGAGCGTATGGATTAATTCGGATTAATATAGAATTATTACCACACGCTCATGCTATATTTTCTCCTTGGTTGATGATAGTAGGCACAATACAAATAATCTATGCAGCTTCAACATCTCCCGGCCAACGTAATTTAAAAAAAAGAATAACTTATTCCTCCGTATCTCATATGGGTTTCATACTTATAGGAATTGCTTCGATAACCGATACGGGACTCAATGGAGCTATTTTACAAATAATACTCAGTGGATACCAGATGGAGATGAATATGCAAAATTCATCTGGTAGCTCCAACACTCATCAGAGTTCAGCCTTTCATGTGGTTGAAAGGGATAGTAGGGAACCACAGCATCATCTCATCTGCTACCCTGAAACCTCACAAAAGAGATACCTAGAGAGAACTACATCCAAGGAAGTCCCTTCCAAGAGACAAGTTCTTCTTAATATTTTGTCTCCACTGATGAAAGTTCAGGTAACTTTCTTTTCACTCTTGAATACCTGGACTATATCCATCCAGATGATCTGGAGTACATGGAGATAGTCTAGCAAATGGCTCTTCTCACTCACAGAGCCCAGAAGTTCTACAAGAGGACTGGGAGAAGGTTTCCTAGCAATGCTGCCAATGGCAAGTTTGGGCTGGACAAGAGCAAAGTCAAGTGTTACAACTGTAACCAGATGGGACACTTTGCTAAAGAATGCATGGAACCTAAGTCAAATGGTGGCCAAGCTTCATCCAGGTCAAACTACACTAAAGGATGGAACTAGAATAAGAAGCCAAGACAGCAAACTGCAGTTGTTGTTGAAGACGGAGGCTTTGACTGGAGCTTTCAAGCTGAAGATGCATCTCCAAACCAAGCACTCATGGCTGATCATGATGAAGCCAAGGTACTTGGACATCTTTGCTCTCCTGAATGTATTACTAAAGTAAATAGATACAGGTCCTACAACTTGGAAATGAAATATGATATTGAGTCTTTAAATATTTTAAAAGCTGATTTTAAAAGAGCTGAAAATGACTATAAACTTAAGATAGAAGATCTAGAGAAAACAGTTTCAACTCTTAAACATGAGCAAACAAACTACAGGACTCAAATAAAGGATCTCATTACCAAGTTGACTGAATGCCAGGCTGAGCTTATGATCAGCAAAGCCAGGGCAGAAAAATGTGTTCTTGAAGAAGAGACCTTCAAGAACATGATATTCTCATCTCTGCATGCAAAAGTATGTTATCAGAAGAAGCAAGGACTAGGATCTAGTGAGATAGCTCCTCCACACACTCTACTATTAGTCAGATATCCTAGGTGTGGATCTAGTCAAGATGAGCTGCCATCCATAGTCCCTAGTGATGAAGAGGATGAAGAGGAGAAGGTGAGGGATGACTCTGAGATAGTGAAGAGAGTCAATCCAAAAAGGGTCACCATGCTCCTAAGGAGGAAAAAGAAACTGGTTTGAGCAAAACCAAGAGAAAGAACTTGATCAGAAGAGCAAAGAGAAGATCCAGAAAAGCTCAAGAGATCCAGACCACCTTTGATCCCAAACAAAAACAAGTATTTATCTCTGTAGGGTTAAGGTGATGAAAGCTAAAGATCCTGTCAAGAATTCTAGTACCAAGAGTTCTACTTCAGCTTCAACGCACTCCAGCAACAACAAGAAGACTGATCAGCTGTGTGTCACTGCTACACAGCCTGAACCATCCATTTCAAAGAGCAAGCTTCACCCTAAGAAGCCTACTTCATCATCTGAAAAGGTGGAGAAAGAAAAGGAAAGTGTTCAAGCTCAGCCTTCTTTGGGAAAGAAGACTCTCAGAAGGAAAGATTTGGATTGTGTTATGTGTGGTAGTACTTCACATATGGCTAAGGATTGTCAATACAATCCTAAGAGTACTATCCATATGATTAATAAGAAAACTTCTGAAAAGAAGAAGAAACAAACAGCTTCGGAAGGAAAATTTGTTTCCTTCGGAAGCTCCAAAATGAAGAAGAAGGCAAGTAGGAAATTGCCTTCGGAAGAAAAATTGGTCTCGGAAGAAAGGAATGCTTCCGAAGCACTGAAGGTTGCTGCAGTGAAAGCAAGATCTTCCGAAGGATCTATCTCCAAAGCTTCCGAAGCTACAAAAGCTTTCGAAGTATTGAAGGTCAAGCCAAATCTTCCAAAGGTGGTGTGGAAGATAAAGGAAGACCTTGAGACTGAAAGCTCCTCTTCAGCAAAAGCAAATGATCCTTAATGCCTGAACATAGGATCACTTACTATTTCATTGCCTTCATCTGAATTTTATAAGCCCAAGACCAATGAGGCTTGGGTTTCCAAATGTAACTAAATCATCTCTGTTGTATAGGGACAGCCAAAGGCAAACAGAAATGTGTGGATCATTGATAGTGGCTGCTCCAAGCACATGACAGGCAATGAGTCCCTACTTCAAAACTTTGAAAGAATTGATGGAGGACCAGTTGCTTTTGGAGGAGATGTAGGAGGTTACATCACTGGTAGGGGCATGGTGTCAAATGGTAAGCTCAGCATTGAGAAGGTAAATTTTGTCAAGGAGCTTGGATGCAATCTTTTAAGTGTGTCCCAATTTTGTGACCAAAAACATCACATGCTCTTTACTGAGAATGAGTGCATTATTCTCAAGCCCCGGGGTTGACATTCCTCAAGAGCATATTCTGCTCAGAGCCCCCAGGAGAGGGAACATATACAAGATGGATTTGCAGGAAACATCTCCCTCTGGAGAGATTTCTTGCTTTCTGTCTAAAGCAAATAGTGATGAGTCTTTCCTTTAGCATAAAAGAATATGCCATGTAAACTTTAAGAACATGAATAAACTGATTAAGAATGATTTGGTAACTGGAATGCCAAAGAAAGAGTTTACAAGTGATGACCACTGTGTTGCATGCCTGAAGGGGAAGCAACACAAAGTTTCTCACAAGCCAAAGGAAATGAACTTTATCACTACTCCCCTACACTTGTTACATATGGATCTGTTTGGCCCCACCAGTGTAATGAGTTTAGGAAGGACGTCATACTATTTGGTGATCACAGATGATTTCACAAGATTCACTTGGGTGTTTTTCCTTAGGACTAAGGATGAAACTCCTGAAATATTAAAGAATTTCATTCTAAAAATTAAGAATCAATCTGATCACAAGGTCAAAATCATAAGATATAATCAAGGAACCGAATTCAAAAACCAAATCCTTGATACATTTTATGATGAAAAGGGTATTTCAAGATAATATAGTGCTCCCAGGACTCCTCAGCAAAAGCTGAGAGGAGAAACAGGACACTTATTGAAGCTGCAAGAACCATGTTGTCTGACTCTAAACTGCCCATCACCTTCTGGGTAGAGGCTGTCAACACAGCCTGCTATGTGCAAAATAGAGTTTTGGTAGTTAAGACACATGGTAAGACTCCTTATGAACTGTGGCACAAAAGAAGACCATTCATTGGTTTTCTCAGAACATTTGGATGTCCTTGCACCATCTTGAATACCAAAGATCAAATAAGTTTGCTGAGAAATTAGATGATGGACACTTTGTTGGGTAGTCTTCTCAAGCTAAGGCTTATAGAGTATACAATCTCAGAACTAGCATCATTGAGGAGCCAGCCAATGTGACTTTCAATGAACACACACCCTGTGTAAAAGGTTCTGGTCCGGATTGGCTGTTTGATCTTGACTTAGTTACTAACTGTTTTAATAAATCTTGTGAGAATGTTTCAAGACTACAGATAATAGGTCAACAGAAGATCCTGATCCAAGATTTGAGCTGAGAAGACCAAACAAGAAGACTACTTCAGCTCTAGTGGTGACTAACCCTGCAATTGAAGCTCCCATCAGCACTAGTATGACAAATACTGCTGATTCAAATGAATTGCCTTCAAATTCGAGCTCAGAGGCTCATAATTCAGAAGAAGGAACTTCAAATGCAGGAGGAGGAACTGGAGGTGGTGATAGTGATCAAGAATTTCTTGATGCTGAAAACCACTCCATTAAAGACAACATGAATGATGTCACACACTCATTGGATCAAGTCTCTCTTGATAAGTGTGCTAATGTTATGGGAAACACCTCATTGCCAGATTAGAATTTCTCAAATTTAGATCTGTCTAACCAACAACAAGAGGACAAGCTCATGACAGCCATGTTTGTCTACATTCTTGTTTCTTATCCCAGATAGAGCCAAAGAAGGTTGATGAGGCTTTGAAGGATGGAAGCTGGATTGAAGCTATGCAAGATGAGCTGCTTCAAATCAGAAGACAAAAGGTTTGGAACTTATGTCCTCTTCCTCAAGGGAAGAGTGTCATAGGAACCAAATGGGTATTCAGGAACAAGAAAGATGATAGGGGGATTATCATCAAGAACAAGGCTAGACTGGTTGTCCATGGATACACTCAAGAAGAAGGGATTAATTACACTGATGTCTTTGCTCCAGTTGCAAGACTTGAAGCTGTAAGAATATTTCTGGCTTATGCTGCATCCAAGGATTTCAAGGTCTACCAGCTTGATGTGAAGTGTGTGTTTCTCTATGGGGTGATTGATGAAGAAGTTTATATTAAACAACCATCTGGCTTTGTAGACCCAGATCATCCTCATTATGTCTGCAAGCTTGATAAAGCCCTTTATGGACTGCATCAAGCTCCAAGAAAGTGGTATGAGACACTATCAACATATCTCTATCTACATGGATACAAAAGAGGTACTATTGATAGAAACCTCTGAAGTTAAGAGGCTGATGCAACCAAAAGATACCAAAACAACCAAGTCTTCCAACATGCACTTTAGAACAAAGGTGAATTAGCTTCGGAAGTTTTACACACTCAAGAAAAAAAAATGCTAAGTGTAAAATCTTCCGAAGCCAAAGTTCAGAAGAAACTACTGTGGAAGCTTTACACTTAACTTGGAAAATATTCTAAGTGTAAAGTCTTCCAAAGTCAAAGACTAAACTCTTCCGAAGGTAAAAGATGAAGTCTTCCGAATATCTCAAGATAAACTCTTCCGAAGCTGTTTAAAGAGAAGACTGATCTTCTTCTGAAGAGAGAGAAAAGATACATTTTCCATCAACTTTATTATAAAGCAACCTACTTTCTGCTACATGCTCTGGTAGTTCACCTGCTATCACTAGTTGGTGAAACTTCCATACTTTATGATAAAGTAGATAAGGTCTTCGCCTGCAAGTTTCTGTTTTTGTTCCTTCTTGGCTTTTTGTAATAGGAAAGTCAGTGAGCTATGGCTTGTCATAGTCACTAGTCAAAAGGCCATCAGCCTTTTGACTTTAGGCTGATCTTCTTATCTAGATTAGTCACTTCCAACTGTCTTTTTGCATATTGACGGTTGTAGGATGTAGTATAAGTAGTCTCCGGTTCTTGTATTCAAAATATACTTGTACAACACTTGTAATAGAACTAGAGAAGCAATATACAACTTCCTTGAAAACTTTTTCTTATGCTCTTGTTCTTGTTTTACTTGTGTTTATCTTGTATCTTCAGTAAAGGTTCACAGTTCCCTATTTGAATTGTAAGGTGATCTTAAGATCCTCCTAAGTTTGTTAACTAAGTGCAAGCTTAAGTACCCTTTAATGGTCCTGCAAAGATGTTCTCACGTTGTAAATGCTAACATGAATGAATTCCAAATTACGATCTAGTTTAAAAGTTGTACCTTTGTACATAGTGTGATATTGTTCAATAGACCCCGACCTACGCCTTCCATAACGATGTAACCAATGAAATATTGTTCATTAAGATCTAGACTTCCCCAAATGATGCAAGACTCTGTTTCTAGGTAGCGTCACAATTGGATTTTTAGATTTCAGAAACACACAATTCTGAAACTTTAAACATTCCCTATCATCGCAGCGAAAATTATAACTATCAATATAAGAAACATTTTCTAAATTCTATTACATTCATGCATAAAATATCTATCAAACTATCAAAATGCTAGTCTTGAACACAACCACGTAACTTCATAGCCGTACCAAGCTATCATTCTTTATTACATCTTTCATTTACCTGTCAAGCTAATATGCATACAAAAGTTAGCGTTGCTGAGTTAGTTCTAGTTTTAAAAATTTAGAGAACTCAATAGTATATTAGTCATTTGAAAACCCCTTTAATTTTAACCAAAATCAATAGATTATACATATAGTATCTATATCATCTTTCATACTTTACATAGGTTTCCATACTTTAACACTATACTCTTTCATTTACTTTTTCTTTCTCTTTTTCAATTTATCTTATGTTTGAGTGCACATGTCAAAATTCCTGCCAGGGTGAGCAAGCAGCAGGCAAGGCGTTTAAGTATGAATGATGCAAATCCAATCAAGTGAGTAGTGCGTAAGGCAAAACTCCAATCGGGGGTGAAAAAGCAACTAATGCAAACTCTTATTGTGTTGCAAGACTTTTCGTACATTGGGCCCATTTACTATGTTTAATCACAGTTATCTTTTTTTATTTATATCTTTACCATAACGGTAATTAATCATTCGTACTTCATCATAACCATGGTTTTACTTTACAATTTATCATGCATAACACATCATCATCGCTTTCCAAAAATAATATGTGTCTATAGTTCTTTACGGTACGTATAGTTCATCAACACTACATATTTTACATAATTTTAACATCTATCATCATTCAACATCAAGTATAAGGGCAATACATACAAGCTATATCAATACGGATGGAACAAGACATATGTGGATAACTAAGTCAGTGTCGATGACTAAGTTAATGCGAACAATAGTAACAAAAGAAATACGGGTGATTAAAGCCAATGCAGATGACTAGAGTCAATGCGGGTAACAGTAACAATTGGATTTATGCATAACTACCCAATAGGGGTAATAGTACAAGCCAATGCGGGTGAACTACATGTTCATCCGCATTCAGTCACACTTAACCATCTTAACTATTAATGGGGGTAGCATTCCGGCTAATACGGGTAATTAGTCAATGTGGACCACCATCCAACTAATGCGGGTGAACTATATGTTCATCCGCATTTTCTACACATTAGAACTTTCAGAGGCAATGCGACAAATATCATTTAATGCGGGCAACAATACTCATACGCATTAGAAACCAATGTGGTGCGACTATACACATCTGTATTTGTACACTTAGCGAGTAAGATGTTAAATCAGATGACTGTTCTATGAATGCCGGTGTTGATGAATCACCCGTATTAACGTGTAAACTTTACCATTTAATTACCATGCATACCATTAGGGTTCACGCAACCCCATTGCATTATATTAACTTTGATAAAACATATAAAAATGATAACTTTTATACTTTAAATCCTTTATCCTTTAACCAATCATTTGTGGTACGCATACTAACCCCAAAATACGTAATACACATAAAAATAGGGATCTAGAACTCACCTTTGAATGTAGAACAAGATGAAAACCCTAACCTAAAGAGTAAATATCGAGATCTACACATAAACACGTAAATGTGTCAACTTTATCTATGAAATTGGTGTATAAACACCCAAATAACATAGATCTAGCCTAGATCTATCATATCACATGTAATAGTTGATACCTTTGCAACTTTCTCTCTCTAGAATGCAGCTCTCTCTAGGTTGCAAGTTGCAAAGAACTTGCATGGTGCTGCTATCTTTCTATTTATAGGAGTGTTCTAGGTGCAAACTTTCTTTTGTCCAACTTTAGTCCCTCTTTTGTTTCAAAACTTTAACCCAACCTTTTAACAAACAACAAATGGGTTTTATTTTAAAAACCGAGATGTTACAAATGAATGCCATAAACATGCAACCAATGAAATATTATTCATTAGGCTCTGGACTATGCTAGATGAATGCTATAATGATGTAACCAATAATAGGTCATTAGGCTCTTAATTACGCTGTCTGTTGAATGCCATAATGATGTAATCAATGAAATGTTGTTCATCAGGCTCTAGACTTTGCTAGATGAATGCCATTATGATGTAACCGAAGTTCATTAGGCTCTGGGCTTTGCCAGATAAATGTCATAATGATATAACCAATGAAATATTGTTTGTTAACTTTTGAGTTCTAATTTAACATTAGTATGATAATATGCTTACATGTAATCTTAATACAATATTAGTAATGGCCCAAACAAGGTTCAAACGGAAGTTCAAAAGAGGTGTCTTAGATAATCTAAAAGAGATTTTCCACAGACTAAGTGGAAGTGTAGACTAGTTTGAAGTATCAAGATAGTTAAAAGTATCAAAATAGTCATAAGTTTCAAAACAGTAAAACATAAAAAGAGGTTACGTGAACTCATTGTTTTTATTGAGTACTAATGACCGAACAAGTTGAGGTGTATTAAACCGTAGTAGATCCTAAGATAATAAAATCAGTAGAACTTGAAGAACTTGGTGCAAGACTTAAAACTTCAAGAATTTTATGAGAGAACCTTGTTCTTAATTCTTTCTAGAGAGAGAGAGAGAAACCAAGAATTAGTCTTAAATAGAGAGAGAGATGCCTTATGCATTTTCATCTTATAGGAGTCATGCCTTGTTCATACTCATATTCTATGAGATATGTCTTGTGCATTCTCACCTAATAGGAGTTATGTCTTGTGTATACTTACCTGGTAGGAATTATGTTTTGTGTATTCTCACTCTGATAGGAGACATACGAGTGATGCTCACTCAACATGAGCTTTCTACTTGAACAAGTTCAAAGATAAAGATAAGTAAAGCTAAAGTAATGATAAAGAAAAGTACTTACTAATGTATTATTAAAGAAATATAGTTATATTTAACTAAATGTGAAACTTAAAGTGATAATTAATGTTAAAGTATAATTATGTGTATGGTTATTACTTGTTAATGAATGTCAAAGACCGAGATGATAAAATATTATGTTAAAGTAAAAATTATAACTCACTCAACAATACTAATTTTACATGAATATTACTTTCATAGGTAATGGACAATAACGATGATAGCTTGGCATTGATTGAAAGGCCAAGAGTGGCATCGTAGCTAATAGTTTATGCTTAATTAAAGTTTTCATGATATAATGCTTAAAGATACATGATTAAATAAGGATGTTTTATATTCCGTTGAATAAATGAATGGAAGTTTAAAGTTTTAGAATTATGTATTTAATGTATAAACTGAATTATTGGAGACAGGACGTAGACTGTAGGCATAAACATAATGCAACTAATGTTAACTATTGTTGTTAGTGAGGGTCCCACGATACAACCTTCATAATAAATCTCTTCCGGTACAAAAATTGTAAACTAGTTTCACTCTAAGTAATACCTATCCCATGTCCAAAAATACGTTTTACATCGTATCTATCTTCAACCAATTTTGTAATAAATATTACAGTCTTTGATATGCGTAGAACATGAACTAGATCTCTCAAACATACAACGTGGCATGTATAACAACAAAGTTCTACTTGTCCCACGCCGAAAACCTCAAATGCTCGCAATTTACAATTAAAACAACCAACTGGGCAATGGGTCATAATAGATCTATATGACCCTTCACATGAGCAGTTGATCCAGACTTTGCGATTCAAGCACAAGTGATGACTAACCACGCTATTCCAAAAACCTAGTTATTACTTTACTTACTTTTTTTCAATATCGAATTATTGAACTCGTTAACAAACCTTCTAACAAACATCATAATCTCTCTTACGTATGAATCCTCAATGAATATACGTAACACCACTACCTACACAATTAATATTGTTTAGTTAACTATAAAGAGATGGCTTTTAATGATAACCAAGTGAAAGGTGATATATCGCTATCATAGCATAAAAAATGTATTTGCAAAAGCATTAATGTGAATATATTGATGATACATGATTCAACGTAGAAAAAGTATGAATGTTTCGTCTATCAAGACCATATGATTATTTTAATCTCATAAGTTATATATATTGCGCAAAAATAGTTTTCTTGGTAAGTTTCTTTCTTCTTCTTTTTTTTATTTATACCATCCCTCGTTAATTAACATAAACCCTACCATGCGCTTATCTATAAGTGGCTACATGTCAAATGATGAATTATAATTATAACTAGTACTAACTCCCTTGTGTTACGATGGTGGTGGCGTTAAACCATTAAAAATACTAACATCTAAACACTAATAAAAATAAGCATGTCGATTCTCCGAGTGCTACAACTTGATTCGCTCATTGCGACATAAACAAAACTCAATTCTCGTGCATTGTCTGTAGACATAACTTAGTTTTAAATAAATTCAATTTAAAAGTAAAAATAAAAACTCATAGACTCGGGAATACATGTTGATAAATTCAAAAGTTTATAGAAAAATCAAAATTATTTAGTAAATTAACATTGAAATGTTGAAAAATCAAAAACTGCAAAAAATTTAAAAAAATAAAACTAACCCCGAAACAAATTATATTAAAAATCAAAACTATAAAATACTACACCAAAACTAAAAATCTGTTATAGACATTACTTTACTTATCTATATAATAAAACACTACTTATCTATATAATAAAACACTATTAGCTGCAGTAATTCACAAATAATTAAGCAATGTGTTGCTGCTATTAATTAGTGGCTAATGATAAAAAATCGACGCTAATAAGTCGCCACTAATGATGCCGCCGCTAAAGGCTCTATTAGCGGCGACATTTGTCGCTATTATTATAATAATTAAAAGAATACCAGAAGACTATTAGCGGCGACATGTTGTCGCTGCTAAAGGTCATTTTAAAAAAAAAATATTTTTTTGTTTTCAGTTTTACAAACCAACCAATTATACATCTAATCCAGATTTTCGAATAACATAAAATACACTAGTGTTCATAAATGACATACAATGTTCACACGACATAAACGTTAATTAAGTAGCTTAAATTATTGTTTAACTTAAACATAAAACTACTGAAAAACAAACTTAAACATGTCATCTGATACGCTATTCATCCCCGTCATCCAAATCATCTTCGTCGGCTTGAATTGGAGCCTTTTGCGAAGCAATAAGCTGTGTAAGTTGTGATATAAAATTTGGACCTTGAAACAGACTTGAAATTTGAGTCTACAAAACAAAATATACATTATAAGTTGTTGTATTTTGACAAAGTGTATATATTATGCATCTAACTTTAAGTATATTAAGTGTTTTTGACCCGTTTAAACTAAAACCTAAATTTGTTAACTCAAATTATGTTATTTTGACCCACTATGATACAATTAACACATCCAACTTTAAGTCATTTTAATCCATTTAAACTCAAATTAAAATGTTTTTAGATATATCATGTGGTTTTGGATCATTTTGACCCGTTTTGACCCGTTTAAACTAAAAGTTAGATAAATTAAGTCTATCTTAGCGATAAATAGTCAAAATAAGCTAAACCCACTATGATACTCCTAACATATCCAACTTTAAATCATTTTGACCCGTTTAAACTCAATATATGTCTTCTGAATCATTTCGACCGGTTTAAACTAAATTTTAGATAATTTAAGTCTATTTTAACGATAAATGGTCAAAATAATATAAACCCACTATGATACAGTAAACACATTCAACTTTAAGTCATTTTAACCTGTTTAAACTCAAATTATGTCAACTTGACCCATTTTGACCCTTTTAAACAAAAAGTTAGATAATTAAGTATATTTTAGCAATAAAGGGTCAAAATAACCTAAACTCATTATGATACACTAAACACATCTAACTTTAAGTCATTTTAACCCCAAACTCAAATTATATCATTTTGATCCGTTTAAACTAAAACTTAGATAAGTTAAGTCTATTTTAACGAGAAAGAGTCAAATAACCTTAACTCACTATGATACAATTACTTGCGTAAATGACTGAGGTGTTTGTTTTTGATCATTAAGAAAAGAAGTCGACCCTGCAGATGATGATGGTTTACGCCCAATCCCCATGATATGACCACGCCGTTGTCCCAACACCGACTCAAAAACATCAACTTCATTCGGTGTTGACGAACTACTTTCTTCATTTTGAGATTGACTTAGCTCATCAAATCGTTCCTTTAATTGGTTTTGTGTTAGTTAACAAAATATATTAACAAATTTATATATATATATATATATATATATATATATATATATATATATATATATATATATATATATATATATATATATATATATATATATATATATATATATATATATATATGAAAACTATACTTTATAGAAACACTTACATATTGTTGCTCTGCTAGCTCGCTATCAAAGGTCCCATCTTTACCGGTGTGAGTATCATGAAACGTTTCAAGTTTGCTCTTATTCTGTTTAATAATAAGAACTATATATATATATATATATATATATATATATATATATATATATATATATATATATATATATATATATATATATATATATATTAAAAAATACTTATATATAATACACAAACATATAATTTAAAACACTACCTTCTTGTAATAATAACTACTATATAAAGCAGTCCCTCCACGGTTTGTGTATTTTTGTTTTTGGTGATTTATTTTGTTTGAATTTGACGCATTTTAATATGTTTCACTCATGAAATAGTCAACGGTTTTCTTCCAATTTTCATGATTCATGCATGTTGGAGGGTTGACCCTTGATTGTTCTATATTTTCATATCCTCCAACACATTCAAAGTGTTGTTTTGCTACGTTTTTTCGGTCTCTGAATCGCTTGAGAAAGATCGAACGAATTCCACCCTGTATTTGAGCGCGTTCATGATCTCGCAAAATCTCATCAAAGTTAAAGCGTCCCTACATTTCAGTTAAACAAAAAACAGTTAGTTAAGTAAAAAACGAATAATAAACATAGAACTTATAAAAAGTGACCACCATATGCTCTTCCAAGTCATTCTTCTGAGCATCGGTAATAATTTCATAAGGACGTACATTAAAAGGAAAATTGGCCTCCATATATATCCCCACCTCGCGAACAAATATATCATTAAGTTCACAGACAGGGATATACGTGGCAGCTCTATCAAAAGGGAGATATAAAGTCTCCCCTTTTTGGCCACCTTTTGCTGCAACTTTTTGTTTTTCTCATTCCCTCTTGTTTTCCAGGAAGGCGTACCTGCAATTATAATAAAAATTCATTGGTTACAATATATATTAATAGTAAATGAATAACCATATTAAATAAATAAATTATTTACCATCTAACTCATGACCTACGGGATCGCGAAATGGAGAAAGTGGTGGATCCCCCGAACCATCACCTCCATGACTCATGACATCAGCCATGAGGTATACCAATACAATCCACAGTGATATCATATCTTGAAAAATTATAAGATATGCAACACATAGTTAAAACAATTCAATTTTGGGCAGGTATTTCTAAGCTCATGGTGATTAGAATGATGCCATGAAACCTAAAATCTAATAATGCACAATAATTAAAAATTATTAAGAAAATCAAAAGAAATGTGATATTGTTTGAACAAATTATAATATTATTACAACTGGTTCAAACAATGTCACATTTTGTTTGAGTTTCTTACTAATTTCTTTTTTTTGTTCGTTATAGCTAAGTACTATTGCTTAAAATGTAATACATTCATAGGAATTAAAAATATAACACCTAATTACTAAAATTTATTAATAAAATAACACAACTAAATAATAACATATAATCAAACTCCACCCAAAACACTTTTACCTAATAACACAACTAAATAACATCTAATCAAACTTCAACAGATATTATCAAATCATTTTTCAACCAATATAGCAACAAACAAGCATTCTCTTGTCAAAGTGTAAAAAATAAACTAAGTTAAATCTAATTAGTAATCAATTTCCAACCAATTAAGCACATAAATTAACACCTATTTACTAAAAGCTATAATAAAATAACAGAACTAAATAACAACATATAATCAAACTTCAACCAAAACACTTTTACCTAATAACACAACTAAATAACATCTAATCAAACTTCAACCAACATATTTTTTACCATCTAAACAACTAGTCTAGCAAACACCAAATGCCCAAATAATTTAAATTATATTTAAACAATTTTTAACAACTAAGAAATCTAAACAATTTTCAAGCATACTCTAAACATTTTTCAAATCATTTAAATGAGACGACAAACCTAAATGTTGGTGAGATCTAGAGAGTGAGATGGGTGAGAAAGAGCTACTGAAGCAGTCCAGCGCTCCTTGAAGGTGGTGGAGGGTGGCAGCCGTTGTTGATGGTGGCGGAGGGTGATGTGGCTCCTGTTGATGGTGGCGGAGGGTGATGCGGTGGTCATTGACGACGGTGGAGGGAGATGCAGCGGTCCTCGTTGACGGTAGCGGATGTTGATGCGGCGGTTTCGTTGTCGTAGTCGGCTAAGTTCGGGAGAAAGTGAGATTTGGAGAGGTAGGGCAGGGGATGAGAAGCTGGAGGGAAATAGGCGTGTGATTTTGGTTTTAGAGCAACAGCGGCGGCAGGTCGCCGCTAATGGTGTCGCCGCTATTGCCTTATGTACGATGAATCCTCAACCGTTAGATCTGGATGCTAATCGATGGCTAGATTTAGTTGTATCGTGCGCGGATGGATCATCAATTAATGGCGACGACTTGTCGCCGTTAATAGTGTTGCCGCTAATAGTGTCGACGCTAATAGTGTCGACGCAAATGAATATGTCGCCGCTAATAGTATCGACGCAAATGAATGTGTCGCCGCTATTGCCAAGTGCATTGTTCTCTTAGCTACAATGTTTCTTAAATGATTAGAAAGGTGACTCACAACCCAATAAATCGATCGCAGGTCAGATGACCACGTGTTGATTGATTTGGTTTCCACCGCCTCAACCCAACAAAAGATGGTCACCGTTGCTGAGTGTTGTGTTGAATTTTCCATTGAATCTTATTTCAAAATTGGGCATAAAAATCTGTTTTTTCTTCTTGATTCAATATTAATAGTGGCATGGTTATTGTAATGCATTACTTAGATTTTACTTGGCAAAACCTTCAGTTTGATTCTGTTAGAATTTATTTTAAATGATTAGGTTTATGTTACATTGTAGAAGACAGGGAACTGATTGTTCAAGTTTGAAGTAGTAAACCTTTCAGTTTGCAGTAAACCTTTAAGCATTTTGACCACTCTTTTTGGTTGATCAACTTGGAGAAGTGAGCGATGATGAATAGCAAACCCCCGTTACCAGCAAGCCTTTTCGCTTCCTCCAAGGTGGAAATTTTACTAAAAGTTTCAGTTTCCCTGCGTTAACACCGTTTTACACTGCTCAATGTGGTTATTTGGTTTCATTTTCAGAATCCTTGTCTTATTTCCCATTGTGTGTGTTTTATGTAACTGAGATTCCATGTTTTTTTTTTTAATTTTCTGTGTTAACGCTGTTGCCTTTTGTACTGTTTGGTAAGAGTTCATTTGACTTTATTCTACTGATGCATTCATTTTAATTGCTCTGTTTGGTAGTTTGGTTTGGTCTTTAGTGAACTTAATTTTCATTGTTTGTGCTCACCTGCTTTCACATACCTCCTAAATGTTTAAATTGAAGTCTTTAGTATATTGAGAAAGCATAACGATGCAACTAATATGCTTACCTTTAGTGTCATTTGATACATGGTGATGAGTTATTTATTTAACAGATTTCATTTTATTTTGTCTACTTTGAGATAGCATGAGATTGCATCTAATATGGTTGTCTGTTGTGTTGTTTGATACGGTTTGATGATTTGTGCCTATGGGTTGCTTATTTATTTGTTTGCAATTGATATAATTGCCATATTTGGCTTCATGGATTTTTAAACTGTGTTACTCTGTAATGACAATTGGATTCAAATTCTTTTAATGTTTCTTCATTTTGATTTATTATTTTTGGATGTGGTTCTGTAGGACATATAAGTCATGGTTTGATGCATTTTTGAATTTGTTTTTTGAAATAAATTATCAAATATCTTATGATTATAATGCTATGTTTTATCGCGCTCATAGGGGTTTTGCTTTTCTATTGATTTTTGGGCTACGTTCTCTCTTTGTTTATTTTTTGTGTTCTCTTATGAACAAAAGGAATTAAAACAATGTTTATGCTGTTTGCATGGTCTTTTGATTCCCTTGATTTGTATTTTATGGTTTCTATGTGCCTTCATCTATGGCATGAGTGTTATTGCTCATGGTTATGTTTTTAAGCTTGCAATACCTCTGTAAAAAAGCATCAAAAATTATTTGCGGAGTTTGGTTGTTGTTGGTTGAAGGTATAATTG
This sequence comes from Flaveria sonorensis, assembly GCA_025506505.1. Classification (NCBI taxonomy): domain Eukaryota; kingdom Viridiplantae; phylum Streptophyta; class Magnoliopsida; order Asterales; family Asteraceae; genus Flaveria; species Flaveria sonorensis. The sequence continues at coordinate 45,296,407 of CM046432.1, forward strand.
CAAACTACTAGGATCTGACTTCTGAGGTAACCTATCTCAATGAAATTGCATCAGTGTTTGTGTTATTTTGAATGATGTCACTTGTAGTCATGTTAGTTTAGTGCTTATGATTTGGCCAACCCAAATGGGTCTACTGTAAATTGTTATTAGTATTATTTTTGTTTACTTTTTCACTTTGCAAGAGATACATGAAGAGACTTCATACTAATGATCGATGTTATGCTTGATCCAACTAAAAAAGTAGAGCATTAGTGTGTATTTCAAGATTTTAATGAAAAAATATACTAATCTTCTATGTCTGTACATATTGACATGTTACACATATTGGAAGGTTTTTGAGTATCTTATTGTGTGCTACTGTTTTTACATATAGGCTCTCACTTCTATGGTCCAAGAAGCAATGTAGTATACTGATGAGACAACATATATTGAAACTAAGATCGAGGTACTCAAAACACTAAACCGTGTATAAGCGGGGAAGGTGAGCATGATGATCTTAATTTGAATAAGTTTTTTCTGGTTTTAGAAAAACAAATATAAAAAAACAAAAGCAACTAATCAATTATTAAAAATCAACCGAATGAGATATGAACTAGGGTTGTATGCGTCAAGTTGTAAACCTTATCTGCAAAGGCGAATATAAATCTTGTGTTTTGTTTCCACTCATATAGTATTTATCAAAAGAAAATTGTCATTGTTAGTGGATAACTCATGCATATTTTTTTGAATTGAGTAATTAAATCATCAAAATAAGTCATTATTAGATTTTTTTTGTCAAGAAAAAAATGGAGGAGAGATGTGATGGTTGAGATTTCTTAAATGTACAATTTAAATAAAATATGTAAGGACCTTCAAAGACAATACATATTGATCTCGTGAGGAGAATGCCGAATGTAATCGCTTACGGAATTCTAACTAGAAAGATTAAACAACAAAATGAAGAAGATTCAAGCAACACATGTAAAAAAACTTCAACTCTATTGCTCTCTGATTTAAAAGTACATAAGTTTCGCACGAAATCAGGAAAAATAATTAATTACATCAGAAGCAAACAATTTATGCTAAACACAAAAAGGTCTCGCGTGAGAAGTTCTCGCGTGGATAAAAAGTACTCGCGCGACTTCTTTGTCTTCAATATCTTCGTTTGATTTCCCGAGCCTCTAGGTTCAATCCCTACAATCACCCCTTAGGTTCGGTGAATCAACTCTTTAAAAGTCCATGTCCGCAACTTTAAAACTACCCCCGTAAGCGTACATCTTATTGTCTAGGGCCTTCGTAATCAAACAACCATACCGTGCTTCTAAAAGATGAACCGATTCATCAGCTGTAATCGAACATACCGCAACTTCATCAAATCGTCTCTTCCAAACTTCAGCAGATCCACAGGGTCGATGATACGGTTATCCTTATCCATACAATGAATTACTACATGCCCAACCCCTTTTTCACAACCTCACCATATGAGCTTAGCCAAGCTGTTAAACGGTACTAAGGCATGAATAGGAATCTTCTGTGCGTATCTAGGATGCTTGTAAACTCGTATCTTCATAGGCTTGTTGGTGTTTGGATCTATACGAGTCTCATCCTTAATGACTTTGGATTTGGCAGTCTTAAAGTCCTTGAAGTTAGATTTACTCTGTCTCCAAATCATGTTCCTGATCCAGTTAGCCTTTCCATAGTTGATCGCATTAATAAATGGAACACAACCCATAGCATAAAAATCAGAAGCTCTCGGTGTATGAAAGTCATGCTCGTCTTGATAATATTCTATTGCTCCTTGTCTCTTCACCACATACATCTTTTTCTCACTATCATAAGCCTAACTAATGATCAGATCTGAATTTTCTTACCATGTGAACGGTTTGGAATGTCTAAGTATATGTGTATAGGCTGGTGGTGGTGGTGCATCAATTGTAAGATTCCCAACCTGACGTACTGCTCTTTGTCTAGTAAGATCACCAGTCTTGTCAGTCGGTTGCTTAGCTCCAGTATCATCTACAATCTCTCCTTCCTCAACCAAGATTTTAAGAATAAACTCTGAAGACTATTCCCAAACATATCTGTGTAATCCATAATTTCTTCCAAATCATCAAATGGACCAAAATCTTCATCAGATTCTTGGGCAAGAATTTGTTGCTGGAAAGTATAAATCTCTTTCACATACAAAGCTTCAGTAGAAGGATCCAAAGGTACATAATCATCTGGATCATCAGATCTTGGTCTAGAGACATTAGCAAAACCTGATGAACCAGACGGACCAGCAGCTGAACCTACCTGATCATCATCATCTCCTTTCTTCTTCCCTTTATCATCATTACCATCATCACCACCACCATCATCATCATATCATCCTCATCACTAATCTCATAATCCACCATATCTAAGTCATAATCATCATTAGCAGGCTCAGCAAACTGCACATCATGCTCAGGCTTAACAAACGGCTCACTAATGTGATGAACTACGGGTTGATCCTCAATAATCTCATCAAGTATTATGTTAGACAGTTCTTGATCAACACCGGTAGTCTCTATTGCTTTCTTATATGCAAAGGATCAGTAATGGGATCAATAATAGTAGCAGGATCAGTATCAACATCAGGACCAGCAGATTGCTATCTGCTAGACTCTCCAAACTTCAGTAGTTCTTTGCTGAGAAAATGTAAATGGAACTCTAGAAGTGAAGTCTCTGATGTTATTCTCTAGAATCTAAACATAGCTGAATATAAATTGTTGTTGATGTTCAAGATTCTTTATCTTCTCATCTTTCTCATGTCCCTATCTATACAATCGTCAATCAACTAAGTCTTTTCTAACATCTCTTTCTCTAAGTCAATAACTCTCTGCTTAAGTGAAACTCACGTAGGTGAGTCAGATAAAGTTTCAGCATGGTCCTTGGCTCTGGAGTAGTATTGAAGAAATCATCCATACCAAACATATCGTTATGGTCTTGATCTCGAAGGTGTACTCATCACATCATCAGTAATGGGAATTGGAGTTGATGTTATAGTAAGGTGTACTCTCGAAGAAATCATCCATACCAAACAATCACCGGTATGTCTTGAAGAATAGACTCACTAACAAAAGACAGGTGGCTCAGACTACACAAAAGAATATCAGGACTCAGACACAGGAATATCACTAACGATCATCAGGGTCCGACACTTACAGGTAACACCTCGTCCTCTACCCCTACCACGTGGACTACTATCAGAATCAGCCCTTTCCCTGGCCATTCTCTTATTCCACCTTTGTGTTGAGGGTGAATCCTCAGGGACAAAATATGTGTCTAAATCCACAGTAGTGCACTTAGTTAGTGTAATTGGCACTCTGGGTCTTTCTTGGAAAATAAACGGAACTTGTCCAATCCGATCACTATTAGTATCACTGAACAAAGAATCGACCTCTTCTTTAATAGTCATTCTAGTAGTTTGAGAACTTCCTGGAGCATCATCAGGAGTTCTAGAAGAAGGACCAGCTTGATCAGTCTATTGTGGCTCAGTAGCATCTTGTTGGTAAGAGGGCTGATCATCTAGTTAATATCCATCAATAAATCTCCCAAGTTTGGCAAAATTATCACCCTTCCACACATTCCCTCGTGATCCCATTAGATATGTAAAAATATCTTTCTTCATCACCGTAACAGCGTAGGTGGAAGAATTAGATACAGCTAACTCAGGATGAGTAGCTTTCACGATCATCTGAATAAACCAGGGATACATGATAAACTTCTTCCTGGTAGATGCACTACATTCTCTTCATTCAGAACAAAAAAAATAGCCTTGGATATGCTATAAGGTAAGTCATCGACTAATAATACTAGCAGTGATCCAAATATAGCACTCAGACTGTTTAATCCCGCCTTTAGGTTGCTTAAACAGTGAAAAACCACATCAAACAGATACTTCCAGAATGGAGGTAAATGCTTCTTCTCGAATGATGGATAACGGTGGTCATAACCCATTCTCTGTAAGCAATCCCATGCAACATCATCATCTAACTTCACGGGAGCATTAGGCTGATCTTCTAATAGTAAGACACTATTGATCACCTATTGATCACCTGAGAGTAATAACAATCATCTTCTCTTTCACCGTAGCAGTGATACATGGTTTCCCTTAAGAATCTCTCTTGTTTGCTGTAAATAGCCAGAACGGATCGAGAACATCAATGTATATAGTTGGGTTGGCTGTCATAGCATGAAATGTGCATGAAGTCTTCAACCCGTCTATAAGTGATCTGAATAACGCCTTGTCATCGGGTATATCACTGAGAAATGTCACGAAGTTATGGTTTTTGTTAAAAACCATTTGTCTCGCCATCTGAAAACAAAAATTAAACAAGCATTATTAGTAACCAAGTTAATATTTTCAGACTTTGAAAAATTTTAAAAATTTCAAAAATGTTAAACTTTTCGCACAACCAAGAACTTTTCGCATACCATTAGTTCCTCTTTTAAATTTAACTTCTCGCGTGACTAGTATTCGATCGTATGAACTTAAATTTGACCAAAAGTTAACTACTCGCGTGACAAGTCAAAGATTCCCAAGTGATTCGCGTTTGTTTATATTCATGTAAACTATTCGCACACGACAAGTTCAAAAATTCAATTTTCAATTAAGGTCATTTCAGGGAGTTTTAACTACTGAAACATGTTCGATTAGTGTCGATTAGGTTGGTATTAAGGTTTATTATGATTAATTTCATCCAATTTCATGTGCATTTGTCCATTTAGATTTAGTTACTCATCAAACTCACTTAAATCTAAACAATAATCAACAATATACCTTTTCTAACACTTAGATATCAATAAACTAACACAATGAACATGTATATCAAGTAATATGAAGTATCAACACTTAGAGTTTTAGATGAAAAATCAACAGTTATTTGATGCAAATAGTTGACTATTCGCACAACTGTTCATTTTATAACCTTGAAGTCAGTACTCGCATAAAGTGACCTTTCGCACCTGATGAACTTCATAACCTTTTTGAAAATTTTTAACTTTTTCAATTTTTGTTTATTTTTGTTTTTCCTTTTGATTTATTATGTTTATTATCATATTTAACCAAGTGTTAATCATTAACTATAAACCCTTAATTTTAAGAACACATTAGGTAAAACAAAATGAAACAAATTAAAACCAATAAAAACTTAGACTTATAACTTAAAATGTTTTTGTAAAATTTCAAGTATAGGATCATATTTCTTTGAAATCGATTATTAACATCATCAAACTGTATTTAGAATAAGACTGGTTAAGTTGATAGTCAATATGATTTATCCAAAATAAACTCAAACTTCAATTTTACTTAGGCACATATGTTATGATTATTATCATGTTTTTGATTATTTATATGAAACCAATGGATCCCACAATCAAAAATACTATAAAACTCCTATCCAACTTCAAGACACTTTTTGAGATTTCATGCCCCCAATTTAACTTAAACCTTTTATCTCTAATCAGTATTCTCAAGATTATTATCTTCTGTATAATATCTATTTAGAGCATAACTAGCTTGAGAAACATTTCTGAACACAGAATATTAACATTGTAGGACTTATTAATAGCCAGTCGAACTTATGTTATGCCCTCTCAAGACGTTTAGGACTTATATACCAATCCGGACTTAGATGCCCCATTTTTTGATTTTACCTTCCGTGTCAGAACATATTCTGAAAAAGAAAATATTTATTATATAGTATGTACGTATATGACATATATTTTATTATTGTGCACATTGGCATCTTTTATTCCTATATGATGGCCTTTGGCATCTTTTTGCTCTTTTATCGTTTTTCAATTTTCTTCTTTCGTTGTTGCTTGTTTTTCATCTTAATCTCTTTTCTTTATATATATATATATATATATATATATATATATATATATATATATATATATATATATGTGTGTGTGTGTGTGTGTGTGTGTGTGTGTGTGTGTGTGGAATACCCATGAAAATCAACAGATCAGAAAGTAATTGGCATGAGTATGACTAAACTTTAACACTCAGTCTGTCTTAGCATGAAATTAGTGTAACCACAAAACCTTGATGCACAACCCACTTCACTCATAGAGATTTAGTTTTAGTGCATCACAGAGCATAGTGCTTTTTAGTTTTGGAAGTCGAGCCTATTAACATATCAAACATAATCCAAGTTAGTTCATTTTTAAGCTATTGTATGTAATATATCAAAATCAACAAATGTATTATTATTTCCTATTTAACATTGAAAACTCATGTTATAAACTTTTGAACAAAATCTTTTTGAAATGTTTTAACTTTACTCTCCCTAAAACCAAAATCTTTTTTGATACATTTTTAAATTCCTCCACCTAAAATTATGATTATCTTCCTAGAAAATTACAATTTTAACAAAGATAACATAAAAATATTTTTGATAGAGGGTGTATGGTTAATTAACCAAAGTTAATCATTCCCGGAGATTGAACAAGAAAATCGAACAAGGAATGATCAAATGCCTTGGTAAACAGATCAATAATATTTTCATCTGATTTGACTTGTTCAAAATAAATAAGCTTTTGATGAAAACAATCACAGATAAAATGCATTCGGATGTCAATGTCTTTTTTTCGGGTGTTGAATAAGATTCTTCATGATGTTTAGAACTTTAAAATTATCACACCAAATTTTGGTGTTGTAAATGTTAAGACCAGAATCAACAAGTTGTTGTCGAATCCAAACAATCTGGGAACAACTACTTTGCAGCCATGTATTCAGCTTCTATAGTGGATGTGGAAACAGTGTGCTGCTTTTTGCATTGCCATGAAAACAACCTATTCCTAAGAAATTGACATCCACCTATTGTTGATTTGCAGTCCAAATTACAACCACCATAATCACTATAAATATAAACATATAAGTTAAATTCAGAATTTATAGGATACCAAAGTCCAAGTTTTGGTTGGCCTTTGAGATACTTGAAATCCGCTTGACAACTTTCATGTAGACTCTTTAGGATTACTCTAATATCGTGCACACCGACATATAGGAAACATAATGTCAGGCATACCGGTAGTGAGATACATCAGGGATCCAATCATTTATCGATACAAATGTTGATCAAGATCGTCACCCTTGAGATCAGAAGATAAAGTAGGACGAGAAGACATTGGAGTTGGTGTAATCTTAGAATCATGAAATTTGTATTTGTCCAGAATACTATGAACATACTTTTCTTGATGTATGGGAATACCCTGGTCATCCTGTTTAACTTGAATACCCAAGAAAAATGAAATTTCTCCAAGAGAGCTCATTTTGAACTTTTTTTTCATCACTACTTCAAATTCCTTACATAATTCTACATTAGTAGATCCAAAAATAATGTCATCAACATAAATTAGGACAAGAATGAGGTCATCACCATTCTTCCTTATAAATGAAGTTTGGTCAATAGCAACTCTTATATAACCATTTGCAAGCAAATGTTCAGTGAGTGTAGCATACCAAGCACGAGGTGCTTGATGTAGCTCATAGAGTGCTTTGTTTAACTTATAAACATAGTTGGGATGATCTGGATCCTCAAAACCAGGCAGTTGACAAACATAGGTATCCTCTTTCATTTCTCCATACAAAAATGCAATCTTGACATCCATTTGGTAAACCTTGAAGTTCATGTATGAAGCATAAGCCAGAAATATACGTATTGCTTCAAGTCTAGCAACCGGAGCATAAACTTCTTCATAATCAATCTTGATATCCATTTGGTAAACCTTGAAGTTCATGTATGAAGCATAAGCCAGAAATATACGCATTACTTAAGGTATAGCAACCGGAGCATAAACTTCTTCATAATCAAGACCTTCAACTTGATAGAACCATTGTACAACAAGTCTGGCCTTGTTGCGAACAATAACACCTTTCTCATCCATTTTGTTGTGAAATATCCATTTAGTTTTGATAAGCAGCTTATCTTTTGGAAGCTCACACAGATGCCAAACATTTAACTTCTTAAATTGCATCAGCTCGTCTTGCATGGCCTTAACCCAGCTATTCTCTTTCAGAGCCATTTCTATATTCTTTGGCACAATTTGAGAAATAAAGCAAGTATATAAGCATGTATTTATTGCCCCTGATTCACTTTGAGTGTTAACGCCTTATGATAATGGACCAATGGAGGCATTAGTCGGATGATCCTTATGTATTCTCAACTCAGGGATAAGATCTTCATAAATAACTTCGTCTAAGTTGGACATGTGACCAACAGGTTCACAAACATTATTTCCTCCTTCTGGCTGATAAACAATATGTTCCTGCTGAGCTATGTCATTATCAATAGATAAATCTTCAAATGGAACTTGAATTGTATCAATTGGAACCCTGTGTAGAAGAAGAACTTGGATCAGACCCTGTGGAGATTGTTCAACAATTGGATCAATTCAGATTTAGAAACCTGATTCATCAGAATTTGGTTGAACCGCTGATATTGTGAAGATGAAGGTACGTCTGAAGATATTCCTTTATATGAATGGTCCAACGTCATAGACAATGCATTTGTTTGTCAAAGGTTAGTAGCTGTCAGACACAATAGAGATCGATAAAGAAGTTCAAAAAATGAGACATTTCAAATAATAGACTATCATCCCATCCTGCTACTTTGGTAGCTGAATATCCATCAAATACATCATATGCTTTTTCATCAAATTTTGATTTTAAATAGATGTGTGTATTAAAGTACAACAACATCCAAGTGTCTTAAAATATTTGACTTTAAGTTTATGTTTAAAGAATATTTCATAAGGAGTCATGTTTTTTTTTGTTTATTTATTAGAACACGATTCTGATTATAACATGCAGTATTAACAACTTCAGCCCAAAAGAATGAAGGTAGTTTGGTTGCTGATAGCATTGTTCGAGCTACTTCGATCAACGTTCTGTTTCATCTTTCAGCAACTCCATTTTGTTGTGGAGTTCCTGCAGAACTAAATTATCTCGCTATCCCCTTTGAATCACAAAATTCATTCAAAATAAAATTACAAAATTCTGTTCCATTGTCACTTCTGATTCACTTGATGTTTTGTCAGTCTGATTTTCCACTAGAGTCTTGAACTTTATTAGCAAATGAGGCATCTCATACCTTTGTTGCTAAAAATAAAACCCAAGTAAATTCGGAAAAATCATCAATAATAACCAAGCAATATGCTTGACATCCCAAACTCAAAATGCTTACATGACAAACAAATCCATGTGTAACAATTAAAGGATTTAATCAATTTTGCTATGAGCAACTGGTTTATAAGAAAGTTTATGTTGTTTGCCTTTCGAACATGACAGACAATGTTCGATAAGCTGAAATTTTTTTAATGGTAGGCCTACAACATGATTTCCTCTAACCAGCTTATTCATATTCTTAATATTTACATGGCCAAGACAATGATGCCATAACATTGAATCACTATCCGAGGCTTTGGATAAGAAACAAGACGCTGTTACAAATGAATGGGAACCATTCATATCTAACAAATATGTGTCTTTGTCTCTCAGAGTTCTTAATAGAATCCACTCATCCGACATTACAAAACTAGGTTTCAGAATAAGACATTCTTTATCAGTGAAGTTTGTTGAATACCGTTTGTCACAAATTTGAGAAACACTTACCAAATTATGTTTTAACTCTTCAACAAAGCTAATATCTTCAAAACTTAACACACCATTTGACACTGTACCTTTCTTTGTAATTTTACCTTTTTTAGCAACATGTGAAGATTTCTTAATTGAATTTCCTATGTTCAAATCAAATTGTATCTGAATAACTTATTTAGTCACAAAATTATTTGAATGATTTGCATTCTTATTAAACCTTGAATTTAAAGAGAATTGTTTTCTATTATGTGAAATAGAATTATGAAATCTTTGTTTGCTTGTTGATTGATGTTGATGAATGTAATTTCTAGCCATATGATTTGGCTTTCCACAAACATAACAACACAGTTTATGATACGCATTTTCCACTCGTGTATTTCCCTTTAACTATTTATGGTAACCACCAAAGTTATCATTGAATATAGCTTTAGTATTTCTTTGGCCTAGTGATTCTTTAACAGTCTCTCATTTCTTACTTTCATAAAGAACATTCCTAGCTAAATTCGAAAGAATTGAGGTAACTTTCTTTATAGATTGATTCATTCCTAAAGCCGATGAGGCATGCATAGTAACTTTAAACTTTTGAGTCATAGGCACTAGAATAGGACCAATTTCCATGATACCTGATCTACACACATCTTCTTTCACAGGGTTAGCAGTAAAAACAATTTTATTTTTAAAGAAGTGAACATTTGTTTCTATAAAATTATAATCTTCCTTATCTATATTTTGTTTTGAAACAAATCTATTGCTGAAATCAATTTTCAAGTCAGTTGCTGATGTTGTAATATGTTTTCTTTCATTTTCTTTATGAATAATCTTTGATTTTAATTTCTATTGTTTGTTTGACACTTTTGAACAGGCATTTGCAGAAACAGGAATATCAGACTTTTCATTAATAACTAGTGATGATTTACAAGATGATTTTTTAGTACAATTTTTATTAACTTTATCTAGAAAAACTATTTCATAATCACTTTCCCACTCTTCAACCAAACCATCTATCTTCACACTTTTTGCAAAAGAATTATCATCATTAAGTTTAATTTCGGTTTTTACGATTGGATCAACAGCAATGAAATGTTGACTGAAGGTTTTAGGTCACAAGTTGGTTGAAATCCCAAACCATAGTTCATTTCTTCATCTGTTGTTGTAATATATGAAGGTAGAGGTATATAATCATGATTAATAAGTGGTGCAATATTGGAATATCCAACTCCACTTTTACCACCATTAATCTTTTGAGCCATTTGTGACTTGATTATACCTTCAACCATGTTTGAAGATAACTCAAACTTCTCAACCATTAGTTTCACAGATAGGAGTTCACTGTTAAATTGTTAATTTCCAAAGCTAGATCATTATTACTGGGAAGTCAAATCATTGATTTTACAATCTTCATCATGAAGATTTAATTTTGATTGATAAATTGATTTGTTTAAACCTTCTAGCTTTTTTTTTTTTTAAATCTTTTCATCTGTTTTATATTTTCAAGCTTGATGTTCAAGTCTTTCTACTTCTAAAATCAAGTGCTCGTTGTGAACTCTATATCTTTAAACTTTTTCAACACAAGAATTAGTACAAAGATTAATATATACCTCATTTTGATTCTTCAGACTTTGTAGATTCGTTAGACACTTCTTTAACCATAAATGCCTTCAAAATTTCTTGTAGGACTGGTGAAGGGGGTCAATGCAACAGTTTCATAGTTAGGAGAGTGTTAGAACAAACAAATCAAATAGTGAACCGGCTTATGATGAAACAAAAAACACAAAGAACAAGAATAAGAACAAGAACAAGATAATATGGTTTTCAAGTGTAAGGAATACACTTAAAGGCTAATGCACCCAAAGAACAACCAAAGAGCTCTCAGCATGCATAAGTAAAGTACAAGGAAGTTACTTCGGAAGATTTGATATAACTCAAAGAATTATGCTAAGTATCAAATCTTCCGAAGCCAAAAGATCATATCTTCCGAAGCCAAAGATGAAGTCTTTCGAAGCTTCAAGGACAAGTCTTTCGAAGCCAAATACTGATTTCTTCCTTAGACAGAGAAGACATGCTTTCTCTGAATCACTTTTTGACAAAAGCTGAACCACTTTCCGCTACCACTTCTAATGAATCACCAACTTATATGAGTTGGTGAAAAGTCCTTACTTTTGTCAGCTATAGATTAAGGTCTTTTGTCTATAACTTTCCAACTATGTACTTTTATCCTTTTTGTAATATATTTGGATGTGAGCTATGACATGTTAGTCATTAGTCAAAAGGCAATCTACCTATTGACTCTACATTGATCTTGTTGTCTAGATTAGTGTTTCTAGCTAGCCTTTAAAGTATGGCTGGCTGTAGGATGTAGTATAAAGTGTCTCAAGTACTTGTATCTTAATGTATACTTTGTAACACTTGTAAGAACTTGAGAGCAATATACATCATTCTTGAAAACCATATTTGAGTGTTCTTGTTCTTGTTCTTTTACTAGTGTTCATTATTTCATCACTAACCGGTTTCCTATTTGATCTGCTTAGTGTTCAAACTCTCTCCAGCTTATGAAACCATTGTATTAACCACCCTTCCCTAGTTCTGTAATTGGTATCAGAGCAACTCAGGCTCTTGATTGTAAGATCTCACCATCTTAGATCACTTTAGTTTCACAAAACACTTATCAACTCAAATAGCAGCTCTTTCTAAGGCTGATATGGAAACTGGTACTATGACAATATGTCCACTGATTACTCCTGATGACTTTGATACTTCATGCCAACATATGGAAGGGTTCATCAAGTTTCAAGACAGCAGGATGTGAAGATCTATTGTTGAAAGACCTCACATCCTAAGCACTTCTTCAGCCACTGCTGGAGGTAGGATGATACCAAAGGAAATGGCCGACTACTTTGAAGAAGACTGGAATATATTAGATGTAGATTAGAAAGCCATGACCACTCTTCAAATTGCTCTTCCTAACTTCATATACAGAGGCTTCAAGAAGTTCAAAACTGCTAAGCAGGTCTGGGATGCCACGAAGCTCATGTATGAGGGGTCTGAGGAAGCCCAGGAGAACAAGAAAGACATAATGAAGCAGCAGTTTGAAAACTTGACCAACAAGACAGGTGAAACCATGACTCAACAATACTTTAGGTATGTCGAGATTGTCGACACTATAATGGATGTTGGAGTAAAACTTGAGAATAGAGACATAGTGAGGAAGTTCATGTTCTTTCATCCCAAACAATGGACTTACTACTGTGTAGCCATCAAGAGAATTGAGAACCTCTCTACTCTTACCCTCATAGAGCTGTATGGTATCCTTAGTGGTTACTAGATGGAGATGAACTTGCAAAATCCATCAATCAATAATCAGCCGAGTTCAGCCCTTCACGTGGTTGAAAGGTATAACATAGAACAATAGAATTATCTCATATGCTTCTCTAAAAACTCACAAAAGGGTCCTTTCATCACCTTCCCCGAGACACCAAGGGAGAGCTACATCAAAGGAAGCCTATTCCAAGAGACAAGCTCTGCACAAGCCTTTGTGTCTACTGATGAAAGTTGTGGCAACTTTCTTTTTACTCTTGAAGACTTGGATTGTATCCATCCAGATGATCTGGAGTACATGGAGATAGTTCAACAGATGGCTCTTCTCACTCATAGAGCCAAGAAGTTCTACAAGAGGATAGGAAGAAAGTTTCCCAGCAATATGGCTAGTGGAAAGTTTGGATTGGACAAAAGCAAGGTGAAGTGTTATAACTGTAACCAAATGAGCCACTTTGCTAGAGAGTGCAAGGAACCAAGAACAAATGGTGGCCAAGCACAATCTAGACCAAACTTCACTGATCCAGCTCTAAGAACTGAGAAGTCAAGCCAACCAAAACAACATACTGCTGTTGCTGTTGAAGATGGAGGCTTTGACTGGATCTTTCAGGTAGACGATGCTTCTCCAAACGAAGCACTTATGGCTAATCATGAAGAAGCTAAGGAATTGGAACATCTTTGTACTCCTGAATGCATTGCTAAAGTTAACATGTATAGGTCCTACAACTTGGAAGTGAGATCTAATCTTGAGTCCTTGAACATTTTAAAAGCTAATTTTAAAACAGCAGAAAATGATTATAAACTTAAAATAGAAGATTTAGAGAAAACCATTTCAACTCTTAAGCATGAGCACACAAATTATAGGACTCAAATTAAGAATCTTATTATCAAGTTAACTGAGTGCCAAGCTAAGCTTGTGATCAGCAAAGCTAAGGTAGAAAAATGTGTTCTTGAAGAGGAAACCTTCAAGAACATAATATCTTCATCCATGCATGTAAATATTTTTTATCAGAACAGACAAGGATTAGGTTCAAGTAAGATAACTCCTCCACACATATTGTTATCTATAAGACCTCCAAGGTGTGAAACTTGTCAAGATGATCTGCCCTTCATAGATCCCATTCAAGAAGAGGATGAAGATGAAAAAGAGGTAGTGAAGGATGAACCTAAGTTGAGTGATAAGGGATATCATGAAAAGGGACACTATTCTCTTAGAGAGAAGAAAGAATCAAGGATGACTAAGTTTGCAAGAAAGAACTTGATCAAAGCAGCCAAAATAAAGTCAAAGAAAGCCCAAGAGATCAAGACCACCTTCGACTCCAAGAAAAAACAAGTTTTCATCGCTGTTGGATTTGAAGTGGTAAAGACTGAAGACTCAAGTATGGATTCTTCTACCAGAAGTCCTAGTTCATGTCCAAATCATCCTGATCTAGAGAAGAAGGATGATAAAATGTGCACCATTACTGCACAGCTTGAACCATCCAGTTCCAAGAGCAAGCCTAATCCCAAGAAGCTTGTTGCATTATCTGAGAAGATGAAGAAGGAAATGGAAGTGATCAAGCTCAGCCTCCCACTCAAAAGAAGATTCTCAGAAGCATGCCAACTGAATGCATCATGTGTGGCAGTACTTCTCACTTTGCCAAGGATTGCATCTACAATCCCAAAAGTACTATCCACATGAACAAGAAGAAAACTTCTAAGAAGAAGATGTTAGCTTCAGAAGGAAAATCTCTTCCTTTCGGAAGCTCCAAGGTGAAGAAGAAGATAAGTAAAAAGTTACCTTCAGAAGAAATTTTGATTTGGGAAGAAAGGAATGCTTCCGAAGTACAGAAGTCTACTGTGGTGGATGCAAAAGCTTCCGAAGGTCCGGTCTCCAAAACTTTCGAAGTCATGAAAACTTCCAAAGTGTTGAAGGCCAAGTCTAGTCTTCCAAAGATGGTGTGGAAGATAAAGGAAGGCCATGTGACTGAAAGTGCTTCATCAATAATAGCAAATGATCCCCAGAACTTGCATATAGGATCAATTACTGTTGCATTATCTTCTGTTTACTTTGATAAGCCCAAGACCAAAGAGGCTTGGGTTTCCAAATGTAGCTAAGCATCTCTTTATGTGTAAGAACAGCTAAAGACCAAAGACAATGTATGGATTATTGACATTAGTTGTTCCAGGAACATGATAGGCAATGGCTCTTTGCTTTAAAACTTTGAGAAAATTGATGGAGGGCCAGTTTCTTTTGGAAGAGAATCTGGTGGTTACATTACTGGAAGGGGCAGGGTCACAAATAGTAAGCTCAACATTAAAAGGTAAATTTTGTCAAGGAGCTTGGATATAATCTTCTGAGTGTATCCTAATTTTGTGAACACAACATGCTCTTTTCTGAGCATGAGTGCATTGTTCTCAAGCCCTCCTCATGAGCATATCCTACTTAGAGCCCCCAGGAAAGGGAACATGTACAAGATGGATTTGCAGGAGCCATCACCTTCAGGAGAAGTTTCTTGTTTTCTATCTAAAGCCAATAGTGACAAGTCTTTCCTCTGGCATAAAAGAACATGCCATGTAAACTTTAAGAACACAAATAAATTAATTATGAATGATTTAGTAACTGGAATGCCAAAGAAATAGTATACAAGTGATGACCATTGTGTTACATGCCTTAAAGGAAAGCAACACAAGGTATCTCATAAGCCAAAGGAAATGAACTCTATCACTACACCCTTACACTTATTACATATGGATCTCTTTGGCCCCACTAGTGTAATGAGTTTAGGAAGGACCTCTTATTGCTTGGTGATCACAAATGACTTTAAAAGATATACTTGGGTCTTCTTTCTTAGAACTAAGGATGAGACCCCTGAGATGTTGAAGAGC
Organism: Flaveria sonorensis; assembly: GCA_025506505.1. Classification (NCBI taxonomy): domain Eukaryota; kingdom Viridiplantae; phylum Streptophyta; class Magnoliopsida; order Asterales; family Asteraceae; genus Flaveria; species Flaveria sonorensis. Next base: position 45,312,197 of record CM046432.1, read on the forward strand.
TTCATTTTGAGAATTGAGAATCAATGTATTCATAAGGTCAAGATCATAGGATCTGATCAAGGAACTGAATTCAAAAACCAAATCCTTGATACATTTTATGATGAAAAGGGTATCTCAAGACAATATAGTGCTCCCAAGACTCCTCAGCAAAACGATGTTGCTGAGAGGAGAAACAGAACACTTATTGAAGCTGCAAGAACCATGTTGTCTGACTCTAAATTGCCCATCACCTTCTGGGCAGAGGCAGTCAACACTGCCTGCTATGTACATAATAGAGTTTTAGTGGTAAAGACTCATGGTAAGACTCCTTATGAACTGTGGCATAAAAGGAGACCTTTTATTGGTTTTCTCAGATCACTTGGATGTCCTTGCACCATCTTAGATACCAAAGATCAAATACCTAAATTTGCTGAGAAATTAGAAGATGGACATTTCATTGGATACCCTTCCTAAGCTAAGGCTTATAGAGTATACAATATTAGAACCAGAGTAGTTGAGGAGGCAGCTAATGTGACCTTCAATGAACACACGCCCAGTATGAAAGGTTTTGGACCTAATTGGCTGTTTGTGATTTAGTTACCAACTGTTTTAACAAACCCTATGAAGATGTTTCAGGATCTATAGGTACCTCAACAACAGGAGATTCTGATCCAAGATTTGAGCTGAAAAGATCAAGTGTTCAAACTACTTCAGCTCCAGTGTTAACTAGGCCAGTAGTTGGAAATCATGTCAGCACAACCATGACAAATTCTTCAGCTGATACATCTAAAGAGCCTATAAATTCCAACACAGAGGCACAGAGCTCAGATGAAGGAATTTCCAATGTAGGAGGAGATGGAGGTGGTAATAGTTATCAAGAATTCCTTGATGCTGATAACCACTCCATAGAAGACAACATCAATGATGTAACACACTCTTGGATCAAGTTAATCTTGATAAGTGTGTTGATGTGGTGGATGATACTCAAGCACCAGATCTGAATTTCAACAATTTAGATCTGACCAAACAACTTGCTGTGATTCCTCAACTAAGAATCCATAAGTCCCATCCCACCACAAACATCATTTGAGATGTTGAGACTGGGGTGAGAACACAAGACAAACCCATGATAAAAATATTTGTCTTCACTCTTGTTTCTTATCCCAGATAGAGCCAAAGAAGATTGAGGAGGCTTTCTAGGATGGAAGTTGGGTTGAAGGAATGTAGGAGGAGCTGCTTTAATTCAAGAGATAGAAAGTTTGGAATCTATGTTCTCTTCCTCAAGGAAAGACTACCATAGGTACCAAGTGGGTATTTAGGAACAAGAAGGATGATAGAGGACTTGTCATCAAGAATAAGACGAGACTAGTTATTTAAGGGTACACACAAGAAGAAGGGATTGACTACACATATGTGTTTGCTCTTGAAGCAAGACTTGAAGCTGTTAGGATATTCTTAGCTTTTGCTACATCCAAGGATTTTAAGGGCTACTAACTTGATGTCAAGTGTGCCTTCTTATATGGGGTGATTGATGAGGAGTTGTATGTCAAACAACAACCTGGCTTTGCAGACCCAAATCACCCTGATTATGTCTGCAAGCTTGACAAAGCTCTCTATGGGCTGCATCAAGCTCCAAGGAAGTGGTATGAGACACTATCATAGTATCTCTATTAGCATGGATACAAGAGAGGTACTATTGATGGAACACTCATTATCAAAGGAACAGGAAATGACATGATGTTGGTTCAAGTTTATGTAGATGACATTATCTTTGGGTCAACTAACCCGAAGCTCTATAAAGACTTTGAGAAGCTGATGAAGAATAGATTTGAAATAAGTGCCATAGGAGAACTCAATTTCTTTCTAGGAATTCAAGTGAAGCAGGTTGACAATACCATCTTCATAAACCAGTCAAAGTATGTGCAGGACATACTTACTAGATTTCACATGACTGAGTGCAAGGTTGCTAAGACTCCCATAGCTAGAAACCACTCTCTAGGACCAGATCTTGATGGGGAGTGTGTTATGAATATTTATACAGGGCTATGATTGGGTCTTTTATGTACCTCACAACCAACAGGCTTGATATCATGTTTGCTACATGTATTTGTGCAAGATATCAAGCCAACCCCTAACATGTCACACCTGGTTGCTGTCAAGAGAATTGATATCTCAAAGGTGCTCCCAAACTGGACCTTTGGTATCCAAAGAATTCTAACTTCAATTTGTATGCATGTACAATAATGACTATGGTGGCTGTAATATGACTGCAAAGTCTACATCTGGAGGATGTCAATTTCTTGGTGGAAGGATAGTCTCATGGTAATGCAAGAAACAATCCTGTGTATCTGTATCAACTACTGAAGCTGAATACATTGTTGTTGCAAGCTGCTATGCTTAAGTGCTTTGGATTCAGAATCAGATGCTGGACTATGGATTCAACTTCAAGGAGACTCCCATCCATAAAGACAACAATAATGCTATCTCTATTACATAGAATTCTGTACAACACTCAAAGGCAAAGCACATCAATATCAGGTATCATTTGATTAGAGATAATTTTAAAAAAGTATTGATAAAACAAGTCAAAGTTAACACAAATGAACAATATGCTGATTTTTTCATAAAAGCTTTTGATGTGCAGAGATTTAAGTATCTTGTATAAGCTATTGGGATGATTAACTTTGAGTAGATTTTTCTTAAAACTAAACTCAAGATTATTTTTAATAATATGCGTGTCTTAAGTTGTTTATATCATCACCATATAAGCCCTCTTTTCTTTGAAAGAAACTTTTCAAAATGATATCTCTTAGGATTTTGAGAATTTTGGATATATTTTCCTTCAAAAGACATCAAGCTGTCTTCGAAAGAAAATTATGTCTTTAAAGCAAATAACTACTTCTGAGAAATTAACCTTTGGAAGAAATTTGAATATATCTTCCAAAGCTTATATTTGTCACCAAGTACTTATATGTATTAAAGGATTATTTTCTTCCGAATGCAATTAAGTTTCGGAAGCTTTATTCTTTCATTGAATAAGATTTCTGATAGTGGATTTCTTTCGAAACAAAATCTATCTAGGAAGTAAAAATACTCTAAGTAATTTTTCTTCCGAAGAAAAATTCTTGAAAAGCTAAATATCTTCCGAAGCCAAATTGGCTTTAGAAGTTTTTTCAAAACTTCTATAGACAAATTATCTTCGGAAGATTTTCGACTTCCAGGAAAACTACCTTTTGGGCACTTTTTCAGAGGTGGGACCGACACTTGGATTTCGAAGTTTTCATTAACTTTGTCTTAAATCCATATCATATATATATATATATATATATATATATATATATATATATATATATATATATATATATATATATTTGTACAACGATTCCCCTCTTTCACTTTCTCCTTCATCTGCAAGATTCAAACCCTAAATTCACCCACAAACCGATCTTGTTCTTACCATTCTTCACCCCAAAGCTACACAAAATGGCCAACCCTGATCCCCGAAACCAACCATATTTCTCCATGCACTTACATAGGCAACATAATCAAGTTGCTCTGTTATCGTCTGAGAAAGATCTTGGTTTCTCAGACGTTTGTCGTTTCTTGTCTCTAACCAACTACCTCACCGCCCTCACAATCGACTCTTCACTATATGAATATCAACTTTTGGAGTTCTGGAGGACCTGCCAAGAGGTTGTCTTGGATGGTGGGAAGGCACTGTCTGCCACAGTGCAGGGGAGGACAGTATTCATCACTCCAGCCACCATCAACTCTCATCTAAGGTTGAATGATAAAGAGGGTGACTTATCCTTCCTTAAGTCTGCTATTAACAACTCATTCTGGTAGATGGGCTATGAAGGGGACTACTTCGTAAGAACCTTCAAAAAAGTTAAGGTCTCTTCCAAATGGAAGTACCTCCTCCATGTGGTCATCCACTCACTATCAAACAAACATGGAGGTGGGGGCTAAATTCCCCAGGACCTTTTCTATATAGTCCATGGAATGGTTCAAAAATTCAAGTTCAAGTATTCTCAATTTGTATATACATTCTTAGAATATTATATGTTCCCTAGATATGTTCAATACATTTTTAACTGTGAACTGGGCTCACAGTTAAGGGAAACAGGTAATATTCTTAAATTGGGAAAGATGAAGCCTGACATCTTCAAGACAATGAGAAAGCCCATTGTTGGCTTCTCAGGGTAGAAACAACCTTGGTTCTAAAAATGTTAGAGCTCATTGCTCAAAGTGACAACTTGGCAGCACCAACCAATGTTGAACCCACACCTTCGACATCTGCAACCCCTACACAGCCAAAAATCACCATCACCTACCAAGGAAAGTCCAAATGAATCTCTGCTCAGTGTACTCAGGTTGAGTAGGCCCCCAAATCACAAACCATACAGGAAGAAGTGGACAGTGGAGCTCTCGCTTCTCCTGAGGAGCAAACTACTCCCATTATTTATGTGATCATTGCCGAGGTTCCTCATGCTCAGCCTAATGAGCTCACAACCCCAGCCTTAAGGCTTCACTTAGAGTCTCAAAACTCTAGTGATCAACCTTTAGGGGAAAGTTACCATCCACAGCTGCTTGACCTCAATCAACTAATACCCAACCTTGAATTCTATGATGATGATGATATAGGATTTAGTGAGTACCATAAGTCTCTCTTCTCCACCCCTACTCAAAGAAAGATAAGTGCTCCTGCATCACTTATATCTAGCCCTCATCATCCACCCACAACTAAGGTGGACCTCCCTGAACCTGTTTAGGAGGCGCATATGGAAGAGGCTTTCACTTTTGTAAGTGATTATATCATTCAGACCTCAACCATGGCAAGCTAGCCTATTGATACTTCTTTTGAAGCTGTCAGTTTGCAGGGGAAAACTAGCAGCCAAGAAACTAAAGATGATGATGAGGAAGAAGACCTTGGTGCATAAACTATCCAAACTTTGCACCTATTTAGTTTCAAAGGTTAGTTACCTAGAATCTCAGGTGACTACCTTACAAAGAAGGGTCAACGACCAGCAACTTGAGATCACTGATCTTAAGGGCAAGTTAGCTGAGAGACCCATCCAGAGGACTCAACTAGGCCCATAAGAACCTGTGGATGTGGTGGACCTAACTCCTAGCTCCCCTATGCAAGACAGTGATGCTTCCAAAAAGGGGGGAGAAAGTCTTACTTACAATCACAAAACCTGGGAGTTCCTTTCAGAGTATGGACATGGAGGACTCACCACCCTCACTTGCAGTTGTCGATACTCAACAACCTCCTCATCCCTGGTAATCTCTAGGTCTCAGGGTCAACAAGTGATCTTCAACTTTTCTAACCTGAGATACTATGAGAGCACCTATATAGTTGACCTTCCACTTGCCAACCTAAGTCAAAACAGGCAAGCTGAAAGGTTAGCTAGTAGGATTCAACAAAAGGTTCTTGAAGAGTTCAAGCTGAGAACCAGACTATATAGACAGAGGCTAGCAGGCAAACTGTTGGTCAACTGAATGCTAAGGTGGACCCTAAGATTAGCTTCGAATGGGAAACCTTGGCTGAAGGCCCAACAGTTGAGCCTATGAACCTTGAGATAGGAGCTGCTTCAGCAGCCTTAGTGAGGCACCAGTTGGTGAAGGTGTCTCACAGCCTCTCTCTGGCCAGAGCTCAAGTGCAGCACCAAGCAATAAAAGCCAAAGCTCTCTCCACCCTGAGTCATATAGGCCTGTGAGTGACAAAAGGAAAAAGAAGATGACCCCTGAGTAGATTGAGGAAGAGAAGAGAGAGGAAGAGGAAGGCGAGGGGAGAGAGTTCAAGTAGGACCCCTGGCTTTTTGGAAGCCATAATTAGGGCTGCCCCCAGGCCAAGTACTCAAGATGATGAGTTAAGGTAAACCAGATTGAATTATTTGGAGTCTAGGAACTACAACATTGATGAACTCACCTTTCTCCCCTTAGAGGAATTAAATGAACTGGATGACATGGAAATGTCTAAAGAGAGAAAGGAAGCTGAGATAATAGAACTGCTTCTCAAGATCAAAGAAGAAAGAAGAAGAAAGAGAATCTATAAAGCTCCTACCCTCTCCCCGGTTCAGGAAAGTCCTGAGATAGAGACTGTGGTCACTGAGCAATAAACTCAGGTAGATAGGAAACAAGATAGACAAAACATGATCATCTACCTAAGTGCCACAGGTCTCTATCAGGCAGCAAACCTTCTTCCCTTGCCATATGACTACATTGAGTTCGAATACCAGAAGCACCTTGAGCAACAAGTGCAAAAAGAGAAAAAATCTGCAAAGAGGAAGATGAGGGAAGAGGTTGCAAGGTCAAGAGCCACCATCAAAACAAACTTGAAGAAATCTGCTGATAGGCAGAAGATGGTGAGCTTCTTGAAGCTGTATGGGCTCTCAGGAAGGAGACTTGGTCCAAAAATCTTTATCCACTATGGATGAGCACATTAGAGTGATCAAGTAGAAGATAAAAAGGGGTGTGCTAATTGACTTGCATTCTTTACCAAGTCAAGCTGCACCTGAAATTGAGGTTAAGGTTGAACCCCAGGAGACAACACAACCTGGACCTAGTGCTGCATCATAGCCAGCTTCATCTTCTGACCCACAGCAGGGTCCTGATCCTTCTCATTCTGAACTTTCGATGGACAGGGACCCAACTGAGGAAGACAAACAAGAACAACCTGGTACTGCAGGCTAGTCTCCTCAATTAAAGTTCATAAAGAGGAAAAGAATGGCCATCCTGAGGGTGATTAAGAAGAGGCTGCTAATCCAATTTCTATTCAAGTAGAGCCTCTTGCTACTAAGAGACCCATCATGTCTTGGATGTTTTCTACCAATCCAGACAGATGGTATATCACTAGATATCAAAGGGGTCAAGACCTGCACTTCTGGAAAAACATACTTGACCTCTCTCTGCATGATCTCTATGACATGAGGAGATACTTTGGAGTCTGAGGAATCTTTACCAACTGATGATAAAGGAATGGTTTATATTCTGATAAGGACTGTTAACAGGTGAAGATCAAGAATCAAACGTCTTTTTAGTTTTGGTAGCATCAGACTAGGGGGAGTTTGTAAGGAATACACTTAAGACGGATGCAACCAAAGAACAACCAAACAGCTCTTAGCATGCACAAGTAAAGTACAAGGAAGTTACTTTGGAAGATTTGATATAACTTAAAGAATTATGCTGAGTATCAAATCTTTCGAAGCCAAAAGATCATATCTTTCGAACCCAAAGATGATGTCTTTCGAAGCTTCAAGGACAAAGTCTTCCAAAGCCAAAGACTGATTTCTTTTGAAGACAAATATGACATGCTTTCTCTAAATCACTTTTTGATAAAAGCAGAACCACTTTCCACTACCACTTCTGATGAATCACCAACTTATATGAGTTGGTGAAAGTCCATACTTTTGTCAACTATAGATTAAGGTCTTTTGTCTGTAACTTTCCAACTATGTACTTTTATCCTTCTTGTAATATATTAGGATGTGAGCTATGGCATGTCATAGTCACTAGTCAAAAGGAAATCTGCCTTTTGACTCTACATTGATCTTTTGTCTAGATTAGTTTTCCAGCTGACCTTCAAACTATGGCTGTGTAGGATTAGTATAAAGTGTCTCAAGTACTTATATCTTAATGTATGCTTTGTAATACTTGTAAGAACTTTTGAGCATTATACATCATTCTTGAAAACCATATTTGAGTGTTCTTGTTCTTGTTCTTGTTCTTTTACTAGTTTTCATTGTTTCATCACTAACCAGTTCGCTATTTGATCTGCTAAGTGTTCAAACTCTCTAAACCTTATGAAACTGTTGCAGTGACCACCCTTCTTGGGTCGTGCATCAAGAATGATGTATATTGCTCTCAAGTTCTTACAAGTATTACAAAGCTTACATTCTAAAGCTACAAGTACTTAAGATACTTTATACTACATCCTACAGCCGACCATACTTTGAAGGGAAACTATAAACACTAATCTAAACAACAAGATCAATGTAGAGTCAAAAGGCAGATTGCCTTTTGACTGACATGCCATAGCTTATATCCAAATATATTCAAAAAGGATAAAAGTAAAAGAGTAGAAGGTTACAGACAAAAGACCTTAATCTACAGTTTGAAAAAAGTAAGGACTTTTCACCAACTGATATAAGTTAGTGAGTCTTTAGAGGTGGTAGTAGAAAGTAGTTCAGCTTTTGTCAAAAGGTGATTCAAAAAAGCATGTCTTCTTTGTCTTTGGAAGAAATTAGTCTTTGGCTTCCGAAGACTTTGTCTTTGAAGCTTCGGAAGACTTCATCTTTGGCTTTGAAAGATTTGGTCTTTTGGCTTTGGAAGATTTGATACTTAGTATAATTCACTGAGTTGTATCAAATCTTCCAAAGTAACTTCCTTGTACTTCACATGTGCATGCTGAGAGCCCTTTGGTTGTATCAGCCTCTAAGTGTCATCCTTACAAACTCCCCCTAGGCTGATTCTACCAAAACTAAAGGAGAGCTTTAAATCTTGATCCTTATCTATTGACAGTCCTCATCAGAATCAAGACCATTCCCTTCATCATCAGTTGGTCAGGACTCCTCAGACTCTCAAAGTATCTCCTCATGTCACAGAGATCATGTAGAGGGATGTCAAGTATGTTTCCCTAGAAGTACATATCTTTACCCCCTTGATCTCTGGTGACATACCATCTATCTGGGTTAGTAGCAAAAGCCCAAGACAGGATGGGTCTCTCAACAGCAAAAGACTTTATAATAAGTGGACTTTATTGGCAGCCTCTTCTTGACACCCTTAGGATGTTCTGATCCATCCTGAGGTGAAGAGGTGGATGCCTTGTACTTCTTCTTGTCCCTTCTGATGGCCACCCTCTTCCTCTTTCTATACTTTAACCAAGAAGGTTGGCCTTGAGTACTAGATGGTTATTGTTTGTTCTTCTCAGTTGGGTCCTTTTCCTTCACAGATTTAGAAGTAGAGGGATCAGGACGCTGCTGTGGATCAGAAGATCAAGCTGGCTGTGATGCAGCACTAGGTCCAGGTTGTGTTGTCTGTTGGGGTTCAACCTTGACCTCAGCTTCAGGTGCAGCCTGACTTGGTGGAGAATGCAAGTCAACTAGCTCATTCCTTTTGATCTTTTGCTTGATCACTCTAATGTGCTCATCCATGGTGGATAGAGACATTGGACCAATTCTCCTTCCGGAAAATCCATGCAGCTTCAAAAAGCTCACCATCTTCTGTCTATCAGCAGACTTTTTTTGATATGCTCTGATGGTGGCTCTTGATTTTGCAGCCTCTTCCCTCATCTTCCTCTTAGCAGTTTTTGCTCTTTTAGCACTTCTTGCTCAAGCTGCTTGAGGTATTCAAATTCAATGTATTCATAGGATAAGGAAGTAGGTCTGCTGCCTGATAGAGGCCTGTGGCACTCAGGGAGGTTATCATGTTTTGCCTTTCTTGTTCCCTACCTACCTGAGTTTGTTGCTCAGTAGCCACAACCTCTGCCTTAGGGCTTTCTTGAACTGGGGAGAGGGTAGGAGCTTTGTAAAGTCTTTTTCTTCTCCTTTCTTCTTTGATTTTAAGGATCGATTCAACATCCTCAGCTTCCCTCATCTTCTTTGACACTTCCTTGTTAGCCAGTTCATTCAGTTCTTCCAAGGGTAGAGAGATGAGCTCATCAACATTATAGTTCCTAGACGCAAGATAGTTCAGCCTGGCTACCCTCAATTCCTCTTCTTGAGTGCTTGGCCTGAGGGCAACCTTGATAGAAGCTTCCATAAAGCCAAGGGTCCCACTTGAACTCTCTCCCCTTGCCTTCCTCTTCCTCTCTCTCTCTTCTCCTCCTTAATCTCTTCAGAGGTTATTTTCCTTTTCCCTTTATCAGTCATTGGCCTATATGACTTAGGGTGAAGAGAGCTTTGGCCTTCATTGCTTGGTGTTGCATAGGCTAGAGAGAGGCTGTGAGACACCTTCACCAGCTGGTGCCATACTAAGGGTAATGGGTATTGAAGCAGTTCCTGACTCAGGGTTCAAAGGTTCAACTGCTGGACCTTCAGCCAAGGTTTCCTCTTCAAAGCTAATCTTAGGGTCTACCTCAGGATCCAGTTGACCAACACTCTTTCCTGCTAGCCTCTGTATATATAGTTTGGTCTCTTCTTAAACTCTCCAAGGACCCTTTGTTGAATTCTCTCAGCTAACCTTACAGCTTGCCTGGATTGACTTGGTTGGCAAGTGGCAAGTCAACTAGAGAGAAGCTCTCATAATATCTCAGGTTATGAAAGTTAAAGACTTCATGTTGTCCCTAAGACCTAGAGATTACCAGGGCTCTCTTATCAGCATCATACCTCCATCCCATTATTGGATTTTCAGTAGGGTAGGATGGGGTAGACATTGCCCTTGGTATACCCTCCTCAAACAGCTTTTGAATTAGTGAATCCACATCAATATGGGCCTAAGGAGGTTATTGAGTGCGGACAACTACAAGTGAGGGTGGCGTGTCCTCTATGTCCATACTCTGGGTAGAACTCCTAGCATCTGTGATTGTAGGTAGGACTTTCTCCCCCTTTTTGGTAGTATCACCCTCTTGCATAGGGGAGCTAAGGGTTAGGTCCAACATATCTACAGGTTCTTATGCACCTAGTTTAGTTTGCCTAACAGATCTCTTAGCTAACTTGACCTTGAGATCGGTGATCTCAAGATGCTGGTCATTGACCTGTCTTTGTAAGGTAGCCACCTGAAATTCTAGGTGACTTACCTTAGAAACTAAATAGGTGCATGTTTTTGATAGTTTTGCACCATTAGTTGCAGACTCCCCTCATCTTCATCGGAAGAATTATGGGGGATGAAAGAATAGGACCAAAGTCTTCTTCCTCACCACCAGCTTAGGTTTCTTGGCTGCTGGATTTCCCCTGCACACCGATAGCTTCAATAGAAGTGTCAATGTGCTGGGTTGCCATGGTTGAGGTCATAATGATGTAATCACTTTCAAAAGTAAGGGCCTCTTCCATATGGGCCTCTAAACATGTTCAGGGAGGTCCACCTCAGTTGTGGATGGATGATGTGGGCTAGATATGGGTGATTCAGGAACACTCATCTCTTCTTGAGCAAGAGTTAAGAAAATAGACTCATGATTCTCACTAAAGCCCATACCTTCATCATCATAGAATTGAAGGTCAGGGATGGGTTGGTTCAAGTCTAATGGCTGGGGATGGTAGCTTTCCCCTGAAGGTTGATCACTTGAGTTTTGAGACTTAGAGTGATGGCTTAAGGATAGGGTAATGAGCTCATCAGGCTTAGCATGAGGAACCTCAACACTGATCAAAGAGATGATAGGAGTGGTCTGATCCTCAAGAGAAGTGGGAGCTCTTGTTTCCACTTCCTCCAACATGGGTAGTGATATGGGGGCATGCTCAACCTAAGTAGACTGAGTAGGGGCTTGTTTGGATTTTTGGTGTAGGTGATAGTTATTTGTGGCTTTGTGGGTGGTGCAGTGTAGAAGGTGTGGGTTTAACATTAGCTAGTGCTACCAAGTTGTCACCTTGAGCAATGAGCTCTAACATTTTTAGGACCAGGGCTGTTTCTACCCCTGAGAAGCAAATAGTGGAATTTCTCATTATTTTGAAGATACCAGGCTTCATCTGTCCCATTTTAAGAATATTACATAGTCCCCTTAACAGTGAGCCCAGTTCACAGTTAAGAATGTGTTGAACATATCTAGGGAACATATAATACTCTAAGGAGTCCAAGTTAGCAAGCTGGTTTGTATATACAAACTGGAAGTACTTGAACTTGATCCCTTGAACCCTCCCATGGACTATATAGGATAAGTCCTCAAGAATTTGGTCCCAACCTCCATGTTTGTTAGATAGAGAGTGGATTACCACATGGAAGAGGTACTTCCATTAAGAGGAAACCTTACCCTTCTTGAAGGTTCTGAGAGAGTAGTCCCCTTCATAGCCCATCTGCCAAAATAAGTTGTTTACAGTAGATTCGGGGAAGGACAACTCGCCTTCTGCATCATCCTGCCTCAGATGAGAGTTAATGGTGGCTGGAGTGATGAAAATTGTCTTCCCCTACACTGTGGCAGACAGTGCCTTCTCACCGTCCAAGATGACCTCTTGGCAGGTCCTCCCAAACTCTAGAAGTTGATCTTCATATAATGGAGGGTCTCTTGTGAGGGCAATGAGGTAGCTTGAGAGAGACAAGAAGCGGAAAACATCTGAGAAATCTGGACCTTTCTCAGATGATAACAGAGCAACTTGATTGTGTTGCCTGTGTAAATACATCGAAAAATCTGGTTGGTTTTGGGGATCAGGGTTGGCCATTTTGAGTATCTTAAAAGTGAAAAAGCTAGGAACAAAGTCGGTTTGTAGGTGAATTTAGGGTTTAAACTTTTGCAGATGAAGAGGAAGGTGAAAGAGGGGAACTGTTGTACGAATATATATATGGTAAGGATTTGAGACAAAGTTAATGCAAAAGGATAAACTTTGAAATCCTGATATCGGTCCCACCTCAAAAGTGCCCAAAAAGGTAGTTTTCTTGGAAGTCAAAATCTTCCGAAGGTAATTTGTCTTCGGAAGGTTTGAGAAAACTTCCGAAACTAATTTGACTTCAGAAGATATTCCTTAGCTTTTCAAGAACTTGCTTTGGAAGAAAAATACTTAGAGTATTTTACTTCTTAGACAAATTTTGCTTCAGAAGATATCAAATATCAGAAATTTTATTCAAACGTAGAATAAAGCTTCCAAGACTTAATTGCTTTGGGAAGAAAATAATTCTTTAAGACAGATACTTAGTGACAGATTTAAGATTCAAAAGTATATCAGAATTTCTTTCTAAGAAATTTCTCAGAAGTGATTTGTTTTGAAGACATAGTTTTCTTCCGAAGACAAATTGATATCTTTTGAAAGAAAACATATTCTCAAAAGTAGTGATTTGTTTTGAAGATATCATAGTTTTTTCCGAAAAGACTTAATTGCTTCTTTAAGACAGATAAGTACTTAGTGACAGATTTAAGATTCAAAAGTATATCAGAATTTCTTTCGATAAATTTCTCAGAAGTAGTGATTTGTTTTGAAGACATAGTAAGACAAGATTAAAGAAAACATATCTAAAATTCTCATTTTAAGGGATATCATTTTGAAAAGTTTCTTCCAAAGTAAACAAGGCTTATATAGGTGATGATATAGACAAGTTAAGACACACATATTTGTAAAAACAATCTTGAATTTAGTTTACGAAAAAAATCTACTCAACGTTAATCATCCCAATAGCTTATATTAGATACTTAAATCTCTGTTCATCAAAAGGTTTTGTGAATAGATCAGCATATTATTCATTTGTGTTAACTTTGACTACTTTTATCAATCTTTTATCAAAATTATCTCTAATCAAATGATACCAGATGTTGATGTGCTTTATCTTTGAGTGTTTCATAGGATTCTCTGTAATAGAGATGACATTGTTGTTGTCTATGTGGATGGGAGTCTCTTTGAAGTTGAATCCATAGTCTAGCATCTGATTCTGAATCCAAAGCACTTGAGCACAACAGCTTGTAGCAGCAATGTATTCAGCTTTAGCAATTGATGCAGACACACAGGATTGTTTCTTGCATTGCCATGAGACTATCCTTCCACCAAGAAATTGACATCCCCCAGATGTAGACTTTGCAGTCATGTTACAACCACCATAGTCACTATCTATATAGGCATACAGATTGAAGTCAGAATTCTTTGGATTCCATTGGCCTAGTTTAGGAGCAACTTTAAGATATCTAAGAATCCACTTGACAACAACCAAGTGTGACATCTTGGGGTTGGCTTGATATCTTGGACAAATATATGTGGCAAACATGATATCAGGCCTTCTGGCTGTGAGGTACATGAGAGACCTGATCATAGCCTTGTAGAGATGTCCATCAACACACTCCCCCTCAAGATCATATCTTAGGGATTGGTTTCTAGCTATGGGTGTCTTAGCAACCTTACACTCAAACACATAAATATGGTAAGTATGTCTTGCACATACTTTGACTGGCTTATGAAGATGCCATTGTCAACTTGCTTTACTTGAATTCCTAGAAAGAAATTGAGTTCCCCCATGACACTTATTTCAAATCAATTCTTCATCAGCTTCTTAAAGTCTTTGCAGAGCTTCAGATTAATTGACCCAAAGATGATGTTTTCTACACAAATTTGAACCAACATCAAGTCATTTCCTATTCCTTTAATATAGAGTGTTCCATCAATAGTACCCCTCTTGTATCCATGCTGACAGAGGTACTGTGATAGTGCCTAATACCACTTTCTTGGAGCCTGATGTAGCCCGTAGAGAGCTTTGTCAAGCTTGCAAACATCATCAGGATGATCTAGGTCTACAAAGCTAGGTGGTTGTTTGACATACACTTCCTCATCAATCACCCCATATAAGAAGGCACACTTGACATCAAGTTGGTAGACCTTGAAATCCTTGGATGCAACAAAAGCAAGGAATATCCAAACAATTTCAAGTCTTGCTACAGGAGAAAAAACATTTGTGTAGTCAATACCTTCTTCTTGTGTGTACCCTTGAACAACTAGCCTTGCTTTATTATTGATGACAAGTCCTCTATCATCTTTCTTATTCCTGAATACCCACTTTGTACCTATAGTGGTCTTCCCTTAAGGAAGAGGACATAGGTTCCAAACCTTTTGTCTCTTGAATTGAAGCAACTCCTCCTACATTGCTTTAACCCAACTTCCATCCTTTGAGCCTCATCAATTTTCTTAGGCTCAATCTGGGACAAGAAAAAAGAGTTAAGACAAACATTTTTTCATGGGTTTTTCCTCTTGTTCTCGCCCCTATTTCGACATTTCCAATGATGTTTGTGGTGGGATGTGACTTGTGAATTCTTAGTTGAGAAATCATAGCAAGTTAGTTGAATAGATCTAAATTAATGAAATTCAGATATGGTGATTGAGTGTCATTCACCACATCAACACACTTGTCATGAGAAACATGATCCAATGAGTGTGTCACATAATTGATATTGTCTTCTATGGAGTGCTTATCTGCATCAAGAAATTCTTGATCACTATCACTACCTCCATCTCCTCTTACATTGGAAATTCCTTCATTTGAGTTATGTGCCTCTGTGCTAGAATTTATAGGCACCTTAGATGTATCAGCTGAAGAGTTTGTCATGGTTGTGCTAACAGGATTTCGAACTACAGGGTTTGTTACCAATGGAGCTAAAGTAGTAGTTTGATCACTTGGTCTTATCAACTCAAATCTTGGATCAGAATCTCCTGTTGATAAGCTACCAGTAGATCCTAAAACATCTTCATAAGATTTGTTAAGATAGTTGGTAACTAAATCAAGATCAAACATCCAATTAGGACCAGAACATTTCACACTAGATGTGTGCTCATTAAAGGTCATATTGGCTGACTCCTCAACTATTCTAGTTCTTTGATTGTATACTCTATAAGCCTTAGCTTGGGAAGAGTATCCAATAAAATGTCCATCATTTGATTTCTCTACAAATTTGGCTATCTAATCCTTGGTATTCAAGATGGTGCAAGGACATCCAAATAATGTGAGGAAACTAATAAAAGAGCTCCTTTTGTGCCATAGTTCATAAGGAGTCTTACCATGAGTCTTGACTACTAAAAATTTGTTCTATACATAGCAGGCAGTGTTGACTACCTCTGCCCAGAAGATGATGGGCAGTTTAGAGTCAGATAACATGGTTCTTGCAGCTTCAATAAGTGTTCTGTTTCACCTCTTAGCAACTCCATTTTGCTGAGGAGTATTGAGAGCAATGTATTGTCTTGTAATACCCTTCTTATCACAAAATATATCAAGGATATAGTTTTTGAATTCAGTTCCTTGATCACATTTTTTGATTTTGATCTTGTGATCACATTGATTCTCAATTTTCAAAATAAAGCTCTTCAAGATCTCAGGGTTCTCATCCATAGTTCATAGGAAAAGACCCAAGTGTATCTTGTGAAGTCATCTGTGATCACCATCCTTCCTAAAATCATTATACTAGTAGGGCCTAAGAGATCCATATGTAATAAATGTAGGAGAGTAGTGATGGAGTTCATTTCCTTTTGCTTGTGAGACACTTTGTGTTGCTTCCTTATCAGACATGCAACACAATGGTTATCACTTGTAAACTCTTTCTTTGCCATTTCAGTTACAGAATCATTCTTAATTAATTTAATCATATTTTTAAAGTTTACATAGCACATTCTTTTATACCAGAGTAAAGACTCATCACTATTTGTTTTAGATAGAAAGCAAGAGACTTCTCCTGATGGAGATGTTTCCTTTAAATCCATCTTGTAAATGTTCCCTTTCTTGGGGGCTCTAAGCAGGATATGCTTTTAAGGAATGACTACCCCGATCTTGAGAACAATGCACTCATGCTAAGTAAAGAGCATGTTATGTCTCTAATCATAAAATTGAATACATTCAAAAGATTATACCCAAGCTCCTTAACCATAATTTACCTACTTAATACTAAGCTTACCATTTGTGACACTGCCCCTTACAGTAATGTAACCAGCTGATTCTCCTCCAAAAACAACTAGCCCTCCATCAATTCTTTCAAAATTCTAAAGCAATGAGCCATTGATTGTCATGTGACTGGAACAACCATTATCAATGATCCATATATTTCCTTTGGTCTTTAGCTATTCCTGCACAGAAAGAGATTGTTAGTTACGTTTGAAACCCAAGCCTTATTGGTCTTGGGCTTGTCAAAGTGAACTGAAGATAATGCAACAGTAATTGATCCTATATGCAAGCTCTGAGGATCATTTGTTGTTATTGATTAAAAACTTTCAGTCACATGGCCTTTCTTCATCTTCCACACCATCCTTGGAAGACTAGACTTGGCCTTCAATACTTTAGAAGTTTTGATAACTTTGGAAGTTTTGGATACTAGACCTTCGGAAGCTTTTGCATCCACTGCAGCAAACTTCAATACTTCGGAAGTATTCCTTTCTACCAAGACCAAATTTTGTTCTAAAGGTAAGTTTTCACTTATCTTCTTCCTCACTTTGGAGCTTTCGAAAGGAAAAGATTTTCCTTCTGAAGTGATCTTCTTCTTCTTCTTCTTCTTCTTAGAAGTCTTCTTCTTGGTCATGTGGACTGTATTTTTGGGATTATAGAAACAATCCTTAGCAAAGTAAGAAGTACTACCACACATGATGCATTCAGTTGGCATACTTCTGAGAGTCTTCTTTTGAGTAAAAGATTGAGCTTGATCTCTTTCCACTTCCTTCTTCTTCACTTTGGAGCTTTCGAAAGGAAGAGATTTTCCTTCTGAAGCGATCTTCTTCTTCTTCTTCTTCTTCTTCTCAGAAGTCTTCTTCTTGGTCATGTGGACAGTATTTTTGGGATTATAGAAACAATCCTTAGCAAAGTAAGAAGTACTACCACACATGATGCATTCAGTTGGCATACTTTTGAGAGTCTTCTTTTGAGTAAAAGATTGAGCTTGATCTCTTTCCACTTCCTTCTTCATCTTTATAGATGATGCAGCTGGCTTCTTAGGGTGAGGCTTGCTCTTGGAACTAGATGGTTCAGGCTATGCAGCAGTGGTGCATATTTGATAAATCTTCTTTTCTTGACTAGGATGATCTAGACATGAACTAGGGCTCCTGGTACTAGAGTCAATGGTTGAGTATTTAGTCTTCACCACTTCAAATCCAGCAGAGATAAAACTTGCTTTTGCTTGAAGTTGAAAGTGGCCTTGATCTCTTCGGCTTTCTTTGATTTTCTTTTGGCTGCCCTTATCAAGTTCTTCCTTTCAAACTTGGTCATCCCTTGTTCCTTCTTCTCTCCAGGAGAATAGTGACCCTTCTTAGGATAACCTTTATCACTCATTTCAGGTTCATCCTTCACTATCTCCTCTACATCTTCATCCTTCTCCTTGATAGGATCAATAGGAGGTAGCTCATCTTGAAAAGTTCCACACCTTGAAGATCTTACAGATAGGAGGGTGTGTGGAGGAGCTATCTCACTTGAACCTAGTCCTTTCCTGTTCTGATAACAAATCTTTGTATGCAAGGATAAGGATATTATGTTCTTGAAGGTTTCCTCTTCAAGAACATATTTTTTTGCCTTAGCTTTGCTGATCATAAGCTCAGCCTGGCATTTAGTTAACTTGGTTATGAGATCTTTGATTTGAGTCCTGTAGTTTGTATGATCATGTTTAAGAGTAGAAATTGTTTTCTCTAAATCTTCAATTTTAAGTTTATAATCATTTTCTACTCATTTAAAGTCAGCTTTTAAATTGTTTAAGGACTTAAGATCAGATCTCACGTCCTAGTTGTAGGGCCTGTACATGTTAACTTAGCAATGCATTCAGGAGTACAAAGATATTCTACTACCTTGGCTTCTTCATGATCAACCATCAATGCTTGGTTTGGTGAAACATCTTCAACCTGAAAGCTCTAGTCAAAGCCTCCTTCTTCAATAGCAATAACATCATGTTGTTTTGGTTGGCTTGGCTTCTTAGTTGTAGGAGCTGCATTAGTGTAGTTTGGTTTGAATTGTGCTTAGCCACCATTTATCCTTGGTGCCTTGCACTCCCTAGCAAAGTTTCCCATTTAGCTATAGTTGTAACACTTTACTTTGCTTTTATCCAGGCCAAACATTCCACTAGCCACATTGCTTGGAAACTTCCTTCCTGTTCTCTTATAGAACTTCTTAGCTCTATGAGTAAGAAGAGCCATCTGCTGTACTATCTCCATATACTCCAGGTCATCTGGATGGATACAATCCAAGTCTTCAAGTGTGACGAGAAAGTTTCTATAACTTTCATTAGTAGGCACAAAGGCTTGAGCAGAGCTTGTCTCTTGGAATGGGCTTCCTTGGATGTATCTCTCCCTTGGTGTCTCAGGGAAGGTGATGAAATAACCCTTTTAAGAGTTGTCAGGGTAGCAGATAAGATGATATTGCAGTTCTCTACTATCCCTTTCAACCACATGAAGGGCTAAACTCTGTTGATTGCTGGAAGAGCTACTTGATGGATTTTGCATGTTCATCTCCATCCGCTAAACACTAAGGATACCATACAACTCTGTGAGAGTAAGGGTAGAGAGGTTTTCAATTAATTTAATAGCTATACAGTAGTAAGTCCATTGTCTGGGAAGAGAGAACATGAACTTCCTTACAATGTCCTTATTCTGAAGTTTTACTCTAACATCCATGAGAGTATCTATAATCTCAACATACCTGAAGTATTGTTGATTCATGGTTTCACCTACCTTGTAGGTGAAGTTCTCAAAGTGCTACTTCATAAGGTCTTTTATGTTTTCCTTGACTTCCTCAGACCCTTCATACATGAGCTTAAGTGCATCCCAAAGCAACTTAGCATTTTTGCACTTCTTGAAGCCTCTTTATATAGAGTTTGGAAGAGCAACTTGGAGAACAATCATGGATTTTTGATCTACATCAATTATAACAATCAATTTTCTTCCAATCATCCTTAGAATAGTCAGCCATTTCCTTTTGAATCATCCCACCTCCAGCAGTGGCTGAAAAGGTGCTTGGGATGTGAGGTCCTTCAACAACAGATCTTGTGACATCCTGTGTTCCCAGGTTAATATCCGTACGCTAATAAAATGTGATAAAATAATTAAATGCATCATAGGACTTAATTTTATGATAATTAAGGTCATTTAAGGTCTAGCAAAGCCCCTTTGTGCATAAATTTTATAATTGGTAATTTTGAGAATTACCGGGTCGCGTAGCGATAAAACTCATAACGAGCGTCGGTGACAATTTGGTTAAATAAATCTGGTCAATATATGTTGATTTTTTTATGATTTAATATATCTTAAGTGAAAATATTATTAGTTATAAAAAAATAATTATTATTATTATTTACCTTGATAGAGTAAAATTAAGACTTTGTAAAATATTACCATGTTGTAACGTATAGTCCGGTGCATACTATGTTTTACCGTATATTTTTTTTATTCTTGACTTTTTGTCACTATTATTAGATTTTGTGAACCCTTGGAAAGCCTCAAATTAATACATTGATTTTATATAAATTTTTCGCGTAAAAACCCAAACGTTTAAGATTTTTACAAAAATTTAACGAGACCGACACCCGCCTTACACCGGGTGGCATCTCACTTGGAGATCCACCAGCCATATCATCAATATAATCACATGATTAACTTACTTTAAACATAATCATTTCTATATAAACAACTTCACACTCCATCTTTTACACGCACTCAACCCACCCTTTCTCTCTCTAGAACTCACCTACACACACTCTCGTCTCCCTCTCTCTCTAACTTACGGCTAAACCTCCTAAACTAGACCCATTCCTTTGATTTTGATCATCCAAAGTTTGTTTCAAGCTTTGATTTCTTGATTTCAAGGATCCCTTATGAGCTTGGTGTAAAACATTGTATAAATCCAACTCAAAGGAGAAGAAATCTTCAAGGAAATCATTCTTGAATCTTCAAAATTTGTTCATCTTAGGTATCAACCTTTAACTTTTATGTCATGCAACATGACTTGTGGATGATTGTCGCAGGTTTTGTTTACCAAAAACTAGCTTTTCTTGAAATCCAAGGTTCTAACAAAGGTTTTAATCAAGATAATGTGTTGTAGAATAATGTGTGTGTGTGTGTGTGTGTGCCGTAAGTGTTTGTATGTGTGTGATGATTTTGTGTTTTGATTATCTTTTAACATTTTGTTGATTTTCTCTTGCATGCAAGATGATCAAACTTTGATTTGAGGTTATGAACATCATAATAAACTCATCTCCAAAAGGAGTCTATCAAATGATGAAAATGGGTAATACATGATTTTATGTAAAGAATGATGTTCTTGAACCCATCTTGCTATTGATTTCATAAAGGATTGAGATGATCCATGAATAATGATGATAATGATCTGAAATCTTTTGATTTTAAGTATGTTTTGTTGAAATAAAAACTAAAAACACAATATAAAATCTATAATTTGGACTTCGTGTATATGTATGTATATATGGTTTACACTTTTGGTCTTGATTTGTTCTTCACTTATGGGTTGAGAAATGATTGAAATGATCCATATATACGGTGATCATGATTTGAAAACTTTAATGTTTTTATTTACATTTGATTTTAAGAATAGATAAAAACAAATTAAAATTAAAGGTACTCAAGTGTAGATGTGGCATGACCATTAGTGGTCATGTCATAGAAGTTAATAGCCAACAAGTCAAGAATATTTGTAAAAATCTAGAAAAAGAAGTTTAAAACCTGTAAAATATAAGTTAAAAATTAGTAATCTTACAGAAAATAAAATTCTTGATGATTGGATTTAATCTCATAAACGTTTTACGTTTAAAACGTTTTACGTTTAAAACGTGTTAAAAATTGTGTTTTCGGGTCTAAAACAAGTACTTTTGTACAAGTCCGGTTTTGGACAGAAAATAATATTTTGTCTTAAGTTAAAAACCTATGTTTTTATGTATATAACAAAACCATAACAAGCAAGGTCTTTGTGGTGACTTTATATGCGCCAAAAAGCAGAAAACCGACAATTTCGGGTTAAAAATTATGGACTGTTTTGGAACTGATTTTTAACAAAATAATTCAGAAGGTTTTTTGTATAAGAGAGATATATTTAAACATATAAAATTGTCAAAAGATATATATGGGTTGACGTACGGTTTATGCGTCTAAAACCGCGCGGTTTCGGGTCAAAAATCACCGTCTACGGGTGAAATTTGGGTCAAACATAATAAACCATATTTTTAAAATATAACTTGTCTAAAATAATTTTATATATGTTTTACTACTGAAAATTTAATTATTTGTTAAAAAGATTAATAAAAGTTGAGTTGTGTTAAAAAGTAATATTTATAAAGTAATAATATAAGAAATAGAATTCTTAACTAGAGCAAGAATATGGATATTAATCCTAAATAAAATATTATTATGAATTAATAACTATTTATTTATTTATTTATTCATTTACTTATTTGTTTATTTATCTGTTTGATTGGTTGTATGTATAGTACATAACGTAGTAAATTTTGCGTTATATTTTTATATATTTTCATGTGTCTATTTTGTGTGTGTTATGTGGTTGTTGTTTAAAGGTTAAATGGTTTATTAATAAATAAGTATTTGTCACATATAATACAAATTATTAAACTAAACCAAAAGTCACCAACGGGTCTTTTTAAAAACGGATTTCAAGACAAGACTAGTGAGTTGGTGTAACACCCGAAAAAAATTCAAAGAAAAGAAAAGTAAAAAAGAAAAGATAAGTATCCAAAAGGTTAAGGGGTGAAGGTGTACAAAAGGTAAACTTACCTATAATGGGTTTCAAAAAGGTCGTAAGGCCACCCATGACCCTCTCTCTCATTCACAATTCAGCTGGAATCTTGGAAAAGAACACCCCATCGGGTTTTAGAGAGAGAAAGTTCAGGTTCTTCAAAAGGTGAGATTTCCAGAAGATTTCTTCTTGATTTTCCTGCTGGGTTCGGGCTTATGAACCTATTTTTATGTGTTTTCTTGTGTTGGATGTTTGTTTTATGTGTTTAGGTGTTGGTTATTCTTGTTAGCTCTCGGGTTGTGGTGTTTCACTCGAAGGCTGTTGAGAGGTGAGTTCTAGATTCCCTCTTTTACATGTTTTCTACTTGTTTTGGGGCTGATATGCAATATAACCGCTGGTTTTCCTAACTAACTATGAGTTCTACATGGTGTACGGTTGTGTTTGATATACGTTGGTTTTAAGTGATTTCTACGATGTTGTGATGATGTTTGTTATTCTTTAAGCTTGTAACATGTTAGATCAATGTTAAGTTCAGGCTAGAATGATGTTTAAGATTGGAAAACCTCATAAGTTGCATTGCAGGTACTGAACAAGTGTCCGCTATGGATGATGGTCATCTGCTGTGGACATTATGTGTCCGCTGTGGACACTTAGAATATAGGACATCCGTTGTGGACTTACATGTCCACTGTGGACACTTGAGGAGTTTTTGGTTGTCCGCTGTGGTGTTTGTTACCCGCTGTGGACACTGTCCGCTGTGAACCCTTAGAAAAATTTGTACGTCTGCTGTGGGCGTTGGTTATCCGTTGTGTACTTATTTCATCCGCTGTACACTATTAGTTATCCGCTGTGGATGTTATTCATCCATATTGGACTATGTTCATCCGCTATGAACACTTAGTGTTTTACTCATCCGCTGTGGATCTAGGCTGTCCGCTGTAGACTTAAGTTGTCCGCTGTGGATACTTAGTACTTTAAGTCGTCCGCTGTATAAGTTACTCATGCGCTGTGAACACTTAGGAGTTTTTTTTCTGAAATTTTGGGAATAGAGTTTAAGTGTTAAGAACTTATGTTTAATGGGTGTTTATGCTTGTCCTATGTTTCTAATGTTTTATTTACCTTCGCAAGGGCTGCTTGCTATGAATAATTATTAATGTTTCATGATATGTGGTTTTAAGGTAATAATATTATAAAAGTATTATTCATAACAAGTGGACACAAAGGAATAAAAGAAGGACAGTGAAACATAATAAATATTACCCCAGGGCTCTAACAAAAGGTGAAAAGCCTTGCAAGCTTTTCCAATGGAGGTTCACGACCATATTGTCGTTAGCTCAACTGATGTGTGGCTGTTTCAGCCCAAGAAAGGCACATCCGGGGTCTAATCCTTGTGATTGACCAATAAACCAATGGGATCCAAGTTCATGAACAGGCTTTGTGCCTAGCAGTGTGGATCAACTGTCGGGGGTTAGCTACCACTTATGAATGTGTACCGATAGGGGTTTGGCATTTGTTGCCGACCAATAATATAGGCTCTTGCTTTGTGCAAACCTAGATAATGAAAGTGAAAGATAATGAAAGAAAGAAAGATAAAGAATCCCTTAATGATTGATTATGTATGATGATGAATGATCACCATGTGAAGTTTACCAAAGTATATTTACTATATTATTAAACTAGGACTCACTCAGCAATGCTGACTTTTTATATGTATATCAGTTGGCAGGTAAGGATGTTGCTGAGGATGGCACGGCCGAAGCTACTTGGTCAAGGGAGACCGGCATCCATTTATACAATTATGATATTTTTGTCTTGTAATACAACTTATTCTTTTGTAACTCTAACAACGATGTATTATTTGGAAAAGGTAATCATTAATACAAGAAATAGTTTTTGGTTAAATTATTCCGCTGTGATTGTTTTTTTTATAATAATGTGATTTAAGGTGTTTTTAATAATGAATGATGCTATGAATGTCCAACTGTGGGGTCTCCGGGAACGGGGCCTTACAGTTGGGTAAACAACTTACGTATAGACTTATTACTCGACAATTAATAGATCCTTTAAGTTTAGGGCGTTAATTGGTCGTTTATTTTCCGGGCTCGATTTTTGGTAGATCATCTCTCTGTCACATTTGAAGGTGAGTTTTCACAGCCCCTATTTTTAAATAACATTTTATTTAAGTATTTTGGGAGAAAAACATGCTATAACGTTTTATGTGTGATATGATTTAATTATGAAATAACTGCGTGATCTTTATGATGGCCTTGAGTTGTTTTATTATTTGTGTACACTGCCCTCTTCCATAATCATTAACCCTTGGAGGGCCACAGGATATATTGGTAGATCTATTGGGTTTGACAACCGCCCCTCAGGATCGATTTTACTGGTCTGGTATGGATGGAATATATTTTGAAAGGATTTTGAGGGACTTTTTGTCTTGGTTTGATTATGAGGCTCTTGGTGGCGATCATAGTCAGTGGACCTAGCTAGTCCTTGATGATCCAGGGGTTGATTCCGGGATAATCATATCTTTTTATAAAGGAACTTATGATAACCTTTTTATATAAACCTATGAACTCACCAGCTTTTTGCTGATAAACTTTTGGGCATGTTTTTCAGGTGATTAGGCATACATGGGAATGAAAAGGGTTTTAACGACAAACTTATCAAATTTGGATACCACTTTTGGGACCCAATTTTCCGTTGCCGTTTAACAATTTATTGTTAATGTTTAAACAATGATATGTTATTACTATTTTATTTTTCAAGTTAAGAGTTCTTTTTGGATCAATGTAATAACATTCTATAATAATAGTTAACTTTGGTATCCATGATTTGTTTGCTTAATAATTGTTGGAAATAATCCAACTTCTGTTATCTCCGTCGCATGCGTGCCCTTCTGGTGCACTTTTCGGGGTGTGACAGATCTATTGCTGAAACAAATCTATTGCTGAAATCAATTTTCAAGTCAGTTGCTGATGTTGTAATATGTTTTCTTTCATTTTCTTTATGAATAATCTTTGATTTTAATTTCTATTGTTTGTTTGACACTTTTGAACAGGCATTTGCAGAAACAGGAATATCAGACTTTTTATTAATAACTAGTGATGATTTACAAGATGATTTTTTAGTACAATTTTTATTAACTTTATCTAGAAAAACTATTTCATAATCACTTTCCCACTCTTCAACCAAACCATCTATCTTCACACTTTTTGCAAAAGAATTATCATCATTAAGTTTAATTTCGGTTTTTACGATTGGATCAACAGCAATGAAATGTTGACTGAAGGTTTTAGGTCACAAGTTGGTTGAAATCCCAAACCATAGTTCATTTCTTCATCTGTTGTTGTAATATATGAAGGTAGAGGTATATAATCATGATTAATAAGTGGTGCAATATTGGAATATCCAACTCCACTTTTACCACCATTAATCTTCTGAGCCATTTGTGACTTGATTATACCTTCAACCATGTTTGAAGATAACTCAAACTTCTCAACCATTAGTTTCACAGATAGGAGTTCACTGTTAAATTGTTAATTTCCAAAGCTAGATCATTATTACTGGGAAGTCAAATCATTGATTTTACAATCTTTATCATGAAGATTTAATTTTGATTGATAAATTGATTTGTTTAAACCTTCTAGCTTTTTTTTTTTAAATCTTTTCATCTGTTTTATATTTTCAAGCTTGATGTTCAAGTCTTTCTACTTCTAAAATCAAGTGCTCGTTGTGAACTCTATATCTTTAAACTTTTTCAACACGAGAATTAGTACAAAGATTAATATATACCTCATT
Source organism: Flaveria sonorensis (assembly GCA_025506505.1). NCBI lineage: Eukaryota > Viridiplantae > Streptophyta > Magnoliopsida > Asterales > Asteraceae > Flaveria > Flaveria sonorensis. Next base: position 45,338,255 of record CM046432.1, read on the forward strand.
TTGATTCTTCAGACTTTGTAGATTCTTTAGACACTTCTTTAACCATAAATGCCTTCAAAATTTCTTGTAGGACTGGTGAAGGGGGTCAATGCAACAGTTTCATAGTTAGGAGAGTGTTAGAACAAACAAATCAAATAGTGAACCGGCTTATGATGAAACAAAAAACACAAAGAACAAGAACAAGAACAAGAACAAGATAATATGGTTTTCAAGTGTAAGGAATACACTTAAAGGCTAATGCACCCAAAGAACAACCAAAGAGCTCTCAGCATGCATAAGTAAAGTACAAGGAAGTTACTTCGGAAGATTTGATATAACTCAAAGAATTATGCTAAGTATCAAATCTTCCGAAGCCAAAAGATCATATCTTCCGAAGCCAAAGATGAAGTCTTTCGAAGCTTCAAGGACAAGTCTTTCGAAGCCAAATACTGATTTCTTCCTTAGACAGAGAAGACATGCTTTCTCTGAATCACTTTTTGACAAAAGCTGAACCACTTTCCGCTACCACTTCTAATGAATCACCAACTTATATGAGTTGGTGAAAAGTCCTTACTTTTGTCAGCTATAGATTAAGGTCTTTTGTCTATAACTTTCCAACTATGTACTTTTATCCTTTTTGTAATATATTTGGATGTGAGCTATGACATGTTAGTCATTAGTCAAAAGGCAATCTACCTATTGACTCTACATTGATCTTGTTGTCTAGATTAGTGTTTTTAGCTAGCCTTTAAAGTATGGCTGGCTGTAGGATGTAGTATAAAGTGTCTCAAGTACTTGTATCTTAATGTATACTTTGTAACACTTGTAAGAACTTGAGAGCAATATACATCATTCTTGAAAACCATATTTGAGTGTTCTTGTTCTTGTTCTTTTACTAGTGTTCATTATTTCATCACTAACCGGTTTCCTATTTGATCTGCTTAGTGTTCAAACTCTCTCCAGCTTATGAAACTATTGTATTAACCACCCTTCCCTAGTTCTGTAATTGGTATCAGAGCAACTCAGGCTCTTGATTGTAAGATCTCACCATCTTAGATCACTTTAGTTTCACAAAACACTTATCAACTCAAATAGCAGCTCTTTCTAAGGCTGATATGGAAACTGGTACTATGACAATATGTCCACTGATTACTCCTGATGGCTTTGATACTTCATGCCAACATATGGAAGGGTTCATCAAGTTTCAAGACAGCAGGATGTGAAGATCTATTGTTGAAAGACCTCACATCCTAAGCACTTCTTCAGCCACTGCTGGAGGTAGGATGATACCAAAGGAAATGGCCGACTACTTTGAAGAAGACTGGAATATATTAGATGTAGATTAGAAAGCCATGACCACTCTTCAAATTGCTCTTCCTAACTTCATATACAGAGGCTTCAAGAAGTTCAAAACTGCTAAGCAGGTCTGGGATGCCACGAAGCTCATGTATGAGGGGTCTGAGGAAGCCCAGGAGAACAAGAAAGACATAATGAAGCAGCAGTTTGAAAACTTGACCAACAAGACAGGTGAAACCATGACTCAACAATACTTTAGGTATGTCGAGATTGTCGACACTATAATGGATGTTGGAGTAAAACTTGAGAATAGAGACATAGTGAGGAAGTTCATGTTCTTTCATCCCAAACAATGGACTTACTACTGTGTAGCCATCAAGAGAATTGAGAACCTCTCTACTCTTACCCTCATAGAGCTGTATGGTATCCTTAGTGGTTACTAGATGGAGATGAACTTGCAAAATCCATCAATCAATAATCAGCCGAGTTCAGCCCTTCACGTGGTTGAAAGGTATAACATAGAACAATAGAATTATCTCATATGCTTCTCTAAAAACTCACAAAAGGGTCCTTTCATCACCTTCCCCGAGACACCAAGGGAGAGCTACATCAAAGGAAGCCTATTCCAAGAGACAAGCTCTGCACAAGCCTTTGTGTCTACTGATGAAAGTTGTGGCAACTTTCTTTTTACTCTTGAAGACTTGGATTGTATCCATCCAGATGATCTGGAGTACATGGAGATAGTTCAACAGATGGCTCTTCTCACTCATAGAGCCAAGAAGTTCTACAAGAGGATAGGAAGAAAGTTTCCCAGCAATATGGCTAGTGGAAAGTTTGGATTGGACAAAAGCAAGGTGAAGTGTTATAACTGTAACCAAATGAGCCACTTTGCTAGAGAGTGCAAGGCACCAAGAACAAATGGTGGCCAAGCACAATCTAGACCAAACTTCACTGATCCAGCTCTAAGAACTGAGAAGTCAAGCCAACCAAAACAACATACTGCTGTTGCTGTTGAAGATGGAGGCTTTGACTGGATCTTTCAGGTAGACGATGCTTCTCCAAACGAAGCACTTATGGCTAATCATGAAGAAGCTAAGGAATTGGAACATCTTTGTACTCCTGAATGCATTGCTAAAGTTAACATGTATAGGTCCTACAACTTGGAAGTGAGATCTAATCTTGAGTCCTTGAACATTTTAAAAGCTAATTTTAAAACAGCAGAAAATGATTATAAACTCAAAATAGAAGATTTAGAGAAAACCATTTCAACTCTTAAGCATGAGCACACAAATTATAGGACTCAAATTAAGAATCTTATTATCAAGTTAATTGAGTGCCAAGCTAAGCTTGTGATCAGCAAAGCTAAGGTAGAAAAATGTGTTCTTGAAGAGGAAACCTTCAAGAACATAATATCTTCATCCATGCATGTAAATATTTTTTATCAGAACAGACAAGGATTAGGTTCAAGTAAGATAACTCCTCCACACATATTGTTATCTATAAGACCTCCAAGGTGTGAAACTTGTCAAGATGATCTGCCCTTCATAGATCCCATTCAAGAAGAGGATGAAGATGAAAAAGAGGTAGTGAAGGATGAACCTAAGTTGAGTGATAAGGGATATCATGAAAAGGGACACTATTCTCTTAGAGAGAAGAAAGAATCAAGGATGACTAAGTTTGCAAGAAAGAACTTGATCAAAGCAGCCAAAATAAAGTCAAAGAAAGCCCAAGAGATCAAGACCACCTTCGACTCCAAGAAAAAACAAGTTTTCATCGCTGTTGGATTTGAAGTGGTAAAGACTGAAGACTCAAGTATGGATTCTTCTACCAGAAGTCCTAGTTCATGTCCAAATCATCCTGATCTAGAGAAGAAGGATGATAAAATGTGCACCATTACTGCACAGCTTGAACCATCCAGTTCCAAGAGCAAGCCTAATCCCAAGAAGCTTGTTGCATTATCTGAGAAGATGAAGAAGGAAATGGAAGTGATCAAGCTCAGCCTCCCACTCAAAAGAAGATTCTCAGAAGCATGCCAACTGAATGCATCATGTGTGGCAGTACTTCTCACTTTGCCAAGGATTGCATCTACAATCCCAAAAGTACTATCCACATGAACAAGAAGAAAACTTCTAAGAAGAAGATGTTAGCTTCAGAAGGAAAATCTCTTCCTTTCGGAAGCTCCAAGGTGAAGAAGAAGATAAGTAAAAAGTTACCTTCAGAAGAAATTTTGATTTGGGAAGAAAGGAATGTTTCCGAAGTACTGAAGTCTACTGCGGTGGATGCAAAAGCTTCCGAAGGTCCGGTCTCCAAAACTTTCGAAGTCATGAAAACTTCCAAAGTGTTGAAGGCCAAGTCTAGTCTTCCAAAGATGGTGTGGAAGATAAAGGAAGGCCATGTGACTGAAAGTGCTTCATCAACAATAGCAAATGATCCCCAGAACTTGCATATAGGATCAATTACTGTTGCATTATCTTCTGTTTACTTTGATAAGCCCAAGACCAAAGAGGCTTGGGTTTCCAAATGTAGCTAAGCATCTCTTTATGTGTAAGAACAGCTAAAGACCAGAGACAATGTACGGATTATTGACATTAGTTGTTCCAGGAACATGATAGGCAATGGCTCTTTGCTTCAAAACTTTGAGAAAATTGATGGAGGGCCAGTTTCTTTTGGAAGAGAATCTGGTGGTTACATTACTGGAAGGGGCAGGGTCACAAATAGTAAGCTCAACATTAAAAAGGTAAATTTTGTCAAGGAGCTTGGATATAATCTTCTGAGTGTATCCTAATTTTGTGAACACAACATGCTCTTTTCTGAGCATGAGTGCATTGTTCTCAAGCCCTCCTCATGAGCATATCCTACTTAGAGCCCCCAGGAAAGGGAACATGTACAAGATGGATTTGCAAGAGCCATCACCTTCAGGAGAAGTTTCTTGTTTTCTATCTAAAGCCAATAGTGACAAGTCTTTCCTCTGGCATAAAAGAACATGCCATGTAAACTTTAAGAACACGAATAAATTAATTATGAATGATTTAGTAACTGGAATGCCAAAGAAATAGTATACAAGTGATGACCATTGTGTTACATGCCTTAAAGGAAAGCAACACAAGGTATCTCATAAGCCAAAGGAAATGAACTCTATCACTACACCCTTACACTTATTACATATGGATCTCTTTGGCCCCACTAGTGTAATGAGTTTAGGAAGGACCTCTTATTGCTTGGTGATCACAGATGACTTTAAAAGATATACTTGGGTCTTCTTTCTTAGAACTAAGGATGAGACCCCTGAGATGTTGAAGAGCTTCATTTTGAGAATTGAGAATCAATGTATTCATAAGGTCAAGATCATAGGATCTGATCAAGGAACTGAATTCAAAAACCAAATCCTTGATACATTTTATGATGAAAAGGGTATCTCAAGACAATATAGTGCTCCCAAGACTCCTCAGCAAAACGATGTTGCTGAGAGGAGAAACAGAACACTTATTGAAGCTGCAAGAACCATGTTGTCTGACTCTAAATTGCCCATCACCTTCTGGGCAGAGGCAGTCAACACTGCCTGCTATGTACATAATAGAGTTTTAGTGGTAAAGACTCATGGTAAGACTCCTTATGAACTGTGGCATAAAAGGAGACCTTTTATTGGTTTTCTCAGATCACTTGGATGTCCTTGCACCATCTTAGATACCAAAGATCAAATACCTAAATTTGCTGAGAAATTAGAAGATGGACATTTCATTGGATACCCTTCCCAAGCTAAGGCTTATAGAGTATACAATATTAGAACCAGAGTAGTTGAGGAGGCAGCTAATGTGACCTTCAATGAACACACGCCCAGTATGAAAGGTTTTGGACCTAATTGGCTGTTTGTGATTTAGTTACCAACTGTTTTAACAAACCCTATGAAGATGTTTCAGGATCTATAGGTACCTCAACAACAGGAGATTCTGATCCAAGATTTGAGCTGAAAAGATCAAGTGTTCAAACTACTTCAGCTCCAGTGTTAACTAGGCCAGTAGTTGGAAATCATGTCAGCACAACCATGACAAATTCTTCAGCTGATACATCTAAAGAGCCTATAAATTCCAACACAGAGGCACAGAGCTCAGATGAAGGAATTTCCAATGTAGGAGGAGATGGAGGTGGTAATAGTTATCAAGAATTCCTTGATGCTGATAACCACTCCATAGAAGACAACATCAATGATGTAACACACTCTTGGATCAAGTTAATCTTGATAAGTGTGTTGATGTGGTGGATGATACTCAAGCACCAGATCTGAATTTCAACAATTTAGATCTGACCAAACAACTTGCTGTGATTCCTCAACTAAGAATCCATAAGTCCCATCCCACCACAAACATCATTTGAGATGTTGAGACTGGGGTGAGAACAAGAGGACAAACCCATGATAAAAATATTTGTCTTCACTCTTGTTTCTTATCCCAGATAGAGCCAAAGAAGATTGAGGAGGCTTTCTAGGATGGAAGTTGGGTTGAAGGAATGTAGGAGGAGCTGCTTTAATTCAAGAGATAGAAAGTTTGGAATCTATGTTCTCTTCCTCAAGGAAAGACTACCATAGGTACCAAGTGGGTATTTAGGAACAAGAAGGATGATAGAGGACTTGTCATCAAGAATAAGACGAGACTAGTTATTTAAGGGTACACACAAGAAGAAGGGATTGACTACACATATGTGTTTGCTCTTGAAGCAAGACTTGAAGCTGTTAGGATATTCTTAGCTTTTTCTACATCCAAGGATTTTAAGGGCTACTAACTTGATGTCAAGTGTGCCTTCTTATATGGGGTGATTGATGAGGAGTTGTATGTCAAACAACAACCTGGCTTTGCAGACCCAAATCACCCTGATTATGTCTGCAAGCTTGACAAAGCTCTCTATGGGCTGCATCAAGCTCCAAGGAAGTGGTATGAGACACTATCATAGTATCTCTATTAGCATGGATACAAGAGAGGTACTATTGATGGAACACTCATTATCAAAGGAACAGGAAATGACTTGATGCTGGTTCAAGTTTATGTAGATGACATTATCTTTGGGTCAACTAACCCGAAGCTCTATAAAGACTTTGAGAAGCTGATGAAGAATAGATTTGAAATAAGTGCCATAGGAGAACTCAATTTCTTTCTAGGAATTCAAGTGAAGCAGGTTGACAATACCATCTTCATAAACGAGTCAAAGTATGTGCAGGACATACTTACTAGATTTCACATGACTGAGTGCAAGGTTGCTAAGACTCCCATAGCTAGAAACCACTCTCTAGGACCAGATCTTGATGGGGAGTGTGTTATGAATATTTATACAGGGCTATGATTGGGTCTTTTATGTACCTCACAACCAACAGGCTTGATATCATGTTTGCTATATGTATTTGTGCAAGATATCAAGCCAACCCCTAACATGTCACACCTGGTTGCTGTCAAGAGAATTGATATCTCAAAGGTACTCCCAAACTGGACCTTTGGTATCCAAAGAATTCTAACTTCAATTTGTATGCATGTACAATAATGACTATGGTGGCTGTAATATGACTGCAAAGTCTACATCTGGAGGATGTCAATTTCTTGGTGGAAGGATAGTCTCATGGTAATGCAAGAAACAATCCTGTGTATCTGTATCAACTACTGAAGCTGAATACATTGTTGTTGCAAGCTGCTATGCTTAAGTGCTTTGGATTCAGAATCAGATGCTGGACTATGGATTCAACTTCAAGGAGACTCCCATCCATAAAGACAACAATAATACTATCTCTATTACATAGAATTCTGTACAACACTCAAAGGCAAAGCACATCAATATCAGGTATCATTTGATTAGAGATAATTTTAAAAAAGTATTGATAAAACAAGTCAAAGTTAACACAAATGAACAATATGCTGATTTTTTCATAAAAGCTTTTGATGTGCAGAGATTTAAGTATCTTGTATAAGCTATTGGGATGATTAACTTTGAGTAGATTTTTCTTAAAACTAAACTCAAGATTATTTTTAATAATATGCGTGTCTTAAGTTGTTTATATCATCACCATATAAGCCCTCTTTTCTTTGAAAGAAACTTTTCAAAATGATATCTCTTAGGATTTTGAGAATTTTGGATATATTTTCCTTCAAAAGACATCAAGCTGTCTTCGAAAGAAAATTATGTCTTTAAAGCAAATAACTACTTCTGAGAAATTAACCTTTGGAAGAAATTTGAATATATCTTCCAAAGCTTATATTTGTCACCAAGTACTTATATGTATTAAAGGATTATTTTCTTCCGAATGCAATTAAGTTTCGGAAGCTTTATTCTTTCATTGAATAAGATTTCTGATAGTGGATTTCTTTCGAAACAAAATCTATCTAGGAAGTAAAAATACTCTAAGTAATTTTTCTTCCGAAGAAAAATTCTTGAAAAGCTAAATATCTTCCGAAGCCAAATTGGCTTTAGAAGTTTTTTCAAAACTTCTATAGACAAATTATCTTCGGAAGATTTTCGACTTCCAGGAAAACTACCTTTTGGGCACTTTTTCAGAGGTGGGACCGACACTTGGATTTCGAAGTTTTCATTAACTTTGTCTTAAATCCATATCATATATATATATATATATATATATATATATATATATATATATATATATATATATATATATTTGTACAACGATTCCCCCTCTTTCACTTTCTCCTTCATCTGCAAGATTCAAACCCTAAATTCACCCACAAACCGATCTTGTTCTTACCATTCTTCACCCCAAAGCTACACAAAATGGCCAACCCTGATCCCCGAAACCAACCATATTTCTCCATGCACTTACATAGGCAACATAATCAAGTTGCTCTGTTATCGTCTGAGAAAGATCTTGGTTTCTCAGACGTTTGTCGTTTCTTGTCTCTAACCAACTACCTCACCGCCCTCACAATCGACTCTTCACTATATGAATATCAACTTTTGGAGTTCTGGAGGACCTGCCAAGAGGTTGTCTTGGATGGTGGGAAGGCACTGTCTGCCACAGTGCAGGGGAGGACAGTATTCATCACTCCAGCCACCATCAACTCTCATCTAAGGTTGAATGATAAAGAGGGTGACTTATCCTTCCTAAGTCTGCTATTAACAACTCATTCTGGTAGATGGGCTATGAAGGGGACTACTTCGTAAGAACCTTCAAAAAAGTTAAGGTCTCTTCCAAATGGAAGTACCTCCTCCATGTGGTCATCCACTCACTATTAAACAAACATGGAGGTGGGGGCTAAATTCCCCAGGACCTTTTCTATATAGTCCATGGAATGGTTCAAAAATTCAAGTTCAAGTATTCTCAATTTGTATATACATTCTTAGAATATTATATGTTCCCTAGATATGTTCAATACATTTTTAACTGTGAACTGGGCTCACAGTTAAGGGAAACAGGTAATATTCTTAAATTGGGAAAGATGAAGCCTGACATCTTCAAGACAATGAGAAAGCCCATTGTTGGCTTCTCAGGGGTAGAAACAACCTTGGTTCTAAAAATGTTAGAGCTCATTGCTCAAAGTGACAACTTGGCAGCACCAACCAATGTTGAACCCACACCTTCGACATCTGCAACCCCTACACAGCCAAAAATCACCATCACCTACCAAGGAAAGTCCAAATGAATCTCTACTCAGTGTACTCAGGTTGAGTAGGCCCCCAAATCACAAACCATACAGGAAGAAGTGGACAGTGGAGCTCTCGCTTCTCCTGAGGAGCAAACTACTCCCATTATTTATGTGATCATTGCCGAGGTTCCTCATGCTCAGCCTAATGAGCTCACAACCCCAGCCTTAAGGCTTCACTTAGAGTCTCAAAACTCTAGTGATCAACCTTTAGGGGAAAGTTACCATCCACAGCTGCTTGACCTCAATCAACTAATACCCAACCTTGAATTCTATGATGATGATGATATAGGATTTAGTGAGTACCATAAGTCTCTCTTCTCCACCCCTACTCAAAGAAAGATAAGTGCTCCTGCATCACTTATATCTAGCCCTCATCATCCACCCACAACTAAGGTGGACCTCCCTGAACCTGTTTAGGAGGCGCATATGGAAGAGGCTTTCACTTTTGTAAGTGATTATATCATTCAGGCCTCAACCATGGCAAGCTAGCCCATTGATACTTCTTTTGAAGCTGTCAGTTTGTAGGGGAAAACTGCAGCCAAGAAACTAAAGATGATGATGAGGAAGAAGACCTTGGTGCATAAACTATCCAAACTTTGCACCTATTTAGTTTCAAAGGTTAGTTACCTAGAATCTCAGGTGACTACCTTACAAAGAAGGGTCAACGACCAGCAACTTGAGATCACTGATCTTAAGGGCAAGTTAGCTGAGAGACCCATCCAGAGGACTCAACTAGGCCCATAAGAACCTGTGGATGTGGTGGACCTAACTCCTAGCTCCCCTATGCAAGACAGTGATGCTTCCAAAAAGGGGGGAGAAAGTCTTACTTACAATCACAAAACCTGGGAGTTCCTTTCAGAGTATGGACATGGAGGACTCACCACCCTCACTTGCAGTTGTCGATACTCAACAACCTCCTCATCCCTGGTAATCTCTAGGTCTCAGGGTCAACAAGTGATCTTCAACTTTTCTAACCTGAGATACTATGAGAGCACCTATATAGTTGACCTTCCACTTGCCAACCTAAGTCAAAACAGGCAAGCTGAAAGGTTAGCTAGTAGGATTCAACAAAAGGTTCTTGAAGAGTTCAAGCTGAGAACCAGACTATATAGACAGAGGCTAGCAGGCAAAACTGTTGGTCAACTGAATGCTAAGGTGGACCCTAAGATTAGCTTCGAATGGGAAACCTTGGCTGAAGGCCCAACAGTTGAGCCTATGAACCTTGAGATAGGAGCTGCTTCAGCAGCCTTAGTGAGGCACCAGTTGGTGAAGGTGTCTCACAGCCTCTCTCTGGCCAGAGCTCAAGTGCAGCACCAAGCAATAAAAGCCAAAGCTCTCTCCACCCTGAGTCATATAGGCCTGTGAGTGACAAAAGGAAAAAGAAGATGACCCCTGAGTAGATTGAGGAAGAGAAGAGAGAGGAAGAGGAAGGCGAGGGGAGAGAGTTCAAGTAGGACCCCTGGCTTTTTGGAAGCCATAATTAGGGCTGCCCCCAGGCCAAGTACTCAAGATGATGAGTTAAGGTAAACCAGATTGAATTATTTGGAGTCTAGGAACTACAACATTGATGAACTCACCTTTCTCCCCTTAGAGGAATTAAATGAACTGGATGACATGGAAATGTCTAAAGAGAGAAAGGAAGCTGAGATAATAGAACTGCTTCTCAAGATCAAAGAAGAAAGAAGAAGAAAGAGAATCTATAAAGCTCCTACCCTCTCCCCGGTTCAGGAAAGTCCTGAGATAGAGACTGTGGTCACTGAGCAATAAACTCAGGTAGATAGGAAACAAGATAGACAAAACATGATCATCTACCTAAGTGCCACAGGTCTCTATCAGGCAGCAAACCTTCTTCCCTTGCCATATGACTACATTGAGTTCGAATACCAGAAGCACCTTGAGCAACAAGTGCAAAAAGAGAAAAAATCTGCAAAGAGGAAGATGAGGGAAGAGGTTGCAAGGTCAAGAGCCACCATCAAAACAAACTTGAAGAAATCTGCTGATAGGCAGAAGATGGTGAGCTTCTTGAAGCTGTATGGGCTCTCAGGAAGGAGACTTGGTCCAAAAATCTTTATCCACTATGGATGAGCACATTAGAGTGATCAAGTAGAAGATAAAAAAGGGGTGTGCTAATTGACTTGCATTCTTTACCAAGTCAAGCTGCACCTGAAATTGAGGTTAAGGTTGAACCCCAGGAGACAACACAACCTGGACCTAGTGCTGCATCATAGCCAGCTTCATCTTCTGACCCACAGCAGGGTCCTGATCCTTCTCATTCTGAACTTTCGATGGACAGGGACCCAACTGAGGAAGACAAACAAGAACAACCTGGTACTGCAGGCTAGTCTCCTCAATTAAAGTTCATAAAGAGGAAAAGAATGGCCATCCTGAGGGTGATTAAGAAGAGGCTGCTAATCCAATTTCTATTCAAGTAGAGCCTCTTGCTACTAAGAGACCCATCATGTCTTGGATGTTTTCTACCAATCCAGACAGATGGTATATCACTAGATATCAAAGTGGTCAAGACCTGCACTTCTGGAAAAACATACTTGACCTCTCTCTGCATGATCTCTATGACATGAGGAGATACTTTTGGAGTCTGAGGAATCTTTACCAACTGATGATAAAAGGAATGGTTTATATTCTGATAAGGACTGTTAACAGGTGAAGATCAAGAATCAAACGTCTTTTTAGTTTTGGTAGCATCAGACTAGGGGGAGTTTGTAAGGAATACACTTAAAGATGGATGCAACCAAAGAACAACCAAACAGCTCTCAGCATGCACAAGTAAAGTACAAGGAAGTTACTTTGGAAGATTTGATATAACTTAAAGAATTATGCTGAGTATCAAATCTTTCGAAGCCAAAAGATCATATCTTTCGAACCCAAAGATGATGTCTTTCGAAGCTTCAAGGACAAAGTCTTCCAAAGCCAAAGACTGATTTCTTTTGAAGACAAATATGACATGCTTTCTCTAAATCACTTTTTGATAAAAGCAGAACCACTTTCCACTACCACTTCTGATGAATCACCAACTTATATGAGTTGGTGAAAGTCCATACTTTTGTCAACTATAGATTAAGGTCTTTTGTCTGTAACTTTCCAACTATGTACTTTTATCCTTCTTGTAATATATTAGGATGTGAGCTATGGCATGTCATAGTCACTAGTCAAAAGGAAATCTGCCTTTTGACTCTACATTGATCTTGTTGTCTAGATTAGTTTTTCCAGCTGACCTTCAAACTATGGCTGGTGTAGGATGTAGTATAAAGTGTCTCAAGTACTTATATCTTAATGTATGCTTTGTAATACTTGTAAGAACTTTTGAGCATTATACATCATTCTTGAAAACCATATTTGAGTGTTCTTGTTCTTGTTCTTGTTCTTTTACTAGTTTTCATTGTTTCATCACTAACCAGTTCGCTATTTGATCTGCTAAGTGTTCAAACTCTCTAAACCTTATGAAACTGTTGCAGTGACCACCCTTCTTGGGTCGTGCATCAAGAATGATGTATATTGCTCTCAAGTTCTTACAAGTATTACAAAGCTTACATTCTAAAGCTACAAGTACTTAAGATACTTTATACTACATCCTACAGCCGACCATACTTTGAAGGGAAACTATAAACACTAATCTAAACAACAAGATCAATGTAGAGTCAAAAGGCAGATTGCCTTTTGACTGACATGCCATAGCTTATATCCAAATATATTCAAAAAGGATAAAAGTAAAAGAGTAGAAGGTTACAGACAAAAGACCTTAATCTACAGTTTGAAAAAAGTAAGGACTTTTCACCAACTGATATAAGTTAGTGAGTCTTTAGAGGTGGCAGTAGAAAGTAGTTCAGCTTTTGTCAAAAGGTGATTCAAAAAAAGCATGTCTTCTTTGTCTTTGGAAGAAATTAGTCTTTGGCTTCCGAAGACTTTGTCTTTGAAGCTTCGGAAGACTTCATCTTTGGCTTTGAAAGATTTGGTCTTTTGGCTTTGGAAGATTTGATACTTAGTATAATTCACTGAGTTGTATCAAATCTTCCAAAGTAACTTCCTTGTACTTCACATGTGCATGCTGAGAGCCCTTTGGTTGTATCAGCCTCTAAGTGTCATCCTTACAAACTCCCCCTAGGCTGATTCTACCAAAACTAAAGGAGAGCTTTAAATCTTGATCCTTATCTATTGACAGTCCTCATCAGAATCAAGACCATTCCCTTCATCATCAGTTGGTCAGGACTCCTCAGACTCTCAAAGTATCTCCTCATGTCACAGAGATCATGTAGAGGGATGTCAAGTATGTTTCCCTAGAAGTACATATCTTTACCCCCTTGATCTCTGGTGACATACCATCTATCTGGGTTAGTAGCAAAAGCCCAAGACAGGATGGGTCTCTCAACAGCAAAAGACTTTATAATAAGTGGACTTTATTGGCAGCCTCTTCTTGACACCCTTAGGATGTTCTGATCCATCCTGAGGTGAAGAGGTGGATGCCTTGTACTTCTTCTTGTCCCTTCTGATGGCCACCCTCTTCCTCTTTCTATACTTTAACCAAGAAGGTTGGCCTTGAGTACTAGATGGTTATTGTTTGTTCTTCTCAGTTGGGTCATTTTCCTTCACAGATTTAGAAGTAGAGGGATCAGGACGCTGCTGTGGATCAAAAGATCAAGCTGGCTGTGATCCAGCACTAGGTCCAGGTTGTGTTGTCTGTTGGGGTTCAACCTTGACCTCAGCTTCAGGTGCAGCCTGACTTGGTGGAGAATGCAAGTCAACTAGCTCATTCCTTTTGATCTTTTGCTTGATCACTCTAATGTGCTCATCCATGGTGGATAGAGACATTGGACCAATTCTCCTTCCGGAAAATCCATGCAGCTTCAAAAAGCTCACCATCTTCTGTCTATCAGCAGACTTTTTTTGATTTGCTCTGATGGTGGCTCTTGATTTTGCAGCCTCTTCCCTCATCTTCCTCTTAGCAGTTTTTGCTCTTTTAGCACTTCTTGCTCAAGCTGCTTGAGGTATTCAAATTCAATGTATTCATAGGATAAGGAAGTAGGTCTGCTGCCTGATAGAGGCCTGTGGCACTCAGGGAGGTTATCATGTTTTGCCTTTCTTGTTCCCTACCTACCTGAGTTTGTTGCTCAGTAGCCACAACCTCTGCCTTAGGGCTTTCTTGAACTGGGGAGAGGGTAGGAGCTTTGTAAAGTCTTTTTCTTCTCCTTTCTTCTTTGATTTTAAGGATCGATTCAACATCCTCAGCTTCCCTCATCTTCTTTGACACTTCCTTGTTAGCCAGTTCATTCAGTTCTTCCAAGGGTAGAGAGATGAGCTCATCAACATTATAGTTCCTAGACGCAAGATAGTTCAGCCTGGCTACCCTCAATTCCTCTTCTTGAGTGCTTGGCCTGAGGGCAACCTTGATAGAAGCTTCCATAAAGCCAAGGGTCCCACTTGAACTCTCTCCCCTTGCCTTCCTCTTCCTCTCTCTCTCTTCTCCTCCTTAATCTCTTCAGAGGTTATTTTCCTTTTCCCTTTATCAGTCATTGGCCTATATGACTTAGGGTGAAGAGAGCTTTGGCCTTCATTGCTTGGTGTTGCATAGGCTAGAGAGAGGCTGTGAGACACCTTCACCAGCTGGTGCCATACTAAGGGTAATGGGTATTGAAGCAGTTCCTGACTCAGGGTTCAAAGGTTCAACTGCTGGACCTTCAGCCAAGGTTTCCTCTTCAAAGCTAATCTTAGGGTCTACCTCAGGATCCAGTTGACCAACACTCTTTCCTGCTAGCCTCTGTATATATAGTTTGGTCTCTTCTTGAACTCTCCAAGGACCCTTTGTTGAATTCTCTCAGCTAACCTTACAGCTTGCCTGGATTTACTTGGGTTGGCAAGTGGCAAGTCAACTAGAGAGAAGCTCTCATAATATCTCAGGTTATGAAAGTTAAAGACTTCATGTTGTCCCTAAGACCTAGAGATTACCAGGGCTCTCTTATCAGCATCATACCTCCATCCCATTATTGGATTTTCAGTAGGGTAGGATGGGGTAGACATTGCCCTTGGTATACCCTCCTCAAACAGCTTTTGAATTAGTGAATCCACATCAATATGGGCCTAAGGAGGTTATTGAGTGCGGACAACTACAAGTGAGGGTGGCGTGTCCTCTATGTCCATACTCTGGGTAGAACTCCTAGCATCTGTGATTGTAGGTAGGACTTTCTCCCCCTTTTTGGTAGTATCACCCTCTTGCATAGGGGAGCTAAGGGTTAGGTCCAACATATCTACAGGTTCTTATGCACCTAGTTTAGTTTGCCTAACAGATCTCTTAGCTAACTTGACCTTGAGATCGGTGATCTCAAGATGCTGGTCATTGACCTGTCTTTGTAAGGTAGCCACCTGAAATTCTAGGTGACTTACCTTAGAAACTAAATAGGTGCATGTTTTTGATAGTTGTTGCACCATTAGTTGCAGACTCCCCTCATCTTCATCGGAAGAATTATGGGGGGATGAAAGAATAGGACCAAAGTCTTCTTCCTCACCACCAGCTTAGGTTTCTTGGCTGCTGGATTTCCCCTGCACACCGATAGCTTCAATAGAAGTGTCAATGTGCTGGGTTGCCATGGTTGAGGTCATAATGATGTAATCACTTTCAAAAGTAAGGGCCTCTTCCATATGGGCCTCTAAACATGTTCAGGGAGGTCCACCTCAGTTGTGGATGGATGATGTGGGCTAGATATGGGTGATTCAGGAACACTCATCTCTTCTTGAGCAAGAGTTAAGAAAATAGACTCATGATTCTCACTAAAGCTCATACCTTCATCATCATAGAATTGAAGGTCAGGGATGGGTTGGTTTAAGTCTAATGGCTGGGGATGGTAGCTTTCCCCTGAAGGTTGATCACTTGAGTTTTGAGACTTAGAGTGATGGCTTAAGGATAGGGTAATGAGCTCATCAGGCTTAGCATGAGGAACCTCAACACTGATCAAAGAGATGATAGGAGTGGTCTGATCCTCAAGAGAAGTGGGAGCTCTTGTTTCCACTTCCTCCAACATGGGTAGTGATATGGGGGCATGCTCAACCTAAGTAGACTGAGTAGGGGCTTGTTTGGATTTTTGGTGTAGGTGATAGTTATTTGTGGCTTTGTGGGTGGTGCAGGTGTAGAAGGTGTGGGTTTAACATTAGCTAGTGCTACCAAGTTGTCACCTTGAGCAATGAGCTCTAACATTTTTAGGACCAGGGCTGTTTCTACCCCTGAGAAGCAAATAGTGGAATTTCTCATTATTTTGAAGATACCAGGCTTCATCTGTCCCATTTTAAGAATATTACCTAATCCCCTTAACAGTGAGCCCAGTTCACAGTTAAGAATGTGTTGAACATATCTAGGGAACATATAATACTATAAGGAGTACAAGTTAGCAAGCTGGTTTGTATATACAAACTGGAAGTACTTGAACTTGATCCCTTGAACCCTCCCATGGACTATATAGGATAAGTCCTCAAGAATTTGGTCCCAACCTCCATGTTTGTTAGATAGAGAGTGGATTACCACATGGAAGAGGTACTTCCATTAAGAGGAAACCTTACCCTTCTTGAAGGTTCTGAGAGAGTAGTCCCCTTCATAGCCCATCTGCCAAAATAAGTTGTTTACAGTAGATTCGGGGAAGGACAACTCGCCTTCTGCATCATCCAGCCTCAGATGAGAGTTAATGGTGGCTGGAGTGATGAAAATTGTCTTCCCCTGCACTGTGGCAGACAGTGCCTTCTCACCGTCCAAGATGACCTCTTGGCAGGTCCTCCCAAACTCTAGAAGTTGATCTTCATATAATGGAGGGTCTCTTGTGAGGGCAATGAGGTAGCTTGAGAGAGACAAGAAGCGGAAAACATCTGAGAAATCTGGACCTTTCTCCGATGATAACAGAGCAACTTGATTGTGTTGCCTGTGTAAATACATCGAAAAATCTGGTTGGTTTTGGGGATCAGGGTTGGCCATTTTGAGTATCTTAAAAGTGAAAAAAGCTAGGAACAAAGTCGGTTTGTAGGTGAATTTAGGGTTTAAACTTTTGCAGATGAAGAGGAAGGTGAAAGAGGGGGAACTGTTGTACGAATATATATATATGGTAAGGATTTGAGACAAAGTTAATGCAAAAGGATAAACTTTGAAATCCTGATATCGGTCCCACCTCAAAAGTGCCCAAAAAGGTAGTTTTCTTGGAAGTCAAAATCTTCCGAAGGTAATTTGTCTTCAGAAGGTTTGAGAAAACTTCCGAAACTAATTTGACTTCAGAAGATATTCCTTAGCTTTTCAAGAACTTGCTTTGGAAGAAAAATACTTAGAGTATTTTTACTTCTTAGACAAATTTTGCTTCAGAAGATATCAAATATCAGAAATTTTATTCAAACGTAGAATAAAGCTTCCAAGACTTAATTGCTTTGGGAAGAAAATAATTCTTTAAGACAGATAAGTACTTAGTGACAGATTTAAGATTCAAAAGTATATCAGAATTTCTTTCGAAGGTAAATTTCTCAGAAGTAGTGATTTGTTTTGAAGACATAGTTTTTTTCCGAAGACAAATTGATATCTTTTGAAAGAAAACATATCTAAAATTCTCAAAATTTTAAGGGATATCATTTTGAAAAGTTTCTTCCAAAGTAAACAAGGCTTATATAGGTGATGATATAGACAAGTTAAGACACACATATTTGTAAAAACAATCTTGAATTTAGTTTACGAAAAAAATCTACTCAACGTTAATCATCCCAATAGCTTATATTAGATACTTAAATCTCTGTTCATCAAAAGGTTTTGTGAATAGATCAGCATATTATTCATTTGTGTTAACTTTGACTACTTTTATCAATCTTTTATCAAATTATCTCTAATCAAATGATACCAGATGTTGATGTGCTTTATCTTTGAGTGTTTCATAGGATTCTCTGTAATAGAGATGACATTGTTGTTGTCTATGTGGATGGGAGTCTCTTTGAAGTTGAATCCATAGTCTAGCATCTGATTCTGAATCCAAAGCACTTGAGCACAACAGCTTGTAGCAGCAATGTATTCAGCTTTAGCAATTGATGCAGACACACAGGATTGTTTCTTGCATTGCCATGAGACTATCCTTCCACCAAGAAATTGACATCCCCCAGATGTAGACTTTGCAGTCATGTTACAACCACCATAGTCACTATCTATATAGGCATACAGATTGAAGTCAGAATTCTTTGGATTCCATTGGCCTAGTTTAGGAGCAACTTTAAGATATCTAAGAATCCACTTGACAACAACCAAGTGTGACATCTTGGGGTTGGCTTGATATCTTGGACAAATATATGTGGCAAACATGATATCAGGCCTTCTGGCTGTGAGGTACATGAGAGACCTGATCATAGCCTTGTAGAGATGTCCATCAACACACTCCCCCTCAAGATCATATCTTAGGGATTGGTTTCTAGCTATGGGTGTCTTAGCAACCTTACACTCAAACACATAAAATATGGTAAGTATGTCTTGCACATACTTTGACTGGCTTATGAAGATGCCATTGTCAACTTGCTTTACTTGAATTCCTAGAAAGAAATTGAGTTCCCCCATGACACTTATTTCAAATCAATTCTTCATCAGCTTCTTAAAGTCTTTGCAGAGCTTCAGATTAATTGACCCAAAGATGATGTTTTCTACACAAATTTGAACCAAATCAAGTCATTTCCTATTCCTTTAATATAGAGTGTTCCATCAATAGTACCCCTCTTGTATCCATGCTGACAGAGGTACTGTGATAGTGCCTAATACCACTTTCTTGGAGCCTGATGTAGCCCGTAGAGAGCTTTGTCAAGCTTGCAAACATCATCAGGATGATCTAGGTCTACAAAGCTAGGTGGTTGTTTGACATACACTTCCTCATCAATCACCCCATATAAGAAGGCACACTTGACATCAAGTTGGTAGACCTTGAAATCCTTGGATGCAACAAAAGCAAGGAATATCCAAACAATTTCAAGTCTTGCTACAGGAGAAAAAACATCTGTGTAGTCAATACCTTCTTCTTGTGTGTACCCTTGAACAACTAGCCTTGCTTTATTATTGATGACAAGTCCTCTATCATCTTTCTTATTCCTGAATACCCACTTTGTACCTATAGTGGTCTTCCCTTAAGGAAGAGGACATAGGTTCCAAACCTTTTGTCTCTTGAATTGAAGCAACTCCTCCTACATTGCTTTAACCCAACTTCCATCCTTCTGAGCCTCATCAATTTTCTTAGGCTCAATCTGGGACAAGAAAAAAGAGTTAAGACAAACATTTTTTCATGGGTTTTTCCTCTTGTTCTCGCCCCTATTTCGACATTTCCAATGATGTTTGTGGTGGGATGTGACTTGTGAATTCTTAGTTGAGAAATCATAGCAAGTTAGTTGAATAGATCTAAATTAATGAAATTCAGATATGGTGATTGAGTGTCATTCACCACATCAACACACTTGTCATGAGAAACATGATCCAATGAGTGTGTCACATAATTGATATTGTCTTCTATGGAGTGCTTATCTGCATCAAGAAATTCTTGATCACTATCACTACCTCCATCTCCTCTTACATTGGAAATTCCTTCATTTGAGTTATGTGCCTCTGTGCTAGAATTTATAGGCACCTTAGATGTATCAGCTGAAGAGTTTGTCATGGTTGTGCTAACAGGATTTCGAACTACAGGGTTTGTTACCAATGGAGCTAAAGTAGTTTGATCACTTGGTCTTATCAACTCAAATCTTGGATCAGAATCTCCTGTTGATAAGCTACCAGTAGATCCTAAAACATCTTCATAAGATTTGTTAAGATAGTTGGTAACTAAATCAAGATCAAACATCCAATTAGGACCAGAACATTTCACACTAGGTGTGTGCTCATTAAAGGTCATATTGGCTGACTCCTCAACTATTCTAGTTCTTTGATTGTATACTCTATAAGCCTTAGCTTGGGAAGAGTATCCAATAAAATGTCCATCATTTGATTTCTCTACAAATTTGGCTATCTAATCCTTGGTATTCAAGATGGTGCAAGGACATCCAAATAATGTGAGGAAACCAATAAAAGAGCTCCTTTTGTGCCATAGTTCATAAGGAGTCTTACCATGAGTCTTGACTACTAAAAATTTGTTCTGTTCATAGCAGGCAGTGTTGACTACCTCTGCCCAGAAGATGATGGGCAGTTTAGAGTCAGATAACATGGTTCTTGCAGCTTCAATAAGTGTTCTGTTTCACCTCTTAGCAACTCCATTTTGCTGAGGAGTATTGAGAGCAATGTATTGTCTTGTAATACCCTTCTTATCACAAAATATATCAAGGATATAGTTTTTGAATTCAGTTCCTTGATCACATTTTTTGATTTTGATCTTGTGATCACATTGATTCTCAATTTTCAAAATAAAGCTCTTCAAGATCTCAGGGTTCTCATCCATAGTTCATAGGAAAAGACCCAAGTGTATCTTGTGAAGTCATCTGTGATCACCATCCTTCCTAAAATCATTATACTAGTAGGGCCTAAGAGATCCATATGTAATAAATGTAGGAGAGTAGTGATGGAGTTCATTTCCTTTTGCTTGTGAGACACTTTGTGTTGCTTCCTTATCAGACATGCAACACAATGGTTATCACTTGTAAACTCTTTCTTTGCCATTTCAGTTACAGAATCATTCTTAATTAATTTAATCATATTTATAAAGTTTACATAGCACATTCTTTTATACCAGAGTAAAGACTCATCACTATTTGTTTTAGATAGAAAGCAAGAGACTTCTCCTGATGGAGATGTTTCCTTTAAATCCATCTTGTAAATGTTCCCTTTCTTGGGGCTCTAAGCAGGATATGCTTTTAAGGAATGACTACCCCGATCTTGAGAACAATGCACTCATGCTAAGTAAAGAGCATGTTATGTCTCTAATCATAAAATTGAATACATTCAAAAGATTATACCCAAGCTCCTTAACCATAATTTACCTACTTAATACTAAGCTTACCATTTGTGACACTGCCCCTTACAGTAATGTAACCAGCTGATTCTCCTCCAAAAACAACTAGCCCTCCATCAATTCTTTCAAAATTCTAAAGCAATGAGCCATTGATTGTCATGTGACTGGAACAACCATTATCAATGATCCATATATTTCCTTTGGTCTTTAGCTATTCCTGCACAGAAAGAGATTGTTAGTTACGTTTGAAACCCAAGCCTTATTGGTCTTGGGCTTGTCAAAGTGAACTGAAGATAATGCAACAGTAATTGATCCTATATGCAAGCTCTGAGGATCATTTGTTGTTATTGATTAAAAACTTTCAGTCACATGGCCTTTCTTCATCTTCCACACCATCCTTGGAAGACTAGACTTGGCCTTCAATACTTTAGAAGTTTTGATAACTTTGGAAGTTTTGGAGACTAGACCTTCGGAAGCTTTTGCATCCACTGCAGCAAACTTCAATACTTCGGAAGTATTCCTTTCTACCAAGACCAAATTTTGTTCTAAAGGTAAGTTTTCACTTATCTTCTTCCTCACTTTGGAGCTTTTGAAAGGAAAAGATTTTCCTTCTGAAGTGATCTTCTTCTTCTTCTTCTTCTTCTTAGAAGTCTTCTTCTTGGTCATGTGGACAGTATTTTTGGGATTATAGAAACAATCCTTAGCAAAGTAAGAAGTACTACCACACATGATGCATTCAGTTGGCATACTTCTGAGAGTCTTCTTTTGAGTAAAAGATTGAGCTTGATCTCTTTCCACTTCCTTCTTCTTCACTTTGGAGCTTTCGAAAGGAAGAGATTTTCCTTCTGAAGCGATCTTCTTCTTCTTCTTCTTCTTCTTCTTCTCAGAAGTCTTCTTCTTGGTCATGTGGACAGTATTTTTGGGATTATAGAAACAATCCTTAGCAAAGTAAGAAGTACTACCACACATGATGCATTCAGTTGGCATACTTTTGAGAGTCTTCTTTTGAGTAAAAGATTGAGCTTGATCTCTTTCCACTTCCTTCTTCATCTTTATAGATGATGCAGCCGGCTTCTTAGGGTGAGGCTTGCTCTTGGAACTAGATGGTTCAGGCTATGCAGCAGTGGTGCATATTTGATAAATCTTCTTTTCTTGACTAGGATGATCTAGACATGAACTAGGGCTCCTGGTACTAGAGTCAATGGTTGAGTATTTAGTCTTCACCACTTCAAATCCAGCAGAGATAAAACTTGCTTTTGCTTGAAGTTGAAAGTGGCCTTGATCTCTTCGGCTTTCTTTGATTTTCTTTTGGCTGCCCTTATCAAGTTCTTCCTTTCAAACTTGGTCATCCCTTGTTCCTTCTTCTCTCCAGGAGAATAGTGACCCTTCTTAGGATAACCTTTATCACTCATTTCAGGTTCATCCTTCACTATCTCCTCTACATCTTCATCCTTCTCCTTGATAGGATCAATAGGAGGTAGCTCATCTTGAAAAGTTCCACACCTTGAAGATCTTACAGATAGGAGGGTGTGTGGAGGAGCTATCTCACTTGAACCTAGTCCTTTCCTGTTCTGATAACAAATCTTTGTATGCAAGGATAAGGATATTATGTTCTTGAAGGTTTCCTCTTCAAGAACATATTTTTTTGCCTTAGCTTTGCTGATCATAAGCTCAGCCTGGCATTTAGTTAACTTGGTTATGAGATCTTTGATTTGAGTCCTGTAGTTTGTATGATCATGTTTAAGAGTAGAAATTGTTTTCTCTAAATCTTCAATTTTAAGTTTATAATCATTTTCTACTCATTTAAAGTCAGCTTTTAAATTGTTTAAGGACTTAAGATCAGATCTCACGTCCTAGTTGTAGGGCCTGTACATGTTAACTTTAGCAATGCATTCAGGAGTACAAAGATATTCTACTACCTTGGCTTCTTCATGATCAACCATCAATGCTTGGTTTGGTGAAACATCTTCAACCTGAAAGCTCTAGTCAAAGCCTCCTTCTTCAATAGCAATAACATCATGTTGTTTTGGTTGGCTTGGCTTCTTAGTTGTAGGAGCTGCATTAGTGTAATTTGGTTTGAATTGTGCTTAGCCACCATTTATCCTTGGTGCCTTGCACTCCCTAGCAAAGTTTCCCATTTAGCTATAGTTGTAACACTTTACTTTGCTTTTATCCAGGCCAAACATTCCACTAGCCACATTGCTTGGAAACTTCCTTCCTGTTCTCTTATAGAACTTCTTAGCTCTATGAGTAAGAAGAGCCATCTGCTGGACTATCTCCATATACTCCAGGTCATCTGGATGGATACAATCCAAGTCTTCAAGTGTGACGAGAAAGTTTCTATAACTTTCATTAGTAGGCACAAAGGCTTGAGCAAAGCTTGTCTCTTGGAATGGGCTTCCTTGGATGTATCTCTCCCTTGGTGTCTCAGGGAAGGTGATGAAATAACCCTTTTAAGAGTTGTCAGGGTAGCAGATAAGATGATATTGCAGTTCTCTACTATCCCTTTCAACCACATGAAGGGCTAAACTCTGTTGATTGCTGGAAGAGCTACTTGATGGATTTTGCATGTTCATCTCCATCCGCTAAACACTAAGGATACCATACAACTCTGTGAGAGTAAGGGTAGAGAGGTTTTCAATTAATTTAATAGCTATACAGTAGTAAGTCCATTGTCTGGGAAGAGAGAACATGAACTTCCTTACAATGTCCTTATTCTGAAGTTTTACTCTAACATCCATGAGAGTATCTATAATCTCAACATACCTGAAGTATTGTTGATTCATGGTTTCACCTACCTTGTAGGTGAAGTTCTCAAAGTGCTACTTCATAAGGTCTTTTATGTTTTCCTTGACTTCCTCAGACCCTTCATACATGAGCTTAAGTGCATCCCAAAGCAACTTAGCATTTTTGCACTTCTTGAAGCCTCTTTATATAGAGTTTGGAAGAGCAACTTGGAGAACAATCATGGATTTTTGATCTACATCAATTATAACAATCAATTTTCTTCCAATCATCCTTAGAATAGTCAGCCATTTCCTTTTGAATCATCCCACCTCCAGCAGTGGCTGAAAAGGTGCTTGGGATGTGAGGTCCTTCAACAACAGATCTTGTGACATCCTGTGTTCCCAGGTTAATATCCGTACGCTAATAAAATGTGATAAAATAATTAAATGCATCATAGGACTTAATTTTATGATAATTAAGGTCATTTAAGGTCTAGCAAAGCCCCTTTGTGCATAAATTTTATAATTGGTAATTTTGAGAATTACCGGGTCGCGTAGCGATAAAACTCATAACGAGCGTCGGTGACAATTTGGTTAAATAAATCTGGTCAATATATGTTGATTTTTTTATGATTTAATATATCTTAAGTGAAAATATTATTAGTTATAAAAAAATAATTATTATTATTATTTACCTTGATAGAGTAAAATTAAGACTTTGTAAAATATTACCATGTTGTAACGTATAGTCCGGTGCATACTATGTTTTACCGTATATTTTTTTTTATTCTTGACTTTTTGTCACTATTATTAGATTTTGTGAACCCTTGGAAAGCCTCAAATTAATACATTGATTTTATATAAATTTTTCGCGTAAAAACCCAAACGTTTAAGATTTTTACAAAAATTTAACGAGACCGACACCCGCCTTACACCGGGTGGCATCTCACTTGGAGATCCACCAGCCATATCATCAATATAATCACATGATTAACTTACTTTAAACATACTTAATCATTTCTATATAAACAACTTCACACTCCATCTTTTACACGCACTCAACCCACCCTTTCTCTCTCTAGAACTCACCTACACACACTCTCGTCTCCCTCTCTCTCTAACTTATGGCTAAACCTCCTAAAATAGACCCATTCCTTTGATTTTGATCATCCAAAGTTTGTTTCAAGCTTTGATTTCTTGATTTCAAGGATCCCTTATGAGCTTGGTGTAAAACATTGTATAAATCCAACTCAAAGGAGAAGAAATCTTCAAGGAAATCATTCTTGAATCTTCAAAATTTGTTCATCTTAGGTATCAACCTTTAACTTTTATGTCATGCAACATGACTTGTGGATGATTGTCGCAGGTTTTGTTTACCAAAAACTAGCTTTTCTTGAAATCCAAGGTTCTAACAAAGGTTTTAATCAAGATAATGTGTTGTAGAATAATGTGTGTGTGTGTGTGTGCCGTAAGTGTTTGTATGTGTGTGATGATTTTGTGTTTTGATTATCTTTTAACATTTTGTTGATTTTCTCTTGCATGCAAGATGATCAAACTTTGATTTGAGGTTATGAACATCATAATAAACTCATCTCCAAAAGGAGTCTATCAAATGATGAAAATGGGTAATACATGATTTTATGTAAAGAATGATGTTCTTGAACCCATCTTGCTATTGATTTCATAAAGGATTGAGATGATCCATGAATAATGATGATAATGATCTGAAATCTTTTGATTTTAAGTATGTTTTGTTGAAATAAAAACTAAAAACACAATATAAAATCTATAATTTGGACTTCGTGTATATGTATGTATATATGGTTTACACTTTTGGTCTTGATTTGTTCTTCACTTATGGGTTGAGAAATCATTGAAATGATCCATATATACGGTGATCATGATTTGAAAACTTTAATGTTTTTATTTACATTTGATTTTAAGAATAGATAAAAACAAATTAAAATTAAAGGTACTCAAGTGTAGATGTGGCATGACCATTAGTGGTCATGTCATAGAAGTTAATAGCCAACAAGTCAAGAATATTTGTAAAAATCTAGAAAAAGAAGTTTAAAACCTGTAAAATATAAGTTAAAAATTAGTAATCTTACAGAAAATAAAATTCTTGATGATTGGATTTAATCTCATAAACGTTTTACGTTTAAAACGTTTTACGTTTAAAACGTGTTAAAAATTGTGTTTTCGGGTCTAAAACAAGTACTTTTGTACAAGTCCGGTTTTGGACAGAAAATAATATTTTGTCTTAAGTTAAAAACCTATGTTTTTATGTATATAACAAAACCATAACAAGCAAGGTCTTTGTGGTGACTTTATATGCGCCAAAAAGCAGAAAACCGACAATTTCGGGTTAAAAATTATGGACTGTTTTGGAACTGATTTTTAACAAAATAATTCAGAAGGTTTTTTTTATAAGAGAGATATATTTAAACATATAAAATTGTCAAAAGATATATATGGGTTGATGTACGGTTTATACGTGTAAAACCGCGCGGTTTCGGGTCAAAAATCACCGTCTACGGGTGAAATTTGGGTCAAACATAATAAACCATATTTTTAAAATATAACTTGTCTAAAATAATTTTATATATGTTTTACTACTGAAAATTTAATTATTTGTTAAAAAGATTAATAAAAGTTGAGTTGTGTTAAAAAGTAATATTTATAAAGTAATAATATAAGAAATAGAATTCTTAACTAGAGCAAGAATATGGATATTAATCCTAAATAAAATATTATTATGAATTAATAACTATTTATTTATTTATTTATTCATTTACTTATTTGTTTATTTATCTGTTTGATTGGTTGTATGTATAGTACATAACGTAGTAAATTTTGCGTTATATTTTTATATATTTTCATGTGTCTATTTTGTGTGTGTTATGTAGTTGTTGTTTAAAGGTTAAATGGTTTATTAATAAATAAGTATTTGTCACATATAATACAAATTATTAAACTAAACCAAAAGTCACCAACGGGTCTTTTTAAAAACGGATTTCAAGACAAGACTAGTGAGTTGGTGTAACACCCGAAAAAAATTCAAAGAAAAGAAAAGTAAAAAAGAAAAGATAAGTATCCAAAAGGTTAAGGGGTGAAGGTGTACAAAAGGTAAACTTACCCATAATGGGTTTCAAAAAGGTCGTAAGGCCACCCATGACCCTCTCTCTCATTCACAATTCAGCTGGAATCTTGGAAAAGAACACCCCATCCGGTTTTAGAGAGAGAAAGTTCAGGTTCTTCAAAAGGTGAGATTTCCAGAAGATTTCTTCTTGATTTTCCTGCTGGGTTCGGGCTTATGAACCTATTTTTATGTGTTTTCTTGTGTTGGATGTTTGTTTTATGTGTTTAGGTGTTGGTTATTCTTGTTAGCTCTCAGGTTGTGGTGTTTCACTCGAAGGCTGTTGAGAGGTGAGTTCTAGATTCCCTCTTTTACATGTTTTCTACTTGTTTTGGGGCTGATATGTAATATAACCGCTGGTTTTCCTAACTAACTATGAGTTCTACATGGTGTACGGTTGTGTTTGATATACGTTGGTTTTAAGTGATTTCTACGATGTTGTGATGATGTTTGTTATTCTTTAAGCTTGTAACATGTTAGATCAATGTTAAGTTCAGGCTAGAATGATGTTTAAGATTGGAAAACCTCATAAGTTGCATTGCAGGTACTGAACAAGTGTCCGCTATGGATGATGGTCATCTGCTGTGGACATTATGTGTCCGCTGTGGACACTTAGAATATAGGACATCCGTTGTGGACTTACATGTCCGCTGTGGACACTTGAGGAGTTTTTGGTTGTCCGCTGTGGTGTTTGTTACCCGCTGTGGACACTGTCCGCTGTGAACCCTTAGAAAAATTTGTACGTCTGCTGTGGGCGTTGGTTATCCGTTGTGTACTTATTTCATCCGCTGTACACTATTAGTTATCCGCTGTGGATGTTATTCATCCATATTGGACTATGTTCATCCGCTATGAACACTTAGTGTTTTACTCATCCGCTGTGGATCTAGGCTGTCCGCTGTAGACTTAAGTTGTCCGCTGTGGATACTTAGTACTTTAAGTCGTCCGCTGTATAAGTTACTCATGCGCTGTGAACACTTAGGAGTTTTTTTTCTGAAATTTTGGGAATAGAGTTTAAGTGTTAAGAACTTATGCTTAATGGGTGTTTATGCTTGTCCTATGTTTCTAATGTTTTATTTACCTTCGTAAGGGCTGCTTGCTATGAATAATTATTAATGTTTCATGATATGTGGTTTTAAGGTAATAATATTATAAAAGTATTATTCATAACAAGTGGACACAAAGGAATAAAAGAAGGACAGTGAAACATAATAAATATTACCCCAGGGCTCTAACAAAAGGTGAAAAGCCTTGCAAGCTTTTCCAATGGAGGTTTACGACCATATTGTCGTTAGCTCAACTGATGTGTGGCTGTTTCAGCCCAAGAAAGGCATATCCGGGGTCTAATCCTTGTGATTGACCAATAAACCAATGGGATCCAAGTTCATGAATAGGCTTTGTGCCTAGCAGTGTGGATCAACTGTCGGGGGTTAGCTACCACTTATGAATGTGTACCGATAGGGGTTTGGCATTTGTTGCCGACCAACAATATAGGCTCTTGCTTTGTGCAAACCTAGACAATGAAAGTGAAAGATAATGAAAGAAAGAAAGATAAAGAATCCCTTAATGATTGATTATGTATGATGATGAATGATCACCATGTGAAGTTTACCAAAGTATATTTACTATATTATTAAACTAGGACTCACTCAGCAATGCTGACTTTTTATATGTATATCAGTTGGCAGGTAAGGATGTTGCTGAGGATGGCACGGCCGAAGCTACTTGGTCAAGGGAGACCGGCATCCATTTATACAATTATGATATTTTTGTCTTGTAATACAACTTATTCTTTTGTAACTCTAACAACGATGTATTATTTGGAAAAGGTAATCATTAATACAAGAAATAGTTTTTGGTTAAATTATTCCGCTGTGATTGTTTTTTTTATAATAATGTGATTTAAGGTGTTTTTAATAATGAATGATGCTATGAATGTCCAACTGTGGGGTCTCCGGGAACGGGGCCTTACAGTTGGGTAAACAACTTACGTATAGACTTATTACTCGACAATTAATAGATCCTTTAAGTTTAGGGCGTTAATTGGTCGTTTATTTTCCGGGCTCGATTTTTGGTAGATCATCTCTCTGTCACATTTGAAGGTGAGTTTTCACAGCCCCTATTTTTAAATAACATTTTATTTAAGTATTTTGGGAGAAAAACATGCTATAACGTTTTATGTGTGATATGATTTAATTATGAAATAACTGCGTGATCTTTATGATGGCCTTGAGTTGTTTTAATATTTGTGTACACTGCCCTCTTCCATAATCATTAACCCTTGGAGGGCCACAGGATATATTGGTAGATCTATTGGGTTTGACAACCGCCCCTCAGGATCGATTTTACTGGTCTGGTATGGATGGAATATATTTTGAAAGGATTTTGAGGGACTTTTTGTCTTGGTTTGATTATGAGGCTCTTGGTGGCGATCATAGTCAGTGGACCTAGCTAGTCCTTGATGATCCAGGGGTTGATTCCGGGATAATCATATCTTTTTATAAAGGAACTTATGATAACCTTTTTATAAACCTATGAACTCACCAGCTTTTTGCTGATAAACTTTTGGGCATGTTTTTCAGGTGATTAGGCATACATGGGAATGAAAAGGGTTTTAACGACAAACTTATCAAATTTGGATACCACTTTTGGGACCCAATTTTCCGTTGCCGTTTAACAATTTATTGTTAATGTTTAAACAATGATATGTTATTACTATTTTATTTTTCAAGTTAAGAGTTCTTTTTGGATCAATGTAATAACATTCTATAATAATAGTTAACTTTGGTATCCATGATTTGTTTGCTTAATAATTGTTGGAAATAATCCAACTTCTGTTATCTCCGTCGCATGCGTGCCCTTCTGGTGCACTTTTCGGGGTGTGACAGAAGTTGGTATCAGATCCAACGGTTATAGCGAACTAGAAATTTTTTTTAACATCTAGACTATAACCAAAAATATGTTTAAGTTAAAACGTTTTCATTCTCAAGTGTTCCGTGTCATGCATGCATAAGTTAATGATACTTTGGTATATGCGCTTGATAAAATAATTTAAGTATAGTTGCCTATAGTTAGAAAATTTAGTATGGATATTCTTGTGTTACAGATGCCTTCTCGGACCCCGTTCATTCTGATCCATGACTCTGATACTGACTACGAGGATCCCATGTTTTCTCTTCCCCCTATCACACCCTTGGAGATTTACCACTACCCGTTTGCACCGAGATGGGAGCCGACCTCCGAGTATGCAATGCCCCGTTCCCGGAGACCTCACAGTTGGACAATCACAGCATTTTTCATATAAGATAAATACATTTCATGAAAACATCGCAGCGGATTAAGTTATCAAAAACCATTCATGCATTAATATTTGATGCTGCTAAATAATACATCATTGAATTTTAACAGTTACAAAAAGAATCATTCAGTTGTATTACAAAACGACAAATCATCATGCACGAATGGATGCCAGTCTTTGCCTGCCAAGTAGCCTCACCCGCGTGCCATCCTTAGCAACATCCTTACCTGCCAACTGATATGCATATGAAAAGTCAGCGTTGCTGAGTGAGTTCTAGTTTAATAATATTGAAAAATACACTTTGTAAATTTCATTTGGTGATCATTCATCAATATACCTAATCAATCATAAAGTGACTCGTTATCTTTCTTTCTTTCATTATCTTTGTCTTTCATTAACTAGGATTGCACAAAGCAAGAGCCTACATTGTTAGTTGACAACAGATACCGAACCCCTGTCGGCAAACGTTTATCCTGGTAGCTAACCCATCGACAGTTGATCCACACTGCTAGGCACGAAGCCTGCTCATAAACTAGGATCCCATTCATTCAATGGTCAATCCCCAGGATTAGACCCCAGATGTGCATCCTCATGGGCTATACAGCCGCACATCAGTTGAGCTAACGACAACAAGGTCGTGCACCTCCATTCATTTTGCTTGCAAGGCTTTTCATTTATCATAAGGGCCTGGGGTAACCTTCATTAAGTTTCACTGTTCTTCTTTTATTCTTTCATGTCCACTTGTTATGGATAATACTTATTAAGATGCACATACATAATCACATAACATGAAAATATTATTGACATAGCAGAAGCAGCATATAAGAAAGAACCAAGCATAATCTTTCCTTATACAGAAGTTCTCCATACTTAAATTCTATTCCCAAAATTTCCAGAAAATCCTAAGTCTTAGACAAATGTGGATGAGCTTAGACAAATGCGGATGAACAAATGCGGAAGAACACTCTCAGGAAATTTTCTAAGTATCAGGAAATATGCATGAACCGAATGCGGATGACTAAAGCAATACACATGGACACTGTAGCAAATGCGCATGGGCAAAACAAATGTGGATGAACACTTAGAAAATCCGCATGAAGACTTAGCAAATGCGCATGAACAAAAGACAACAAATGCGCATGAGGACTTAACAAATGAGCATGAAGGCTTAACAAATGCGCATGAACAAAAGACTTAACTGTTAAATGCGGATGAGCATAAACACTAACCTGCAATTCAAATAATGCCATTACCAGTTCCTAAACATCATTCTAACATGAACACAGCTTAGATCTATCAGTCTAACACTTAGTACATCATAAACTTAAACGATCAATAAGAGAATTACACAACATAACCATACCATCATAACCGTCCGCACCATACATGAAAAATCATAACTTGTTTTGAAAACATCAGTCAAATATGCAAACCAGCCCCCAAATAAGGAGAAAACATTTAAAAGAGGGGATCTAGAACTCAACTCTACTGCTTTCGAGTAAAACTCCTCCAATCCCGAGAGCAACCTGGAGTTCAAACGCCTAAACACACCAAAACACCAAAACCGAACACAAAAGATCACATAAGAATCGGTCCCGAAGCTGAAAACTCAGCTGAAACCAAACAAAACACATGAAAACTCACCTTCAGGCCAAACCTTCTTCTTCTTCTCTCTAGAACCGTTAGAAATTCTGCTTTTCTTCTTTCTAGCAGTTGAAGCAGTTGGTGCAGCAATTTAGTGGGCGGCCATGCCCACTTTTAACATAAAATAATAATGCTTGTCCTTTTGTACACTTTAGCCCCTCCACTTTTGTAACTTCTCCTTTTGTCTTTATTCTTTTCTTAATAAATTTTTGGGTGTTACAAGTCCACCCCCTTATAGAGGTTTCATCCCCGAAACCTGTTACTCTTCGAATAGTTGTGGGTAATGTTGTCTCATCTCCTCCTCAGTCTCCCACATAGACTCAGATCCTTTCCTGTGCCTCCACTGTACTCGCACCAGTGGAACCACTTTATTCTGTAATCTCTTCACCTTTCGGTCAATGATTGCTACTGGTTGCTCTACATAATTGAGCCGTTCATCCACATCAATGTCTTCCAGTGGTACAATCATATCTTCATCAGCTAGGCATTTTCTCAGATGAGATACATGGAATGTTGGATGAATTCTACTTAACTCATCGGGTAGCTCCAACCTATAGGCCACCTCTCCTACTCATGCAATGATTTGGAAAGGTCCTATATATCTAGGGCTCAACTTACCCCTCTTTCTAAAATGAATGATCCCCTTCCAAGGTGAAACCTTCAGCATCACTTTATCACCCGCTTGGAATTCAATCGGCCTACGCCTGTTGTCAGCATACGACTTTTGCCTACCTTTCGCCGCCTTCATAAATGCCTTGATATTTTCTAGCTTTTCCGATATGGCTTCAATGATCTTGATGCTTCCCAATTCTTTCTGTCCAATGTAACCCCAACACACCGGGGTTCAGCATCTCCTCCCATACAACATTTCGAATGGTGGCATGCCTATACTGGCATAATAACTATTGTTGTAGGAGAACTCTAACAACGGTAGGTGTTCATCCAAACTTCCACCAAAGTCAATAATACATGCTCGAAGCATATCCTCCAAGGTTTGAATGGTCCGTTCTGATTGACTGTCTGTCTGAGGGTGATAAGTTGTGCTAATGTGTAACCTCGTCCCCATCGCATCATAAAATTTCTTCCAGAACTTTGACGTGAACCGAGTTTCCCTATCAGAAACAATACACACCAGCACGCCATGACGAGTTACGATCTCCTTGATGAATAGCTCCACCAACCTTTCCAACGAGTAAGTCTCTTGGATTAGAAAAAGTGTGCACTCTTCGTCAGGTGGTCTACGATCACCCAAATGGTATCACATCCTCGCGCAATGCGAGGCAGCTTTATGATGAAATACATGGTGATGTGTTCCCACTTCTATTCGGGTATATCCAAAGGTTGGATCTTCCCATATGGTTTCTGATGTTCCGCCTTCACTTGCAAACAAGTCAGGCACTTACGTACTACACCATGTCACGCTTCATCCCTGGCCACCAATAATCCTTCTTCAAATCATGATACATTTTCGTAGCATTGGGATGGATGGAATACCATGTTTTGTGAGCCTCACCCATGATCCTTCCCCTCAGCTCCCCATAACGAGGAATCCACATCCGCCCAAAACGGGTTTTAATGCCAAGGGTGTTTTCCCCTAAATACGTCGCCTGCCCCTTCATTCGTTCAGAGTCGATCCTATCATCCTTTAATGCCTCATCTTGGAATTCCCTGATTTGACCCATAACGTCCGGCGTCACAACCAGCTGGCAAGCCTTCACCCGAATCGGCTCCAGCCTCTCCTTTCGACTGAGGGCATCGGCTACCACGTTCGCCTTACCTGGATGATAGTGTATTTCGCAGTCGTAATCCTTGATCAACTCTAGCCATCTTCTTTATCTCATGTTAAGATCCATCTGCTTGAAGAAGTACTTCAAACTTTTGTGATCAGTGAAGATGGTGCACCTCATCTTGTACAGGTAGTGCCTCCAAATCTTCAATGCAAAAACCATAGCCACCAACTCAGGTCATGACTGGGATAGTTAGCCTCATGGATTTTCAATTGTCGGGACGCATAGGATATAACCCTTCCCCGTTGCATCAGTACACAACCCAATCCTGAATAGGAAGCATCAAAATAGACCACCAAGTCTTCATTCCCTTCAGGTAAAGTCAAGACAGGAGCTTGAGTCAACCTTGTCTTCAACACTTCGAAAGCATTCTCCTGCACTTGACCCCATATGAACTTCACATCCTTACGGGTGAATTTGGTCAATGGTGAAGCTATCTTGGAGAAGTCTTGGATGAACTGTCTGTAGTAGCCCGCCAAACCCAAGAAACTGCGGATCTCGGATGGCATCTTAGGGGTCTTCCAAAAACTGCCTCTACCTTTGCCGGGTCCACCATAATCCCTTTAGAATTAACCACATGACCCAAAACCAGAACTTCCCGCAACCACAAAGCACATTTAGAGAACTTAGCATACAGCTTCTCCCTTCTAAGCATTTCCAATACCTCGCGAATATGACCGGCATGCTCTTCTTCACTCTTCGAATAAATCAGGATATCATCAATAAACACAATCACTGATTTATCCAACTTCGACCCACACACCCAATTCATCAAATCCATAAAAGTAGCTGGCGCGTTGGTTAGACCGAAAGACATAACAAGGAATTTGTAATGCCCGTATCAAGTTCGAAACGCATCTTCGGGATATCCTTTTCTTTGACCTTTAGCTAATGGTAACCAGATTGGAGATCTATCCTTGAGAACCAGCTGGCGCTTTGGAGCTGATCAAACAAGTCATCAATCCTCGGTAGTGGGTACCTGTTCTTCACCGTCAACTTGTTCAACTCACGATAGTCGATGCACATCCTCATTCTACCATCCTTCTTCTTTACAAACAAGACCGGAGCACCCCAGGGAGAGATACTCAATCGGATGAACCCCTTATCTAACAACTTTTACAACTGGGTCATCAATTCCTTCATCTCAGAGGAGCGAAACGATACGGTGCCTTTGCAACAGGTAGGGCACCAGGTATCAGATCAATCTGGAACTCGATCTCGCGGTCAGGTGGTACCCCTGGTAGGTCTTCGGGAAACACATCAGGGAAATCGCATACTACCGGCACGCCTGACAGTTGAGGCACGGTAGCATCCACATCCTTCACATCGGCCAAGTAAGCACCACACTCGTGTCTCGTAAACTTCTCGGCCATGATCATCGAGATTACACGCGGTGTAATGCACTCCTTGTCTCCATGTATCATAACCAAACTGCCATCGGGCACAGTCAGACAAATCGTCTTCTTTCGGCACACGATGTTCGCTTCGTAGGCCACCAACCAATCCATCCCTAACACCACATCAAAACCTCCTAGGTCCGTCACGTACAATCTAGCAGGAAACTTATGACCGTCCAACTCTACTACGCAATCGTCTATCACATCAGTCACTTTGGTAGACTTTCCTATCACTGTCTCTATATAGAAGGGCACGTCTATTTTCTTATTCTTACCATGCATTTCATGACAAAAGGTAGCAGATATAAAACTTCTACTAGCACCCAAATCGAAGAGCACAGAAGCATACAATTGGTTTACCAGAAACATACCTGAAACTACTTCAGGGTCCACTCTGGCTTCTTCCCGGGTCATGTTGAATGCCCTTGCCTTGGCTTTGGTGTTCTCACTCCTCCCTTTCTCACCCATAGTCTGAGTCCCTGAGCTCCCTGCTCTATCCTTCTTGCAATCTCGGCCTGAGTGGCCTACCTCCCCACACTGATAACATCGTGGTACCCGGCACTCTCTAGCATAGTGGCCTTCGCCTCCACACTTAAAAGACTGGTTCGTCCCCACTCTACACTCACCCAAGTGAACCTTCCAACACTTCTTACATTCCCTCCTATTAACCCCTTTACTTAATCCTAGGTGGCGATCATCAATCCTCATCTTGTTTTCCCCGATCCTATAATGGTCATCCCTGAATCACTTCCTATTACCGTTCTTGTTCCAACTCTTTTCAACCTTCCTCTGAATTGGCACTGGATCCCTCTCATCATACAACCTTTAGGCTAAATCTACTACAGGCTTGAAAGTGCTCAGTCTGGCAGCTATCATGTTCCTCTTGATATCCACGGGCAGACCTTGCACGTATCTCTTGATCTTCTTGGACTCTGGGGTTACTAGATCCGGCACGAGTCATGCAAGCTCATTGAACTTGGAGGTATGCTCTTGATGAGTCATGTTTCCAGCCTCCAAGTGCAAGACCTCCTTCTCAATTTTGTCCAACTCCCGATGTATACAATACTCCTCCAGTACCAGTTCCTTCAAATCCGACCACCTCATCCTTGCAACAGACCGTTTCCCCTCGGCTTGGACAATGTTGTCCCACTAGCATAATGCCAAGTCAACAAAAGAATAGGAGGCAAACTTCACCTTTTGATCCTCCTGACACTCACTGATGTCTAGGACTGCCTCTATCTCTCGAACCCAACGATGAACAACAGTAGCATTGCCGTTACCATCAAAGGTCGGGGGTTTGCACCTCCAAAACTATCACCATCATGGATTACCACCTTGGGACTAGACGGCTCTTCATCAGCTTTCTCCTTCTCCCCTGTATCTTTGGTCTTTTCACCCTCCTTTACTGCCCTCAATACCTCGGTCACCACTGAAGGTAACACGTTCTGCATAACGTTGTAGACTTCGTCAGCAATAGCTTCCTTTACCGTAGACTTGAGGGTGGCTGATCCTTCACCCTCTTGGTGGTTATGAATACCCGAGTCCTCATGAACTGTCTTGGGAGCCTTAGCTTTGATCCGGGTGACACGTGGCCCAGTAGTACACCCGCCACAGGCACCGCCTCAGGTTGCCTTCCCATATTTCCTGCCCGCCATAAGATCTATCTCCTATAAGATTCAAGCACTAACAAGGTCATTCAAGGTGATAGCTCAGATTATGTCAAGTATAGTAAGTCCTTAATTACAGTGGCCAGTTGTGATTAGTCACTTACTTTACTCTTCATCCTCCATGCATTCCCTATCCAGACTACATCAGTGTTCAAGTCTACTAAGCACATAAATCAAATAGCACACGCACGTAATACCCATTACTAATGAAAAATTACCTGATGGCACGTAGCTACTTGGGCTGGCATCCTTCCATTCGGTCCCATTCTCAGTTTAAGTTTAGGTTTTGAAATATATTTACCTGTTTCTCTTAAACTTTGGCTATGATACCAACTTGTAAGGCCCCGTTCCCGGAGACCTCACAGTTGGACAATCACAGCATTTTTCATATAAGATAAATACATTTTATAAAAACATCGTAGCGGATTAAGTTATCAAAAACCATTCATGCATTAATATTTGATGTAGCTAAATAATACATCATTGAATTTTAACAGTTACAAAAAGATTCATTCAGTTGTATTACAAAACAACAAATCATCATGCACGAATGGATGCCAGTCTTTGCCCGCCAAGTAGCCTCACCCGCGTGCCATCCTCAGTAACATCCTTACCTGCCAACTGATATGCATATGAAAAGTTAGCGTTGCTGAGTGAGTTCTAGTTTAATAATATAGAAAAATACACTTTGTAAATTTCATTTGGTGATCATTCATCAATATACCTAATCAATCATAAAGTGACTCATTATCTTTCTTTCTTTCATTATCTTTCTCTTTCATTTACTAGGATTGCATAAAGCAAGAGCCTACATTGTTGGTTGGCAATAGATGCCGAACCCCTGTCGGCAAACGTTTATCCTGGTAGCTATCTCATCGATAGTTGATCCACACTGCTAGGCACGAAGCCTGCTCATGAACTAGGATCCCATTCATTCATTGGTTAATCCCCAGGATTAGACCCCAGATGTGCATCCTTATGGGCTATACAGCCGCACATCAGTTGAGTTAACGATAACAAGGTCTTGCACCTCCATTCATTTTGCTTGCAAGGCTTTTCGTTCATCGTAATGGCCCGGGGTAACATTCATTAAGTTTCACAGTTCTTCTTTTATTCATTCGTGTCCACTTGTTATGGATAATACTTATTAAGATGCACATACATAATCACATAACATGAAAATATTATTGACATAGCAGAAGCAGCATATAAGAAAGAACCAAGCATAATCTTTCCTTATACAGAAGTTCTCCATACTTAAATTCTATTTCCAAAATTTCCAGAAAATCCCAAGTCTTAGACAAATGCAAATGAGCTTAGACAAATGCGGATGAACAAATATGGATGAACACTCTCAGGAAATTTTCTAAGTGTCAGGAAATGCGCATGAACCGAATGCGGATGACTAAAGCAATACACATTGACACCGTAGCAATTGCGCATGGGCAAAACAAATGCGGATGAACACTTAGCAAATGTGCATGAAGACTTAGCAAATGTGCATGAAGACATAACAAATGCGCATGAACAAAAGGCAACAAATGCGCATGAGGACTTAACAAATGCGCATGAAGGCTTAACAAATGCGCATGAACAAAAGACTTAACTGTTAAATGCGGATGAGCATAAAAACTACGCTGCAATTCAAATAATGCCATTACCAGTTCCTAAACATCATTCTAACATGAACACAGCTTAGATCTATCAGTCTAACACTTAAAACATCATAAACTTAAACGATCAACAAGAGAATCACACAACATAACCATATCATCATAACCGTCCGCACCATACATGAAAAATCATAACTTGTTTTGAAAACATCAGTCAAATATGCAAACCAACCCCCAAATAAGCAGAAAACATTTAAAAGAGGGGATCTAGAACTCACCTCTACTACTTTTTAGTAAAACTCCTCCAAACTCAAGAGCAACCTGGAGTTCAAACACCTAAACACAGCAAAACACCAAAACCGAACACAAAATATCACATAAGAATCGGTCCTAAAGCTGAGAACTCAGCTGAAACTGAACAAAACACATGAAAACTCACCGTCAAGCCGAATCTTCTTCTTCTTCTCTCTAGAACCGATGAAAATTCTGCTTTTCTTTTTTCTAGCAGTTGAAGCAGTTGGTGCAGCAGTGTAGTGGGTGGCCATTCCCACTTTAAACATAAAATAATAATGCTTGTCCTTTTGTACACTTTATCCCCTCCATTTTTTCAATTTCTCCTTTTGTCTTTATTCTTTTCTTAATAAATTTTTGGGTGTTACAGAGTATGGGAATGGTTGGATTTGGGAATTTGATGATACCTGAGAGCCTAGTCAGGCAACACCTGTTAGTGATGAGGCTGTTCCTGACATTTCAGATCATGTTCCTGATGTTCGCTTTGTCTACTCAAGGAAGAAGAAGAGGGTGTCAAAGATAGTTACCAATGAGACTACCAGTGAGATACCTGAGAAGACTGAGCCCAAGAGGGCTAGAGTGTGGGACAGGTAGTTGGATTGGTTGATTGGATGGTTATAGGAGTGGGCTAATGAGGGTGGTGTACCCTCAACGTTTGAGGTTGGTGAGTCTTCCTCAGCCCGCCGACACCTACCACTGATCGATGAGCCTGTGCATCGCACACTAGCTACTCTAGCTACCCGATGCATTCACTATGAGCACCATATTTCATCCTTACAAGGTAAGGCGGGAGTGATGAGAGAGATGTTGTAGGCGATGGATGGAAGGATGATAACATTTGAGGAGGAGAAGGTGATTGAGAATGACATTCTGAACCAGCTGCATTTCAGGATTTGTGATTTGGAGACGGGACTGGCGGAGACGAAGAAGAAGCTGGAAGTGGCAGAGCTGAAGGTGGAGGCTGCAGAGGCTGGATTGGTGGCAGTGCAATAGCAGGTGACAGTCCTCGAGGAGTGAGTGGAGGCAACGTTGGGGTTGGCGACAATTTGCATGATGATGGCTTCGGTAGTGGTCCGTGCCGATGTGATGGCACGATTCTCTCATTAGATTCATAGGGTCTTTATTATGTTAGTATTTGGAATATTGAAACAACTATTTTGTAACGATGTTGATGCTACTGTAACATCTATTTTGGGTTGTTTCTGGACATGTATTCTGAACTAATTATCTCTCTCATTAAATCATTTTTGATGATTTTAGTGAATGATGTGATTATCGAAATATTGTGATTGTATACCTATTATTATTACGCATTTTGATATTATTTCTTGTATGTCGTTTATTCTCTTTTGTTCATCCATAACAGAAGTTATTTCATGGCACCTAACATGCGAAACACCACTGGTGCTAGAGGTATTGGTTTACCTACCACTGCTGAAGAGTTAGCACAATTGATATCCCAACATGTCAACTCTCCACTCGAGCAACATGACGCAAATGCTGGGCGTGGTAGAGGACATGGTACCATGGGTGGTTCAAGTGGAGGCAATTCCATTGGAAATCCCTCAGGGAGTCAAGCTCAGGGTTGTAACTACAATACATTCCAAGCTTGTAATCCACGAATCTTTTCAGGAGCTGAAGGTCCTCTTGATATAATTAGATGGATAGAGAAGATGGAATCTGTGATGGCAATCAGTAACTGTTCCGCTGATCAGTGGGTGAAGTATGCCACATGTTCATTCCAAGATGAAGCACTGAGTTGGTGGAATTCGCAAGTTCAGAACCTAGGAGAGGAAGCTGCGTTTGGTTTCTCTTGGAATCAATTAAAGGAAATGTTGCTTAAGGAGTACTGTCCTCGCAATGAGCTCCAAAAGATCGAGACTGAATTTTGGAATCTGACTATGGAAGGTGCGGAAATTACAGCCTGTACTTCCAGGTTTAATGATCTGGAAAGACTTGTACCCCGAATGGTGACTCCAAATTATGTTAGGATTGAGAGATATATTTGGGGATTAGCACCCCAGATCAGAGGCATGGTTACAACATCAAACCCTACCACAATGCAGAGCGCAGTGGTACTAGCTAATTCATTGACGGATGATGCTATTCGAAGAGGGGTACTGGTTAAGAAAGGGGATACTGGTAAGAAGCCCATGGAGAACGAAAGGAAGGTTATGGAGTCTGATGAGGTTTGGGGAGAATAAGAGGAAATGGACAAGAAATTCCAAGAATCGAGCTGGTAATCAGAAGAATCAAAGGGTTGGATCAGGAAAGATGTATGCTACTAACTTGTCGGATGCAAGGAGGCAAGCTGGTGTACAGCCAAGGTGTAGCAAGTGTAATCTTCATCATGCTGGAAACTACAATGTGAATTTGTGTTCGAGGTGTAACAAGTATGGGCATCAAGCTCAGAATTGTCGAGTAAGGTTGATTGGGAAGCCCGAGAAAACTGAGAGAAGGTGTTTTGAATGTGGAGCTGAAGGTAACTACAAGAGGGATTGCCCCAAGCTGAAAGGATCGAGTGCAAGGGGCAGGGCATTTGAGATGAATGCGAAGGAGGCAAGACAGGAACAGTCCGTCGTTACTGGTACGTTCCTTGTCAACAACCATTTCGCATCTATATTATTTGATACTGGAGCCGATATGAGTTTTGTGTCAAAGAACTTTGAACCATTACTTGGCCTTAGATCTAGTAAATTAGATAAGAAATATATTGTCAAGCTAGCCAACGGAAAGATATTTGAAGCATGTGATGTAGTTAGAGGGTGCACTATACAATTAGAGGGTCATTCCTTTAACATCAACCTCCTACCTGCTGTGCTTGGTAATTTTGATATAGTTGTGGGTATGGATTGGTTGTTAAAGCATCATGCTAAAGTGATATGCTACGAGAAGATTATTCGTCTACCCTATTTCAAACGGTGGAATTTTGACAATCCAAGGTGATATAGGGAAACCTACCCTGAAGATCGTCAATGTAATAAAGGCTTGCAAGTATCTATGTGAAGGATATCCAGCGTTTCTTGCCAAGGCGGTGGGTACTAAGAATAAGGAGCGAAAGCTTGAAGACATACCGATAGTGCGAGACTATCCAGATGTCTTTCCTGATGATCTGCCTGGATTACCTCCATCTAGACAGATTAAATTCCGAATCCATTTGGTACCAGGAGCTGCTCCTGTTGCCCGATCACCGTATCGATTAGCACCTTTGGAGATGCAAGAATTGTCCAAGCAATTAGAAGAATTGTTGGATAAGGGATTTATAAGATCAAGCTTCTCGCCATGGGGAGCACCAGTCTTATTTGTCAAGAAGAAAGATGGATCATTCAGAATGTGCATCGATTACCAAGAGTTGAACAAAATCACTTTCAAGAATCAATACCCATTACCAAGAATCGATGATATGTTTGATCAGCTTCAAGGATCCAGTTTCTACTCAAAGATTGACCTGTGATCGGGTTATCATCAATTATTGATAGCAGAGGAAGATGTCCCAAAAACAGCATTTAGAACACGTTACGGCCATTACGAGTTTTTGGTTATGTCATTTGGTCTGATAAATGCGCCTGTTGTGTTCATGGATCTTATGAATAGAGTATGCAAACCTTACTTAGATAAGTTTGTCATAGTATTCATCGATGATATACTAGTCTATTCAAGAACCAAGAAAGATCATGAACAACATCTGAAGATCATCTTGGAGACGCTAAAGAAAGAGAAGTTGTATGCAAAGTTCTCGAAGTGGGAGT
Organism: Flaveria sonorensis; assembly: GCA_025506505.1. Taxonomy (NCBI): domain Eukaryota; kingdom Viridiplantae; phylum Streptophyta; class Magnoliopsida; order Asterales; family Asteraceae; genus Flaveria; species Flaveria sonorensis. The sequence continues at coordinate 45,380,408 of CM046432.1, forward strand.
TTTGGATTCGAGAGGTTCATTTTCTTGGACATGTCATTAATGAGAAAGGCATACATGTAGACCGACGAAGATTGAAGCAATTAAAAACTAGGAGGCACCCAAGTCCCTGACCGAGGTGCGTTAGTTTCTTGGATTGGCTGGATATTATCGAAGATTCATTGAAAATTTCTCGAAGATAGCAGAGCCATTGACGCTGTTGACTCAAAATGATAGGATGGACGACTGGACTAATAAGCAAGAGGCAGCTTTTCAGTTACTGAAGCAGAAGTTGTGTAGTGCTCCTATTCTATCACTTCTTGAAGGAATAGAAGGGTTCGTTGTGCACTGTGATGCGTCCCGTTTAGGTCTTGGTTGTGTGTTGATCTGGAAAGATAAGGTCATAGCCTATGCATCCAGACAATTAAAGGTGCATAAGAAGAACTACACCACTCATGATTTAGAGTTGGGAGCGGTGGTTTTTGCACTCAAATTTTGGAGGCATTACCTATATGATACGAAGTGTGTTATCTACACGGATTACAAGAGTCTTCAACATATCTTCGATCAGAAGGAGCTTAACATGAGGAAACGTCGATGGGTAGAGTTGCTAAATGATTATGATTGTGAGATCCGCTACCAACCGGGCAAGGCTAACGTTGTGGCCGATGCATTGAGTAGAAAGGAGAATGATAAGCCTAAGCGTATCCACACTTTGGAGATGACTATTCATTCAGGTCTTGATACTCAAATTCGACATGCTCAAGCCGAAGCTCTGAAAGATGAAAATCTTAAGAATGAGGGATTGAAAGGCATGGTTAAGGAGTTAGTGGTTAAAACCAATAATGTGATGTACTTCATGGACCGGATCTGGGTTCCACGTTTTAGGAACCTACGTGAATTGATTTTGGATAAAGCTCATAAATCCAAGTATTCGATTCACCCCAGATCGGATAAGATGTACAAGGATGTGAAGGAACAATATTGGTGGCCCAATATGAAGGGTGAAATAGCCACCTATGTGGGCAAGTGTTCGACATGTTCTAGAGTGAAGGCAGAATATCAAAAGCCATCAGGACTTCTTCAATATCCAGAGATTCCTCAGTGGAAATGGGAGCGAATAGCAATGGACTTTGTCACAAAGTTACCTTGCACATCAAGTGGTCATGACATTATTTGGGTAATAGGCGATAGGTTGACTAAGTCTGCTTATTTCCTACCCATTAAGGAAACGGATCGGATGGAAAAGCTAACTAAAATCTACCTCAAGGAGTTGGTATCTCGTCATGGAGTACCGATCTTGATAATCTCTGATAGAGACAGTCGATTTACCTCGAGGTTTTGGCAATCCTTGCATTGGGTACTCGTTTAGACATGAGTACTGCCTACCATCCGCAAAATAGATGGTTAAAGTGAAAGGTCTATTCAAACGCTGGAAGATCTGCTGCGAGCTTGTGTGATTGACTTTGGAGGAACTTGGGATACTCATCTACCCTTAGTTGAATTTTCCTATAATAACTGTTATCACAGTAGTATCAATGCTGCTCTGTTTGAAGCTTTTTATGGAAGAAAGTGTCATTCCCTATTTTGTTAGGTAGAAATTGGAGAAAAGCAATTGACTGGACCTGAGATTATCCAAGAAACTATGGACAAGATTGTTCAAATCAGAAAGAGGTTAGAAGCCGTTGCAAGTCGGAAAAAGAGTTATGCAGATAATCGAAGAAAACCATTAGAATTCCAGGTTGGAGACAAAGTCTATTTAAAGGTCTCGCCCTGGAAAGGAGTTGTGCGGTTTGGAAAGCAAGGAAAGCTTAGCCCTCGATATATCGGACCATTTGAGATTATGGCGTGAGTTAGAACCATTGCATATCAACTTAAGTTACCTCGTGAACTTAGTGGAGTACATGATGTGTTCCATGTATCCAATCTGAAGAAGTGTATTGCTGATGAAGATTTGGTTATTCGACCCAAAAAAGTTTGTATTGACGAGAAACTGAATTTCACCGAGGAACCAGTCGAAATTATGGACTGGAGGATTCAGAAACTTAGAAGGGGTCGGGTAAAGTTGGTGAAGGTTAGATGGAACTCAAAGCGTGGCCACGAGTTCACTTGGGAGCGATAGGACCGGATGAAGCGCAAATACCCTCACCTCTTTCCATCTAGATCAGAATCTGGAGCTACAGCTTAAATTTCGAGACGAAATTTCCTAAACGAGGGGAGACTATGACATCCCGTGTTTCCAGGTTAATATCCGTATGTTAATAAAATATGATAAAATAATTAAATGCATCATAAGAATTAATTTTCTTCCAATCATCCTTAGAATAGTCAGCCATTTCCTTTTGAATCATCCACCCCCAGCAGTGGCTGAAAAGGTGCTTGGGATGTGAGGTTCTTCAACAACAGATCTTGTGACATCCTGTGTTCCCAGGTTAATATCCGTACGCTAATAAAATGTGCTAAAATAATTAAATGCATCATAGGACTTAATTTTATGATAATTAAGGTCATTTAAGGTCTAGCAAAGCCTCTTTGTGCATGAATTTCATAATTGGTAATTTTGAGATTTACCGGGTCGTGTAGCGATAAAACTTTTAACGAGCGACGGTGACAATTTTGTTAAATAAATCTAGTCAATATATGTTGATTTTTTTTATGATTTAATATATCTTAAGTGAAAATATTATTAGTCATAAAAAAATAATAATTATTATTATTTACCTTGATCTCGTAAAATTAAGACTTTGTAAAATATTGCCATGTTGTAACGTATAGTCCATTGCATATTGTGTTTTACCGTATAAATTTTTTTTATTCTTGACTTTTTGACACTATTATTAGATGTTATGAAACCTTGGAAACCCTCAAATTAATACTTTGATTTTATATAAAATTTTCGCTTAAAAACCCGAACGTTTAAGATTTTTACAAAAAATTTAACGATACCGACACCCGCCTTACACCGGGTGGCATCTCACTTGGAGATCCACCAGCCATATCATCAATATAATCACATGATTAACTTACTTTAAACATACTTAATCATTTCTATATAAACAACTTCACACTCCATCTTTTACACGCACTCAACCCACCCTGTCTCTTTCTAGAACTCACCTACACACACTCTCCTCTTCCTCTCTCTCTAACTCACGGATGAACCTCCTAAAACAGCCCCCATTCCTTTGATTTTGATCATCCAAAGTTTGTTTCAAGCTTTGATTTCTTGATTTCAAGGATCCCTTATGAACTTGGTGCAAAACCTTGCATAAATCCAACTCAAAGGAGAAGAAATCTTCAAGAAATCATTCTTGAATCTTCAAAATTTGTTCATCTTAGGTATGAACCTTTAACTTTTATGTCATGCAACATGACTTATGGATGAATGTTGCAAGTTTTGTTTACCAAAAACTAGCTTTTCTTGAAATCCAAGGTTCCAACAAAGGTTTTAATCAAGATAATGCGTTGTAAACAATGTGTGTGTGTGTGTGAGTGTGTGTGTACCGTAAGTGTTTGTATGTGTGTGATGATTTTGTGTTTTATTTATCTTTTAACATTTTGTTGATTTTCTCTTGCAAGCAAGATAATCAAACTTTGATTTGAGGTTATGAACATCATAAGAAACCCATCTCCAAATGAGTCTATCAAATGATGAAAATAGGTAATACATGATTTTATGTAAAGAATGATGTTCTTGAACCCATCTTGCTATTGATTTCATAAAGGATTGAGATGATCCATGAATAATGGTAATCATGATCTAAAATCTTTTGATTTTAAGTATGTTTTGTTGAAATAAAAACTAAGAACACAAGATAAAATCTATGATTTGGACTATGTATGTATGTATTAAATGGTGTATATGTATGTATATATGGTTTACACTTTTGTTCTTGATTTGTTCTTCACTTATGTGTTGAGAAATGATTGAAATGATCCATGTATATGGTGATCATGATCTGAAAACTTTGATGATTTTATTCACATTTGATTTTAAGAATAGATAAAAACAAATTAAAATTAAAGGTCAAGTGTAGATGGAACATGACCACTAGTGGTTATGTCATAAAAGTTAATAGCCAAAAAATCAAGAATCTTTGTAAAGATCCGGAAAAAGAAGTTTAAAACCTATAAAATATAAGTTAAAAGTTAGTAATCTTACTGAAAATAAAATTTTTGATGATTGGATTTAATCTCGTAAACGTTTTACATTTAAAAAAGCGTTAAAAATGGTGTTTTCGGGTCTAAAACAAGTACTTTTGTACAAGTCCTGTTTTGGACATAAAATAATATTTTGTTTTAAGTTAAAAACCTATGTTTTTAAGTATATAACAAAACCATAACAAGCAAAGTCTTTGGTGGTGACTTTATATGGGCGTAAAAGCCGAAAACCGACAATTTCGGGTTAAAAATTATGGACTGTTTTGGAACTGATTTTTAACAAAATATTTCAGAAGGTTTTTTGTATAAGAGAGATATATTTAAACATATAAAATTGTCAAAAGATATATATGGGTTGATGTAAGGTTTTATGCGTGTAAAACCGTGCGGTTTCGGGTCAAAAATCACCGTATACGGATGAAATTTGGGTCAAACATAATAAAACATATTTATCTTTTGACTATTTTATATGTTTAAATATGACTCTCTTATACTAAAAACCTTCTGAAATATTTTGTTAAAATGGTGTTTTTGGGTCTAAAACAAGTACTTTTGTACAAGTCCGGTTTTGGACTGAAAATAATATTTTGTTTTAAGTTAAAGCCTATGTTTATAAGTATATAACAAAACCATAACAAGAAAGGTCTTTGGTGGTCACTTTATATGCGCGAAAAAAGCCGAAAACCGACAATTTCGGGTTAAAAATTATGGACTGTTTTGGAACTGATTTTTAACAAAATATTTCAGAAAGTTTTTGGTATAAGAGAGTCATATTTAAACATATAAAATAGTCAAAGGATATATATGGGTTGATGTACGGTTTATGCGTGTAAAACCGTGCGATTTCGGGTCAAAAATCACCGTATACGGGTGAAATTTGGGTCAAACATAATAAAGCATATTTTTAAAATATAACTTGTCTAAAATAATTTTATATATGTTTTACTACTAAAAGTTTAATTATTTGTTAAAAAGATTAATAAAAATTGAGTTGTGTTAAAAAGCAATATATATAAACTAATAATATAAGAAATAGAATTCTTAACTAGAGCAAGAATATGGATATTAATCCTAAATAAAATATTATTATGAATTAATATTTGTTTATTTATTTATTCATTTACTTATTTGTTTATTTATTTGTTTGTTTAGTTGTATAACGTAGTAAATTTTGCGTTATATTTTTATATATTTTCATGTGTCTATTTTGTGTGCGTTATGTGGTTGTTGTTTAAAGGTTAAATGGTTTATTTAATAAATAAATATTTGTCACATATAATACAAATTATTAAACTAAACATAAAGTCACCAACGGGTCTTTTTAAAAACGGATTTCAAGACAAGACTAGTGAGTTGGGTAAACAACTTACATATAGACTTATTACTCGACAATTAATAGATCCTTTGTGTTTAGGGCGTTAATTGGTTGTTTATTTTCCGGGCTCGATTTTTTGTAGATAATGTCTCTGTCACATTTGAAAGTGAGTTTTCACAGCCCCTATTTTTAAATAACGTTTTATTTAAGTCTTTTGAGGGAAAAACAAGCTATAACGTTTTATGTGTGATATAATTTAATTATGGAATAACTGCGTGATCTTTATAATGGCCTTGAGTTGTTTTATTATTTGTGTACACCGCCCTCTTCCATAATCATTAACCCTTGGAGGGCCACAGGATATATTGGTAGATCTATTGGGTTTGACAACCGCCCCTCAGGATCGGTTTTACCGGTCTGGTATGGAGAGAATATATGTTGAAAGGATTTTGAGGGACTTTTTGTCTTGGTTTTATTATGGGGCTCTTGGTTGCGATCATAGTCAGTGGACCTAGCTAGTCCTTGACGATCCAGGGGTTAATTCCGGGATAATCATATCTTTTTATAAAGGAACTTATGATAACCTTTTTATATAAACCTGTGAACTCACTAGCTTTTTGCTGATAAACTTTTGGGCATGTTTTTCTGGTGATTAGGCATGCATGGGAATGAAAAGGGTTTTAACAGCAAACTTATCAAATTTGGATACCACTTTTGGGACCCAATTTTCCACTGTCGTTTAATAATTTCTTGTTAATGTTTAAGCAATGATATGTTATTACTATTTTATTTTTCAAGTTAAGACTTCTTTTTAGATCAATGTAATAACATTCTATAATAATAGTTAACTTTGGTATCCATGATTTGTTTGCTTAATAATTGTTAGAAATAATCCAACTCCGCTATATCTGTCGCATGCGTGCCCTTCTGGTGCGCTTTTCGGGGTGTGACAGATCTCCACATCCTGCTGCCTTGAGACTTGATGAACCCTTATATACGTTGGCACCAAGTATCAAAGTCATTAGAAATGATTAGTGGAGAATTTGTCATGGTGTCGGTTTCCATATCAGCCTTTGAGATAGCTGCCATTTGAGCTAGTAAGTGTCTTATGAAACTAAAGAGATCTAAGATGGTGAGATGTTACAATCAAGAGCCTAAAATGTTCTTATACCAATTGCAGGACAGATGAAAGGGATCAATGCAACAGTTTCACAGTTGTTAGAAGAGTGTTAAAACACTTAACAAATCAAATAGGGAATTGGCTTATGATGAAATAGTGAACTCAAGAAAAGAGAAAGAACAAGAACAAGATAATATGGTTTTCAAGAATGATGTATATTGCTCAGTTTCTTACAAGTGTTATAAAGCTTACATTCTAAAGTTACAAATACTTGAGATACTTTATACTACATCTTACAGCCGGCCATACTTGGAAGGCCAGCTGGAAACACTAATCTAGACACAAGATCAATGTAGAGTCAAAAGGCATATTGCCTTTAGACTAGTTACTATGACATGCCATAGCTCATATCCTAATATATTACAAAAAGGGAAATAGTACAAGAGTAGAACGTTACAGACAAAAGACCTTACTCTACGGTTTGACAAAAGTAAGGACTTTTCACCAACTCATATAAGTTGGTGAGTCTTCAAAGGTGACAGCGAAAAGCATTTTAGCTTTTGTCAAATTTCATCATACTTCCAAGCCACAATTTTCCTTTCATCGGCTGATCTTGTCAGTGTGTTTCTATCATAAAGCTTCACAAAGTTTGTGTTTTCATTAATCATCTCCCTTACTTTATTCCCTTTAGGCTATAGCCTATGTGGCATGAATTGTCTTGGTTCTTCTATAGGGTGAAGCTCAGGAGGTGGTTGATGATATGTAGAAAGAGATGTTACTGGATGAGTTGTGATAATTTAAGGTTTTAATACATTTGCTAGCATGTTCTTGTATATTCCCCTAGCTAGCTCTTTCATTCGAGACAGTGATTTTCCAGCATAAGATCGATAAGGCATCCTTGTGGGACTCTGCCAGCTTTTCACTTAGGAGTATGTCATCTTTTCTATTTGAGGATCCTTTGGCAAGTTCTTCTGACACTCTTGCTAATCTTTTATCTCTTTGTACCTCCTGTATGTTTGCTCATTCTCATTCTTCATGACCTTTGAAAGTCCTTGAGCAAGTCTTTAACCTCAGAAAGGTTAAGGTGAATGAAAGCATCATATGGGAAACCTATGGTAGCAAGCTCTATACCTATAAGGGTCTTTGGATCATCTAGGAGTAGCTTTTGAATGCTTTCTATCTCATCCGCATATCCTTCTTCTTCATTTTCAGAGTCAGACAATATGATGATTGGATCTTGTAGTTGATCAAATGATTGATCAATCTCCCCTTCTTCTAAGTTAACAAACTCTGATTTTTTCTTTTGAACTCATATTCATCAACAGGTTCTGCTTTCACTTTCAGAAGTTTCAGAGGTGGAGAGTATGGTTCTTCTTGCTCTTGCACTTTTCCTTTACCTTTCTTTAGTGCAGCAGGATATAATCTCTTCCATTTTCTTTCATAAGTTTTCAAGAGAGGTTGAGATGATGATGATGATGCTTGGTGTTTGGAAGCTTCAGTTTGCACTTTTAGGGATTTAGCAAACTGTTTGATCAGTTCTTTTTGTTTCATAGACAAAGGATTGATAGGAATAAGGCTTGACTGAGCTTGTTGTGTGTCTGGTGTATGGAAGTGTTGTCTACAAATGGGTGAATAATGAATGTTCTCAAATGGGTTAGTTTCACCAAATAACTGATCCATTGAGTATGATTCCTCATGGATGATGATTGCTTGCTCTAAGTCTATTGTGCTTGTTTCTTCAAGTGAAGACTTAGCTTGATCAAAGAACTCTTCACTTAACTCTTGTTCTTGATCTTCTAAATGTTCTTCTTCATTCATTTGTTTGTCTGCATGCCCTAATTTTCTATTTAATATCTTTATTTCTTCATTCTGATAATAGATTATCTTTTTCAGATCATCAATCTCATTGTATTTAGCATTTGTTTGTCTAGTTAAGTAGGCTATATCCAGCCTTGCACTGCTTAAGTCTTGATCTTTCACTTTGACTTCAGCCTTTGATTGATCAAGTTGTTTTTCCAGAAATTGAATAATCAACTTTTGTGCCTTTTGATCTCAATAAGCTTCTTTATGTCTTCATCTTTGCTTTTGAGCTTTTCTTTCAATTTCTTAGCTTTGTTGTTTGAATTTTCAATCAACATGTTGTACTCAGTGAATAAGAACACTTTGGTGTACTCTATTTCTTCTTCAGTAGGAATTTCACTTGATTGTTCTTTAGTTTTCGTTTGCTTAACATGAATACTCTACTCTTCTTGTTCTGATTCATGTAATGATAATGTTCCCACTTACTCATAATGAGTTGCTTGTTCAGCCAATGATGCATCTATATCTATGAAAAGAGATGACAAAGTCTGTTGGTCAGATGGGATTGGATAGTGTGGTAGAGATGGAATGTTTTGCTCAAAGTTAAACTGTTCTTGTTCTTGTGCTTCTTCTTGAGCTTGCTCTTGCTTTTGAATGATTGGTTCTTGTTCAGGCGTAAGATAAACTTCTTGATGAATTACTGGCACTGGTTGAATGATATGATCTTGGTGAATCATATTTTGGAAGACCATGTGAGGTTCACCTTGACCAGGTATCCTCAGAAAGACATCTGGTACAAGGAGATCATGGTTGATCATATGAGGTGGCATAGCAACTTCCTCACAATGATATAAGCTTGATTTAATCCTACTAATGACATGTTTATTGAAGTGAACAAGCTCAAACATAGCTCCTTCCCTTGGGATGTTTGGTAGAAGATCATCAATGATCATTTGCAGGAACCTTGGATACATGTGAAATTTGTTCGTTACTTCAGTTAGGTTGTAGATCATGCCATTAAGTACTTGAGCAGCAAAGTTAAAATGCCTTCTTGCTATTATACTTGCAATAGCAGATGAGCTCCTCAGTGATGTTACATCCCAACCAGTCTTTCTATTGGTCATAGTCTTCTGGTATGTGTGCATGAGGAATCTAAACTATGCACACATGTATGATTTCTTTATCTGCTTCCTGTCAGTGGTTCCTGTGTAGCCAATTTGTCTGAAGACAAGGAGAACATATTCTTATCAAACTTAATAGGCCCTTCAACATTTTCATCTCCCAACTAAAGTACTCTTCTGATCACCTCTTTAGAAATGGTGATTTGTTGACCATAGATAGTGGAAATCACAACTTGTTTATTTTTCATTTGCTATAGATGAGCATTGGTACAAAACTAGACAATATGATCTTCCATAATCTCTGGCCTAGTAGTCATTGCATGTACTCGCCTTGTTTGTCTTATGGCTTTGATCATATCTCTGTTGTTCTCAACCTTAGGTGAGTTAGGGTTTAGATATGCACATAGGTTGTGATCTCTAACAAACACAAGGTTTGCCATATCTGCAACCAAAAGTATCGTATGTTAGTACTTGAATGAGTGAAGTGTATGATGTTAATCTGATGCAACTTTGATTAGATGTTCATTGGTGATATGGAATGTTATGAAATGATTGATCAAGTTTGTTTGGCATATTACTTGTGCCAAAATTCTTGTTTGTTAAAATGAAATCTATTGACAGTTTGACTTTGAAGGAATTGAGTGAAAGTCAATTTTCCACTTGCATATATCACTAAATTGTTGTTGTTTTGATCAAAATTCATTTTGATCATGTTTGATTCACAAAAAAGAGTTAATTTGTTCAAAAAATTCAATGATTGTATCTCATAACAAATTAATCAGTGTTTTTTAGTTGACTTTTAAAGTCAACCATGTTCATTTAATGCATATTAAATGTTAGCATTGATTGATGTTTATGTTTAATTACATACCAAACTAACTGTCAGCACATATTTGTTAAGGAATTTTGAACATGTTTACTAAGTTATATTATATTTTAAAACCTTTTCAATATTTTCCAAGATCAATCAGTTAGTTTTTGAGAAAATTGAACATGAACATGTTGACTGTTTATTGACCGATGAACACCAAATCAAAATTCATCAAATCAATAGTCCTAATACATTCAACTATGATCATCTAACAAGTATTCAATGTTTGATTTCAATTTCAACATCAAATAATTTCATGTTAGGTCACGGTTCATAGTTCGACTTAGGGCTTAACAATGATTGAATCAAAATCGAAAAACCGATTGTTTTGATGATTGTTTGATGATTAGCAACATGTTGTTATACCTATTTGATCAAATATTATTGATAAAATCAAACAGATATAGGTTTTGGATGATCACTGGATGTTCGTACTATAGCAACGCTCGGAAGATTTAATTTTGCCTCGCACACTTGTGATGAATGTGAAAATGACAAGTGTTGATCTATATATACAATAAACAAAACAAATGTCCGCTGTGTATACAGTGTGAATGTTTGTTTTGTAAACAGGTTTAACTTAAATACTAATTTTAAGTCATGCGCTATGAATAACACATGCGTTGTGTGAACAGTGTCTCCGCTGTACAATTTTTAAGTTGTACGCTGTGGACCCTTGTATGATTTTGATTATGTTCACAGCGGATGACCATTTGTTGATGCACTGTGCACACTTGTGTGAAATGAAAGTTCACAACTGATGACTAAAATCATGCGTTGTGTACTTGAACATTGTGCACAAAGTGGATGAACATTTGTTCATGCGCTGTGCAAACTTGAATAATTGTTTTGATTGCTCATAGCGGATGACAATTTCGTCATGCGCTGTGTACACTTTGATTGTTTTAAGGAATGTTCACACTGTATGACTTATTGTCTTGCATTGTGAACACTTGAATGATGTTTTACAGCGTATGCTTACCTGTGTACATGCACTGTGGAATGCCACTGTATTCGTAGCGGATGTTTTACTAACATAATGCACTATCAACACTTGTACGATGATTGATGCATAGCGGATGCATTGTTATTTGTCCGCTATAAACACTTGGTGTATTTTGAATGTTTAATGGTTAACTGTAGCTACAGCGGATGTATGTTTGTATGTACACGGTGCCTACAGATGACAAAATTTTACAATTTTTGTTTGTTTTGAAAATTTTGCTATCTAACTTAATACAAACGCTGTGAACACTTGGTTTTCTGTTTTTTGCTTGAAAATTTTGTGAAATCTTTTCAAAATTTGAATGTTTGTTAAAATTTTATAATTTTCTCATGATTAATATATGGATGATAAGATATCACTCACAAGCAATATTGTGCATGTATATGTGTTAAACTTCTATTTTTAAGTGTTGGATTGACTTGACTTTATTTAAAACTTAAAATTTTAAAATTCTCAAAAATTTTAACATTTCAAATTTTAAATTGTATGATTATGCCTGTATTCAGCTGCCTTTGATATTTCCATGTTTATTTTTCTCCCCCTAAATTTTTGCATAGTTATAAAAATGTTTATAAAATGACAAAACTTTGAAATTGTGTGATGAAAATTACAAAGTCCAATTTGTTTGATTGCTTGATAAACTTTTAGAAAGATAACACTGTATCCAACTAAACAATGTATGATTTACATGCTTTCACATGAAACATTTGCACATGACATGTCATCATACTAGTTTTAAATCCCCATTGAGGTGATTTGATGAGTTTGAGAATAAACATAAACTAATACAATTTTGATTATAGATATTGTGATCCACTTAAACTCATCCATGGTATTAATAATTAATTGAAACAGTGAATGATTATCATGTTTTGGTTGTATTAAGATGATTTGTATGTACCCCACACCTGATTGTATGTTAAGATTAACCCTCCTAAAGATATGCTAGAAAGCACTTTCAATACTTATGACCTAGCTACTTAGGAGTACAAATGCTCAATTTGATCCATATTGGGATTCTTTTGCAATTCACTTTGGAAGGTGATCCTCTTTGGGATTCTTTTGATGCATTCACAAGGAATGTAGTCTAGCAGACTTTATTGATTGTTCATTGAAGATGGATGTGTTCCTATATGGGAATCCTTTTGGATCATGCTTTACAAGCAATCTATATTGGATAGACCAATACTTACCATAAACCAATATGGGTGTTAATTACCACACAATCATGATAATTTAGTTCTTCATTGTTGTATGTGATGTTAGGTGTCCCATACTGAGCCTATTTACACATCAAACAAAGTATTTTTAGTCTTTATTGGTGAAAAATGACTCAAGTGAAGAAGTAATCTAGTGTACTATCATTTCTCATGAGTGGTCATGTGTGATCCAAACTTGTTTGTCATTCTAAAAACATGAATGTTTGTTTGATGTCTTAATTTTGAAAAGATGAAGACTTTAACAAAATCAAGCTTGTATGATTTTAATGTTTTGAAAAACATTATTTGTTTGTTGCATAGTTGATCATGCCAAGTAACTGAACCAGAAATTCAAATCTTGTTGAATCAAATGGTTTTGTAAACAGGTTTGTCAATTGATTGTTAGTGTGGACCTTGATCAACTTGATCAGACACTTTTTTTAGCAATCTCTCGTAAAATGATATATGATATCTATATGTTTTGTTTTGGAATGTTGAATAGGATTATCAGTTATGAACATGGCTGCAGAATTGTCTTTGTGTATGGATGTTTTAAGAAAATTAAAGCCATAGTCAAACATTTGGTTTTGAATCCAAAGCACTTGAGAACAACATGCACAAGTAGCTATATATTCAGCCTCAGCTATTGATACAGACACATTTGTTTGCTTCTTGCACTACCAGGATATCAATCTTGATTCTAGAAACTAACATCCTCCTGTTGTGGATTTTCTATTGTTGTTGAATCTTCCATAATCACCGTTAGTGTATGCAAATAAAGAGAAATCTCCATCTTTAGGATACCAAAGGCTAAGTGTTGATTTGCCTTTCAAGTATCTGAAAATCCTCTTTACAGCATTGATGTGTGATGCTTTTGGATCTGCTTGATATCTTGCACACATGCAAACTGCATACATGATATTTGGTCTGCATGCAGTATGGTACATCAGGGAGCCTATCACAGATCTGTAAAGCTTCTAATCAACTGATGTTTCCTCTGGATCTGGGCCAAACTTCAATCCAGTTGCAAATGATGTTTTGCTTGATGTGCAATCAGTCATGTTGTATTTCTTTAAGATCTAATTCATATATTTGTTTTGATTGATAAAAATTCCTTAAGATGATTGTTGAAATTGAAGTCCAAGGAAGAAGGTAAGTTCTCCTATTGAACTCATTTGGAATTTAGATTGCATAAGAGCCTCAAAGTCTCTACAAAGCTGTATGTTGGTGGAGCCAAATATGATGTCATCCACATAGACTTGTACAACTAGCAAGTCTTTTCCTTTTCTCTTCAAGAACAATGTTTGGTCAATCTTCCCTCTAGTATAACCATTCCGTAGTAGAAACTTTGATAAAGTTTCATAACACTTTTTGGGTGCTTGATGAAGACCATATAGACCTTTACCTAACTTGTAGACTCTGTAAGGGATATCTTGGTCTTCAAACCCTTGTTGTTGAGCAACATATACTTTTTCATCTATCTTTCCATATAGGAATGCATATTTCACATCCATTTGGAAGACAATGTATTTCTTTGATGAGGCATAAGCAAGGAATACTCTGATGGCTTCTAATCTAGCTACAGGAGCAAAGACATCATCATAATCAATGCCTTCCTCTTGAGTGTATCCCTGGGCAATGAGCCTTGCTTTATTTATGATGACAATCCCTCTGTCATCAGCTTTGTTTCTGAACAGCCATCTGGTGCTAATTGCGTATTGACCTTCTTGTAGATCAACCAACTGCCATAACTCTTACTTCCAGAATTGTTGTAGTTTCTCTTTTATGGCTTCTATCCAACTGTTGTCTTTGAGTGCTTGTGTAATGGTTTTGCATACAGTGAGGGATAGAAAGCAGGAAAACAAACAAATGTTTGCTGTATCAGATTGACTGCGTTTCAATATGACATTGAGATCACCAATGATATTCTCTAAGGGATGATATTTGTGAGCTCTGGTGGTTCCAATCTGATCAACAGGGATAGTTTAATCCAAGATTAGTGATTGTTTGGTCAGGTGTTGATGGGTGAGCAAGGGTATTTGAAATGGTTGGTTTATCTGGTTGTGCATTTTTCATGAAATGTTCGTTGTGAATCATGAAAGAAATCTAAGATTTCATCATCATGATGGGTGTCTGGTAGTGAATGGTAGTCATCATCTTCTTCAGTTGTGTCTAGATAATGTGACCGTGTTTGTTTGCTTGGTTGAGGGTCAATTGAAGCTTGTGGTTGATTGGTCATAGGAGTTGATGATGATGGAGTGTTTGTTGATGTTCCTCTGGAAGTGTTTGTTTGATCTCGAGGAGGTGTTACCATTGTACTTGAAGGAGTAATGTTTGTTCTCCTTAAAGGATCAACAGTTAATGGAACATCAATGTTTGTTGGAGGAACCATGGGATATTCAATGTCATCCTTGGTACCTGAAACATCAAAATAAGATGCATCAATTAATTTTGTTAATGAATATATATCAAACAACCAGTCAAATCCAATGAATTTCTTAATGAAAGAATGTTCATTAAAAACAACATCAGTTGTTTCTTCCATTATGTTTAGTCTTGGATTGTATACTCTTTATGCTTTAGAGCTTCCAGAGTATCCAACAAAAAATCCATCGTCTGCTTTTGGAGCAAACTTAGATAAATGTTCTTTGGTGTTTAATATGGATAAGAACACCCAAATGCTTTAAGAAATCCAATAAAAGGTTTTCTTTTAAACATTAATTCATATGGAGTTTGGTTATGTTCTTTAATTATTAATGTTATGTTTTGTATGTAGCAAGCTATGTTGATGGCTTCAGCGCAAAAGGATATGGGCAATAGAGAGTCAGTTAGCATAGATCTAGCAACTTCTATTAATGTTTTGTTTCTCTGTTCAGCAACTCCATTCTGCTAAGGAGCTCTTGCTACACTGAATTGCTGACTTATTTCTTTCTCTGCACAAAAAGAAGAAATAATGTCATTCTTAAATTCAGTACCATTTTAACTTCTTAAAGTTTTTACTTTAAGGTCCAATTGATTTTCAATTTTAGTGATAAATGATTTAATGATTTTTGATGTTTCTGACTTATGTAATAGAAAGAAAACCCAGGTGAATCTGGAGTAATAATCTACTATTATAAGGTAGTATTGTTTCTTTCCTATGCTCAATATGTTTGTAGGGCCAAAAAGGTACATATGAATCAATTTTAGTGGTTTGTGGTTAGAGTTTACCAATTTAGACTTATGAGACACTCTATGTTGTTTGCCTTTCAGACATGCAGTGCAGTGGTCTATACAGAAAAATTCTTTTAGTGGTAGACCTATTACTAAGTCACATTTAACCAATTGATTCATTCTATTAAAGTTAGAGTGTCCCAATCTTCTATGCCATAATTGGGAAACATCTTCTGATGCTTTTGATAATAAACAAGCTTTAGGGGTTGATGTTGAAACTCTATTCATATCAACAATGTATGTGTTGTTTTGATAGAGAGTTTTCAAAAGGATACAGTCTTCAGGTATTTGAAAACCCGTCTTGAGGATGTATCAATTGTTGGAGTCAAAGAGGGTGGCATATCCTTTATCACAGATTTAGGATACACTAAGAAGATTAAACTAAAGGTTGGAGCAGTAGTTGACATTCTCAAAGTTGATCAACCCATTTGATACTATTCCTTCACCAGTAATCTTTCCCCCTGTCTTGTCACCTCCAAATGCTACATTTCCTCCATGTTTGCTCTTGAAATCCTGAAGGAGGGAACAGTTTCCAGTCATATGTCGGGAGCATCCACTATCAACATAGTAGATGTTATCAGGCCATCTATAATATCCCTGCACAGACAAAGAAATTAATTAGAGGGCGCAACCCAAGCCAAGATGGTCTTGGGTTTTCCGTCTTTTCCCAGAGCACAAATTTACTCTAATGAAGCATTGTGTGCTAGCTTAGGAACTCTAGGTACACTAGACTTCCTTTGCATGTTTTTAGCTCTATCAAGATAAGTGCTTTGAGCTCTCCTCCTTTGAGTTCTAAGGTCAGATTAGTGTTTGTTTTAAGACTTATGTCTCCTGTCTGTTGTTTAAAGTTGTCATAAAAAGATTTGTAATTGTTTAAAATAACTTTTGTATGAGGAGTTTATCTTGGTACTCCTCCCTTGTTCTTGTTAGGAACAACTGTCTGCTTCTCAGTTGATTTTTCAGCCTAAGCTTGTTTGTTTTGCTTTTTATTCTTCTTATTGAAAAAGCAATTGGCTGTATTACGATTGTTTCTTTCACAAATTGAATAGTAATTATAAAAATGACATGTTTCTGTAATATTATTGTTCATATCACAGTATTTGAAATACTTGCCATATCTACACTTTTCTATGTTGTGGATGTATTGATCACACCACTCACAGTAAGGCAAATTTGCAGTACTTTGTTTGTTGAAAACTTTTGATTTTAAATTTGACTTTAATGGAATATCAAAAGTTACTGTTGGTTGTTTTGGTTGAATGGATTCTTTTTTCTTCCCTTTGTTTGGTCTTTTAGAAGGGACAGTGGAAGACTCAGCCTTTCTTCCACTTGAGCAGATATCAAATATTTTTTTTTTTGCTTTGTTTGTTTTGGTGTTGTATCAACCACACTTGAAACCTTTTCGGTTTCAGTAATTAGTTGATCTGACTCATCATATAGTAAATCTTCACCATCTTCACATGATGTGTTAATATCAAATTCATAGTATTCCCCTTAATAGAAATCTGTTGATTTAAATTATGGTGGTGCTTGACTTTTAATAAATTTTATCAGAGGTGATTTTGATAGTAATGATGATTTAGATGATGATGATGATGGTTTGGATTCAGCTGTCCTATCATGAGGGTCAAGTGATTCCCCATGTTTACTGGTCATAGATTTAGGTAGTGGGATATAGTTATCATTATAAGGTGGGTTAACCTTATTATATCCCAAACCTAAAGGGTCTTTGAATGCCCTTTGTTGAGCATGAAGTTCTTTGAACTTCTTGTTACTCACCTGAAACTTTTGAAGTTTCATTTCAGTTTCTGCTTGTAGTGTTTTATACTAAGTCAAAGATTTAGAGAGTTGCTCAACCTGAGCTGCTAGTGTTAGCTTTCCAGACGAAAGTTTGTCCAAATCATTTTTAAGTGACAGAATTTTAATCTCATACTATTTTTGTTCTGATTTTAAACTGTCATTCAAAATTTTTGTTTTAATAAATTTCTTTGAAAGTTGGTCTGCATGCTCTCTGTATCTTGTGACTTCATCTATGCATGCTTGAGAACAAAGATTCTCCTTAACCTCTTTTAGGATTTCAGCAATTTTATCCTCAACATGTGCCATGAGGGCATGGTCAGGAGATTGTATCTCTGCCTCATAGATACTTGTGTCATACTTTCCATCCTATTTGATTATCATTGTAAAGGACTTGGAATGTTGATTGGGGTTGTACTATGTGATTTATGTTGGTATTGGTGCAGATAGAATGCTGATGGGAGGTGGAACTTGTCTGTTTGTATGATAACCACTTGATGTTTGTGGTTGTTGGTTGTTTCTATCAGCCTTGGGTTGTTGACATTCTCTTGAGAGGTGACCATAGAGCTGACAGTTGTAACATCTTACTTTGGTCTTGTCAAAATGAATTTTTGTTTTTTGTCCATATTCAACCTCCTGTTTCTTGGCAGAAACTTCTTTGATCTATAGGCAATCATGGCCATAGACAGTTGAAGATCCATCTCTTCAACCATGTCCGGTGGCAATTCATCCAAATCTTGCTAGATGATTTGTGATGGTGTGAGATTTGCATCCAAATATGCTTCAAAACTTATGGAGAAGGTTGCAAAGGCTGCCTTCTGCTCTTCACTTTGTAGAATGATTATGAGAGCATCCATGGGTTCCTCAAACATGTGTATGTTTTGGGTCTTTGTTTGATGTTGTTTGCTTGAACTGGAAGCATGTTGGTGTTATTTGCTCTGAGGTGCTGCTTCACTGAAGCATGAACACCAGTCTTTTTAGACTTTTGTTTTTTTGTGGTGATTAATGATCAAAAAAGAATGAAGTTTCACTGGAATTAAGAAGCTCCTCCTCTTCTTCTTCACCAGTGCATTTCAAGAATGCACTGTCTGTTGTTTGCATCTCCTTGAATTTGTATGATTCCACATGTCTAACTATGTTGTTGTTTCTGGATCTCTCATCTAATTCTAGTGCCTCTACTTTGGCCACTAGTGCATCCAAAGATAATGCTTCTAGTTCCAATGTTGCTTTCATTAGAGAGACTGGTTGTGTCTAGCTCTCTGGAAGAGTATGCAAGATTTTCTTGATGATCTCCATAGATTTGTATTTGAGACTGTAAACAATCATCTCATTTACCAGCTATATGAATCTGTGAAGCTGCTACGGTATTAATTCTCCTTGAACATGGTGAAAAGTTTCATATTGGATCCTCAATTTTTCTTTCTTGATTTCCCGGATTTCATCACTTCCTTCACACATTGTGTGAAGTACCTTCCACAGTTCATGTGCTGTTTTGAAGTTCTCAACTCTGGTTAAAATCTCAAACGGGAGAGTCATTGCGAGAATGCTATATGCTTTCATGTCTGTTTTGACCTTTTTCAGGTTATCACCAGCTACACTCTTTAAACTGACTGGTTTCTATATGTTATAATCTAGACCTAAAGTCACAGGTATGTATGGTCCCTCGATTACAGAAATCCACAAATCCAGGCGGTGAAAATAATCCAGTTCCTGAATATTTTTTACCATTATTTAAAGTCAGCTTTGTTCTTCCGTCTGGGTGGTTTGAGACCACTGTTGGAACCTAAGATTTTATCTGACATGATTGTTAATTTTGAACTTAAGTGTTTAAGTCAAATTTGTTTGATTATTTAGCTTGGTGCTAAATTTTGATTTATCCTAAGGTCAGTAAGATTTGTTTGTTGTGTTTGTCACTTTGAATTTTACCGAATAAAAGAAAATTAATTAATTTGAAATTTTATTGATTAATATCCAAGGTTAAGTCACTGTCAATTTGCAGTTCAATAGAGGGAATATTCTGTTTACCCTTTAATGATGTCAGTCAATAAAGTCAAAACCTTAAAAAGAATTTATATGTTATTAAAAGTTTTCTTTTTGGATCGAAAAGTGACTTTTTCAAAAATACAAAAGAAGAAACAGTTTCTTCCTTAGTTTTTGATGAAAAACAACAAAATTATTGTTAATATTGAAGGTTTTGTATGAATGATGAACTAGGGTTTATCCTAGCACTTTTGCGGCTGTGATAATCTTCAATGAAACAACAATCGATTTGTTGTTTAAAGATGATCAATAACCTGAAATATGATGATTTAAACACACTAAATGCATTTAATGTATTCAAAACAATGATTGTTTGATGAAAACTCAATAAGATAGTTCTCGGTTACTTTTTTATCAAAACCCTTGAACTAATGGGTTTTTAGTAGTTTTTGTTATGATTCTGTTTTGAAAAATAGTGTATAAAATGATGTTTAGAGCTTTAACGATAGCAAAAACACAAAATCTTCTTCAAAATGTACTAAAACAGATGATTAACTCATGTTTTTGAACATTTGTTGAATGTTTAATGTAGAAGAGGGTTTTTGTGTTGATTTTCAGCTCAAAAATGGATGATATGAAGCTAATGAACCATAGAGATTATTGTATTGATTGAGAGGATCAAAAATCAGTTGTATGATTTGAGCCAAGGCTCTAATACCATCTTATGGATTAAGGTTTTGAACTTTAACAAGAACAAAATGAATGAATCCCCTAATGATCTTTTTGAATCTCTCAATGACAACAACAAGTTGTTATTGAATCAATACTCAATAATCATAGTTCGAAAACCCATGATTAATGATGTGAACTCTGTGTTTATGTGTATGATTGTGAGTGTTTGAATGCTATGAATGATAATAACTGCTTTGTTTGATTAATTGTTCAAAAAGCTTACAAAGGATTAGGGTATGTCACTATTTATAACCTATACAAGGATCTATGTATAGTTAAAAAAATACCCTTATGTAAAAACATATAATCCTAAGTCTAAGTGCGGTCCGTTGTGGATGATAACATGTCCACTGTGGATGTGTAACTGTCCGCTATGGATGATGAATGAGTTGTCCGCTGTGTATGATAGTCGTCCACTATGGAAACTTAGTGAATGTTTGCTTTGTTGTTGTCCGTTGTGGAATGTTCATCCGTTGTGGGTATTTAACATCTGTTGTGGACCGGTCATCAACCGTAGACTTGTTCATCCGCTGTGAGTACTTGTTTATCAGTTGTGAATTTGTTCATAGGCTATGAGTACTTGGACTTCTTCAGACTTCATCCACTGCAACATTTATGCATCCGCTGTGGGCAGGTCTTCATTCGCTACCAACACATTGCAAAATTTCTTTATCTACAAAACCTGAAAAAGAAATTTAAACAATGATTAGTGTTTGATATGTATGTTACTATTGTTTGTATGTTAGTAAATGATTGTTTGAGTGTTAGAACATATTATGATTGATTATGGCAGGCATTATCCTTTCATGCACTTGTTGAGTCCAATAATATCACTAAGTGCGAAATCCAAGGTAACATGTGTCGTGTGTAATGTGATCAATTAAACATAAAATGCATAACGAGAATATAACACGAGATGTAAATAACAACTTGTAATTTTCATTAGCAAAACAATTGGTACATCAATTCTCTCAAATACATGAAGTTCCAAAACTTACAAATGAGAAGGCAACCGATCTATTCATACTAATCAAGACATGTTGTTGATTTCGCTTTACATCGGTACAACCCAAATTACCTAATGTCACTTCAAGAGAAATTGGCCAATTTCGCTTGAGCTTTACAAAAATCAAACATTATAGATATTAACAAATTAAAATAACTATACAAGACCGTCTAATCAAAAGTACACAGTACAAACAACCTAAGCTATTGACATAGTCGTTATGTTCCAACAAACCCCCCTTTGACGATAGCTCTGGTTGTTATCTTCATCTTCAACCACAATCTTTCCATTGTGTAGGTAAATGACTATCAACACCAATCTTGTAACTTAAATAAGTATGCACTACCTGTTGATACTGTAATCCACAATCAACCCACTCTAGATGATACATAATCTGATTCTTATGTAGAATCTTTACATCTTTTGAGTCTAAGTTAATGAGACTCATTGGATAATAGACTCTAAGTAGATATCTCCCACATCATCCTCCATCGCCACTTCTATAACACCCCAACCTAGCTAGGGCTGATGTATCACAATTACATATAATTGGAGACATTATAAATTATCAAGTTAAAGTATTAACCAAATTTTAAATCCTGTCAACGGCATCAAAATACTAAATATATTAAACTAAATATAACTAAGTCTTTATTAAATTATTTGTATTCCATATTTAAACAAACTTCTTCCCTACAATTTGATCCTCAATCATTGATTAAGAAGATTGATAGTTAAGATTACTTTTATGCTTTCTAGTTTTATGAGACTTTTTATTTGAATATTGCCCTTAAAGTAATATAAATACTTTTGTTATATAACTTAATTAAATAAAATAGAGTAAATGGTTTGAATGTGAAAATAATAATTGATAAAAAGTGAAATGGAATAATTAAAATATTTAATTTGTAGTGTTTGAATAAATATTAAATTGTGAAAAGTGAAATAATTAATTTAATTATAAATATCTTAGCCAAAATAATTAATTATTTTAAGGAATATACACTTCAAATATTTTGAAATCATTAAGTTTGATTTAAAATAAATTCATAAAATTTTGAAACTTATGAATGAATTAATAATATTACTATAACATTTATATTTATTAAAAGATAATAAATGAGAAATTATAATTTGTACTAATTTTAATAAGTTTCTTAATAAATTCTGAAATAATGTTTATTAATAAAATTATTTTTATTTGAATTTGATAATGCATTACTATTTTTTGAATCAAAATTAAAAATAAAAAGTAGTTTTGAATGGACATGGGATGCCCGAGGTCTAACCCGGGTCTTCGCTATGAAAACTTAATGATTTAATCATTGGGCCAAAGCCAAGAATCTATTATAATTAGATTACAAATTGATAAAATTTATAACCATTCCAATTCCCAATTTCAACATAAACCTAAGTTAAATCCAATCCAGTTAAACATGAACTCGATGTGTTAACCGAAATTAACATGGGGCTTTGATTCCCCATGTTTAAACGTGTGTATGTGTTTGTGTAACTTGCTTGAATCATGCAATTTGATGATAGAAAGAAGAAAGAAATAGGTCAAGACAGGTGATGTCAATTTAAGATGATCATAGTGATAGTAATCCAATTACTTTGGTATGAAGCTTTCGACGGTGGTGATGATCCAAATCCCTTAATCAATTTTGGTATAGAATGCTTAGAGAGTTGATCTCGACTAGGTTGGAGACTCGATATGAACACGCGATTGAATGTGATAAGTGTGTGTATGTTTTGAGTGCAATTGGATATCCAATGAGTTCAAAGGAACAAAATGAGATGTTTCCTCAAATTTATATAGTGGTAATTTTGATTGTTTCAGTTCGAATAAGTAATAATTTTGATTTGGGAGCCTTGTGTATTATTTGATAGTAATTACATAGAGTAAATAATGATAATTTGTATCTTTGAAGTCGCCATTATCACCAGAATGTTCATAGTCAAACATTTGGTTTAATTCAATACAATGATTTTTGCAGCCGAGTTTCGGTTTTGGTTCAAACATCTTATAACAGCCTATACAATTGAATTTTACGATGGTCTTGGATTCAAAACAGTATTACAAAGGGAAAGGAACAATTGAATTGGGTTTATTCAATTGTGCGTGGGTGGTTTGGATTTTTAAAGGAATTTACATTTTTGGTCACTGTAGTATTTAGGGATTAACATTTTATGTCAAAACTTCAAATAATTAGTTTTGGAAATTACAATTTTCATCCTTTAACTTTATAAATACCTAACTTAATAGTAAATGAATTTATGTTTAAAAAATCTTTATAACCTTTAAATTTTTTATAAAAATAACTTTGCAATTTAATTAGTTATTTTCATTTAATAATCAAAAATCTCATAATTAATATTAAAATCTTATATATTTATAAAATTTATTTTTCAAATTATAAAATTATAAATAGTTGGATAAATAACACATTTATTGTATTTGAAACACCAAATTAAATACAATGACTTCAAATGTTACAGTGCGATGTGAATCCCAACTAACAACCCACCCATACATATATATATATATATATATATATATTATATATATATATATATATATATAGGGCAAGGTTATCTTGAGACCGACTATTTTTGTGAGAACTCTAGGATCTAATATGAGCCACACATTTCTTATCACATGCAAGTCACATGCCATTTTCCCTTTTTTTTTTTTACATTCATGACATCATTTTTTTAAAAAAAATTCACCATTAATTTTAGTATTTTTTATCTTTTCAACCCCTACCATATTGATATACTTTTTTTTAAATCATCCACGCGTTATTTACATTGTTTTGTTGGAAAAGACACATATTGAATTGATTGGCTAGTATATTATGATCCAAGTCGGGTCAACCCAATACAAGCTAGACAAACACCTACAATATTTATTTTATAATATGATCATGTAAATATTTACACTTAGAGTAAATTTAGAATTGAGTTTTCTAAATATTTGCACTTGTGTTGTAAATAAATTATATGGATAATTTATTTTAGAGAGAGAGTATTCTATATTGTTATTCAAATGGTTGAATAACAATATATATATAGTCCTTTGTCCACATTTCTTAATTATTCATCCGCATTTACTAATGCGGATGTGCTTTTGAGGAAATACGGATGAAGATTAATCATCCGCATTTACTAATGAGGAAATGCGGATGTGCATTTGTGGAAATGCTGATGGAAATTGTTAATCCGTATTTACTAATGCGGATGAGCATTTGGGGAAATGAAACTACTCATCCGCATTTACTAATGTGGATGTACATTTAGGAAATGCGGATGGAATTTCTTCATCCGCATTTACAAATGCAGAAGGAAACCATTCATCCGTATTTACTAATGCGGGTGAATGTTTGAGAAATGCGGATGGGACAAGGGGCTGGGCCCCGCCCTCTTTTCTCTCTCCTCGTCTGAAATTTTAGTTTCCTAGGACATGCAATATATGATTGCAATCAACCACTCTCTCTGAGATCTACAATATAACACTCAAAGTGCATCTCTCGATCTTCCGTTTTTTATCTCGATCGGTCGAGAACAAAATGAAAAACAGAGGTTCGTTCAAGTGTAAAAATCCTAGCAACCGGGTGTCTGTTGGAGGCTTGAGGGTAGACTAGCTTGAGGCGTCCTTCTTTGGAAGCTGCCATCTACTATCATCTTCCTTGAATTCCTTACGATAGGTAGTCTGCTAAACACCCTATGGTTGTTTTGTAAGCATGTTTTTCATATATCGATCCATAATGGTTTTTAACAGTTATATAAAATGATTTATATATATTAACGGTAACAAGTTTTGAATCCTTATTCTGTTGTGTTAGTCATTTTATTTAGATAAAATGACTTTGATAAACTTGTTCAAAACCCAACAATGGCATGAAGAGCCGGTTATATGGATATATGCTTCATCTGGACTGAAATCTCTGTTTCTTGGTGTTGATTCACTAACAGACCGAGAGTTTTGGTCAAATGTTTCCTCTGATTTTTTAAGATTCTACCTTACATGCATACTGTAATCTTGAAAAATTTAATCATTTGGATGATTTAGTTGTTTGGACAAGAATCATGATATTTGGTTTGTTTATACTTTAACCGAAAATCAGTGGTTCAAAGGGGATGCTCTTGGGTTTCTGCTTGCATATTTGGATATGTATTTTAATGTTCATAACCTAGTCGAGATCTTGTGTTTGGATGTGTTGTGATTTATATTTGATTATTCAAAAGGGTTGTAATAATTTAATGTATTTGTTCTTCCTCTTGGCTATGTAATTTATTTATTTTTTCATTTGGTATGTAAAATAAATAGGTTAGTTGCATTTTACTTTTACTAGAAAAATGTATTAAAGATATATTTTGTAAAAGAAGATGCAACAAGGTTGTTTTTTGGTTTGGGCCAAATTTGAGCCCAAATGGTCTTATAGCTCTTAATTGGATTTAAGCCCAATAACTGAAAACATATTATGAAGGCCCAAAGGAGTTTGGTGCAGAAACTTAAGCCTATTTGGAAGCCCAAATCAAATGGAAGAATCACAACACAAAGTGGACGCTTGAAGCATTTGGATGCGGGATCAAGTTGTAGTTCACCGACACAAGTGTTGTGTCAATTTTACCCTTAGGAAAGACCTAATTAACTCACTTGTTTCGGTCAACATGATGTTAAATTAGTTGGCTATGGTTATGAACTTGTTGTTGTATGTGATGCTTGTGTGGTTGATTTAATTTTATTGCTTATGTGATATTTGGATATACATTGTTAAACAATTTAAAATCAACAAGCTTAAAATGGTTCTTTTGGAAACATTAACATGGGTAATAAAATGGTTTTATTAAAGGTTAATGTTTTCACAATAAAATTGGGTTTTGTTAAAAGAGCCTTGAAAGTTGGTTTCACTAAAGTACCACGCATTTGAAAGTTGCATGCAAATGTTAGGTACAAAATGGTTTCAAAACTAGAATTAATGAAAACGAAAAATCCCTTTTAAAACAAGTTTAACACCATCCTTTTATGTAACACTCAAATCACTTGGGAACTCTTTGTGGAATAAAGGTCACCTAACCATATTTAGGGAACTTGTGTGTTTGAGGTGGGGTTAACGTATTTGTGGGATAAAGGTCACCTAACCACTTGTATGTGTAAACTCACACGTGTGTGTAAGTAGGACGACTTGACTTGGAAACCATGTGAATAGGGTCACCGAAGCATGACATACAATGGTTTTGATGGGATTAAACATGCCAACTAAACATAAATATGTTTAACCGATCCCATAAAACTAGAAGTTGCAAAGGGTTGCAATTATCAAATGTTGACTACCTTGTTAATTTAAATAAAGGGATAAAGGTCACCTAACCAATATTTAAATGTAACGTTGATTTCTAGATATTAATTATTAATTGTCTATGAGACATGAAAGGGTATTAATAATTAAAATTTCATTATCATAAATACTAAAATTGAACTTTGTTAAAATTGTAGAAATGGCCGCAAACAACAACGCTACCACCCTGACCGTCCATAACCTGTCACAAAGAACTATCCTAGAAAGGGATCGTCTTAACCATAAAAATTTTATGGATTGGTTCCGAAACTTGAGAATTGTTCTCAAGCAAGAAAAGAAATCATAAGTGTTGGACGATATTATTCCCGATGAACCCAACATTGTTGATGCCTACAACGATTGGGTTAAGCATGCAAAAGGATAAACTTTGAAATCCGAAAGTAGGTTCCATCTCTCAAAAAGTGCCCAAAAAGGTAGTTATTTTGGAAGTTGAAAATCTTCCAAAGGTAATTTAGGTTCGGAAGTTTTTTTTTATGAAAAAGCTTCCGAAGTCAATTTGGCTTCGGAAGATATTCTTAAGAGTAGTGAAAAGTTGGCTTCAGATGAAATCTTGTTAGTGTGTCTTGAACATACTTTAACTGGTTTATGAAGATGCAATTATCAACCTACTTCACTTGAATATCTAGAAAGAAATAGAGTTCTACCATGGCACTCATTTCAAATATATTCTTCATCGGCTTTTCTAACCCTTTACAGAGCTTTTGATTAGTTGACCCAAAGATTATGTCATCTACATAAACTTGAACCAACATCAAGTCATTCCCTGTTCCTTTGATAAAGAGTGTGCTATCAATAATACCCCTCTTGTAACCATATTGGACAAGGTACTATGATAGTGTCTCATACCACTTCCTTGGATATTATGCAACCCATAAAGAGTTTTGTCAAGCTTGCAGACATAATCAGGATGATTAGGGTCTGCAAAGCCAGGTGGTTACTTGACATACACTTCCTTATCTATCATTCCATATAAGAATACACACTTGACATCAAGTTGGTAGACCTTGAAATCCTTAGATGCAGCAAAAGCAAAAAATATCCTAACAACTTCAACTTTTGCCACAGGAGCAAAACATCTGAGTAGTTAATCCCTTCTTATTGAGTGTACCTTTAAACAACTAGTCTTGTCTTGTTCTTGATAACAAGTCCTCTATCATCCTTCTTAATCCTAAAAACCAATTTGGTACCAATGGGTGTCTTCCCATGAGGAAGAGGGCATAGGTTCTAAACCTTTTGTCTTTTGAATTGAAGGAGCTCCTCCTGCATTGCTTCAACCAAACTTCTATCTTTCATAGCCTCATCAACTTTCTTTGGCTCAATCTAGGACAAGAAACAAGAGTGCAGGCAAACATTTTTATCATGGGTTTGTCCTCTTGTTCTCAACCATGACTCAACATCTCCATTGATGTTTGTGGTGGGATCAGACTTATGGATTCTTTGTTGAATTTAGATCTAAATTATGATTAAGTATCACCTACCACATCAGCACACTTATCAAAAGAAACTTGATCCAATGAGTGTATGGCATCCTTGATGTTGTCTTCTATGGATTCGTTGTGAGCATCAAGAAATTATCTTTATTTGATTATGATTAAGTATTATCTCCTACTACATTGGAATTCCCTTTATTTGAGTTCTGTGCCTCAGTGCTGGAATTGATAGGCACCTTAGATGTACCAGCTGAAGAGTTTGTCATGGTTATGCTGATAGGATTTCCACTTGTAGGGTTAGTTACCAACCATTGGAGCTGAAGGAATTTTGTCCCTTGGTCTTCTCAGCTCAAATCTTTGGTCAGGATCTTCTGCTAATGTGTTATCTGTAGATCCTGAAACAACTTCAAGATTTGTTAAAATAGTTGGTAACTAAATCAAGATCAAATAGCCAATTAGGACCAGAACCTTTCACACTAGGTGTATGCTCATTGAAGGTTACATTGGCTGACTCCTCAACTACTCTAGTTCTGAGATTGTATACTCTATAAGCCTTAGCTTAGGAAGAGTATCCAATAAAGTATCCATCATCTGATTTCTCAGTAAATTTGGCTATATGATCTTTCTTATTCGAGATGGTGCATGGATATCCAAATAGCCTAAGGAAACCAATAAAAGGTCTCCTTTTGTGCCACAGTTCATAAGGAGTCTTATTATGAGTCTTGACTACTAAAACTCTGTTCTGCAGATAGCAGGCAGTGTTGACTACCTCTACCCAGAAGGTGATGGGCAGTGTTAGAGTTAGAGAGCATGGTCCATACAACCTCACTAAGTGTCCTATTTCTTCTTTCTGCAATACCATTCTGTTTAGGAGTTTTAGGAGCCACTTATTATCCGGTAATACCTTTTTTATCATAAAATATATCAAGGATTTGGTTCTTGATTCAGTCCCTTGATCATATTTTATGATTTTGACCTTATGATCACATTGATTCTCAATTTTTAGAATGAAGTTCTTTAAGATTTTAGGGGTCTCATCCTTAGTTTTAAGAAAAAGACCCAAGTATATCTTATGAATTCATCGGTGATCATAAGGCAATATGAAGTGCACTCATGCTCAATGAAGAGCTTGTTATTTCTCTGGTCACAAAATTAGGATACACTTAAGAGATTGTACCCAAGCTCCTTAACATAGTTTACCTTCTCAATGCTGAGCTTACCATTTATGACCCAGCCCCTTCCTGTGATGTAACCACCTGATTCTCCTCTAAAAGCAACTGGCCCTCCATCAATTTTCTCAAAGTTTTAAAGCAAAGAGCCATTGCTTGCCAGGTGCCTGGAACAACCACTATTAATGATACATACATTTCCCTTGGTCTTTAGCTGTTCCTGTACAGAAAGAGATGGTTAGTTACATTTGGAAACCCAAGCCTTATTGGTCTTGAGCATATCAAGGTGAACTGAAGATAGTTCAATAGTTATTGATCCCATATGTAAGCTTTGAGGATCATTTGATGTTGTTGATGAAGAACTCTTAGTCACATGGCCTTCCTTCATCTTCCATACCATCTTTGGAAGATTAGTTGGCCTTCAAGACTTCAGAAGTTTTGACAACTTTGGAAGTTTGGAGTCTTAACCTTTGGAAGCTTTTGCATCCACTATAGCAGAATTTAGTACTTCAGAAGCATTCCTTTCTTTCGAGACCAAATTTTAATCCGAACGTAGTTTTCCACCTATTTTCTTTTTGTTCACTTTGGAGCTTTCGAAGAAAAGTGATTTTCCTTCCGAAGCTATCTTCTTCTTTTTCTTCTCAAAAGTTTTCTTCTTGGTCAAGTGGATGGTACTCTTAGGATTGTAGATGCAATCCTTAGCAAAGTGAGAGGTACCACCACACATGGTGCATTCAACAGGCATACTTCTGAAAGTATTCTTCTAAGGATAAGGTTGAGCTTGCTCTCTCCTATTCCTTCTTTATCTTCATAGATGATGCAACAAGCTTTTGAGGTGAAGCTTGCTCTTGGAACTGGATGGTTCAGGATGTGCGGCAGTGGTGCACATTTGTTTCACCTTCTTCTTTGACCAAGATGGTTTGAACTTGAACTAGGACTCCCAGTACTAGAGTCCAAGTTGAGTTTTTAGTCTTCACCACTTCAAACCATAAGAGAAAAATACTGTTTTTGCTTAGGATTGAAAGTGGGTTTGATCTCTTAGGATTTCTTTGATCTTTCTCTTTGCTACCCTGATCAAATTCTTCCTGGTTGACTTAGCCATCCTTGGTTATTTCTTCTCTTTAGGAGGATAGTGACCCTTCTTAGGATGAACCTTCTCACTCACTTTTGTTTCATCCTCCACTATCTCCTCTTCATCTTTATACTCTTTCTTGATAGGGTCAATGAGTAGCAGCTCATCTTGACTAGTTCCACACCTTGGAGATCTTACAGATAGTAATGTGTGTAAAGAAGTTATCTCACTTGAACCTGGTCCCTGTCTGTTCTGATAACAAATCTTTACGTGCAAGGATGAGGATATGATGTTCTTGAAGGTTTCCACTTCAAGAACACACTTTTCTACCCTGGCTTGGCTAATCACAAGCTTAGTCTGGCATTCAGTTAACTTGGTAAGAGATCTTTGATTTGAGTCCTGTAATTTTTGTGCTCATGCTTAAGAGTTGAAATTGTTTTCTCTAAATATTCTACTTTAAGTTTATAATCATTTTCAGCTCTTTTGAAATCAACTTTTAAAATATTCAAATACTTAAGGTCAGATCTTACTTTCAAGTTATAGGACCTATAAATGTTTACTTTAGCAATGCATTCAGGTGTATAGAGATGTTCTAATACCTTGGCTTCTTCATGGTCAGTCATCAGTGCTTGATTTGGAGAAACATCCTCTACCTGAAAGCTCTGGTCAAAGCCTCCCTCTTCAACAGCAAGATCAGCTTGTTGTTTTGGTTAGCTTGGTTCGTAGATCTGGGAGCTTCATCAATGTAACTTGGTTTGGATTGTGCTTGGCCACCATTAGTCCTTGGTGCCTTGCACTCCCTAGCAAAGTGTCACATCTAGTTACAATTATAACACTTCACTTTGCTTTTATCCAATCCAAGCTTTCCACTGGTTACATTGCTAGGAAACTTTCTTTCGTTTCTCTTGTAGAACTTGTTGGCTCTATGAGTGAGAAGAGCCATTTTCCAGACTCTCTCTATATACTACAGGTCATCTGGATGGATACAATCCAAGTCTTCAAGAGTGAAGAGAAAGTTGCCACAACTTTCATTAGCAGACAAAAGGCTTGAGATGAGCTTGTCTCTTGGAATAGGCTTCTTTGGATATAGCTCTTCCTTGGTATCTCAGGGAAGGTGATGAAAGGGCCCTTTTGTGAGTTGTCAAGGAAGTAGATAATATGATGTCGTGGTTCTCTACTATCCCTTTCAACCACATAGAGGGCTGAACTCTGTTGATTGATGGAAGAGCTGCTAGATGAATTCTGCATGTTCATCTCCATCTGGTACCCGCTAAGGATACCATACAGCTCTGTGAGAGTAAGAGTGGAGAGGTTTTCAGTTCTCTTAATGGCCACACAGTAGTGAGTCCATTGTCTAAGAAGGGAAAGCATGAACATCCTCACAATGTCCCATTTTCAAGTTTTACGCCAACATCCATCAGCGTATCTACAATCTCAACATACTAAAGTATTGTTGAGTCATAGTTCGCCTGTTTTATTGGTGAAATTCTCAAACTGCTGCTTTATGAGGTCCTTCTTGTTTTCTTTAACTTCATCAGACCCCTCATACATAAGCTTCAATGCATCCCAGAGCTGCTTTGTAATTTTACACTTCTTGAAGCTGTGTATATAGAGTTAGGAAGAGCAATTAGGAGAGCGGTCATGGCTTCTAAGCTATATCAATCTTCTTCCAATCTTCCTCAAAATAGTAAGCCACTTTCTTTGGAATCATCCCACCTCCAGCAGTAGCTGAAAAGGTACTTGGGATGTGAGGTCTTGAGACAATAGATCTCCACATCCTACTATTTTGAGACTTGATGAACCCTTCCATTCATTGGCACCAAGTATCAAAGTAAATAGGAGTCCTCAGTGGAGATTTTGTCATGGTATCGGTTTCCATGTCAGCCTTAGTGAGAGCTGCCATTTGAGCTGGTAAGTGTTTTATGAAACTGAAAAGATTTAAGATGGTGAGATCTTACAATCAAGAGCCTAAAATGCTCTGATACCAATTGAAGTACTAGTATACGAGGGTAATGCAATAGTTCTACAGGATTAGAGATACTTGACCACTTGACTTATCAAATAGAAACCGGCTAAATGAAACAATGAACAGAGTAAACAACACAAGCCGAACACAAGTAATTGGTTTTCAAAATGAGTATATTGCTCTCAATTGTTTTACAATGTTACAAAGCTTAGTCATAGGACTGGTACCTAGATATTTTATACGACATCCTACAGCCGGTATACTTTGAAGGCCGCTGGAACACTAATCCAGACAATGAGATTAATGTAAAGTCAAAAGGCAGATTGCCTTTTGACTAGTGACTATGACATGTCATAGCTCATATCCTTATCTATTAAAGAAAGGATAAAAGTATAAAGTAGAAAGTACAAACTCTAAGACCTTAATCTATAGTTGACAAAAGTATGGACATATCACCGCACGCACACGCGCAAGAGAAAGCATGTCTTCTCTGTCTTTGGAAGAAATCAGTCTCTTGGCTTTGGAAGACTTTGTCTTGAAGAATCGGAAGACTTGGTCTCAAAAGAAATGGTCTTTGGCATTGGAAGATTGACACTTAGTGAATTTTCTTGAGTTGTATTAACTCTTTCGATGTAACTTTCTCTGTACTTTAGTATGCATGTGAGAGAACTTTGGTGTTCATCAGCCTCTAAGTAGAATCTTACAACACAAGATTCTTTCTTTCAGTATTCTTAATTCTAAATTAAATTTCAATGGTGAGTTCTTTCCTAAAAAATGTATGCTTAACGTAATGGTTCTACAATTAAGAAAACACAAATACCTCGCGTATACTGAACAAGAAAACATATTTATAAAGAAAAACTAAAATCTTTTTAGGTTTTTTTATATATTTTTAATAAAAGTAAATATGAACAATTAAACACTAAGCGCATAATTCCCCAGTAGCAGCACAATTTTGATCTGTTTGTCGAGACTCGATCAAAAACAAGTTAACAAATTGGTCTTAGCTACCGTTATTGTGTAAGGGTAAGTAAGGTCGTTCCACAGGAAATTTGTGGAAAGTGTTTAACAAACAAAACTCAATTAAATCAAAGACACAAACTATGAAAATAAAAATCGAAACTTGAATGATTTCTAGAATACTATTGCCAAAAACAACGAATTTTGAAAATAATTTATGGAAAGATAATTACTTTCGGGTTTTCAATTTCGCAAGATCAACAATTAACATGTTTCATTAGGATTTGCACAATCAATCCTTCAAGATCTTCACTTTTGATTAAAGTGATAACAAAGAAACAATCTTTTAAAATTCATTCAGTCACAATATTACCAATTTACCTATATCAAGTTGTCTACTAGTATTAGTGAATTAACGATGCAAGGAAACCGGAAACTGATAATCAAACACACAACTTTATTTATAAGATAACCGTTTAAATCAAACAAAAGTTAATTGCATTCGACAATTCAATGTTCATCACAAAAACCTAATGAAAACATACCAATAGCCTTTCTTAACAAGAGTGATTCACCCGAAAATGATTATAAAGCGAACTAGCCACACATCATCATCATTATGCCTTCGGATCATGTGTTGGAGAATGTCTGTGAATGATTTGGGGAGTCTTGGAACACCAAAAATTACCTAAAGTTGGTCAATTTTAATCCGGAAGAAGTTCCCCTTGTTAAATCCTATTTAAATACTAAATAGACTCAAATTCCTCAAAAATCCGGTGCTGAAACTGTCACCGGCGTATCATACTTCGGATCATGTGTTGGAGAATGTCTGTGAATGATTTGGGGAGTCTTGGAAACACCACCAAAAATTACCTAAAGTTGGTCAATTTTAATCCGGAAGAAGTTCCCCTTTGTAAATCCTATTTAAATACTTAAATAGACTCAAAATTCCTCAAAATCCGGTGCTGAAACTGTCACCGGCGTATCATACACCCAACCGACATATGATACGGGGCCTCATATGACCAAATTTCTGGAATTAACTAATTTTTCCCCTTATTTGTATCTTTGTTATTTGCACTTCTAGTCCTTAACTTCATCTTTTTGCTTTCGTTGACTCTAATTATATTCCTTTATGCTCTGAAAACCTATGAATCAAAACATAACAAAGTCAACTTGTTCCACAATAATCACAATGTTAAATCAAGCATTTAGATCAATTAAACACTAAATATTGACAGTGATCAGTTGTCTATGTCCTTTTACTAGTCATTTTAAAAGAGTAAATTACACTTTTGTCCCTGTGGTTGACGAAAATTGCTATTTTAGTCCAATTGTTTATTTATTACATTGATAATCCAATAGTTTAAGCATTTGTTTTAATTCACCAACACCTTTAAAACAGTTAAATTATATGTTAAGTTAATATAAAATGACAGTTTTCCCTTTGATTAAAAATATAAATACTAAAAAAAGTCAAAAACCCCCCATTCTCTTTCTTTCTCTCAATTACAACATCACCACCACCTTGACCCACCCTCCACTTGAAACCACCGAGGGCCACTAGCACCACACAACTTCACTGTCGATACCTATCAACACCACCACAACACTATATCTTCACTGCCATAACTAAACATCCCCGCGACCTCGCCCCCTCTTTTTGCTGGAAACAGATTCCCTTTCCCCTTTTCGCCGAAAAATCCCTCCCCTCTGTTTGCTGGGAAAAAATCAACCCACACCACCACATCTTCATGGTCAGAAAGCAATCCTTCCCTCTTTCAAGAGTCATCACAGATACAACCACCATCTTAAACCCTTCACCGTTCAAGATGCCCAAACCTAATCGTTCAAATCATATCCAAAATCGATATTCAAATCTAAGAACACATCATCGTCCCAAATCCATGTTCAAACCACAAACCCTAAAATCAAAACAAAAAATCCAGATTCTAAACCTATTTGGGTTGATTCTGATTTTGTGTTTCTAGAGAGAGAGAGAGAGAGAAATAGTAGATGGATCTGAGGTTCAAGCAGGCGCTTTACAAGGATTTGCACATCACCATGGATAAAGAAGATGATCAATGCATGCAGTATCATTTAAAGGGATGGTCAATACAATCAGTCTCACAATGAGGAGAGTGTTAGAACACTTAACAGATCAAATAGGGAACCGGGTTTATATGAATGATACTAAGAACACAAGTAAACAATGAGATAGATTTAAGAACAAGAACATGATGAGTATGGTTTTCAAGAATGATGTATATTGCTCTCAAGTTCTTTTACAAGTGTTACAAAGCATAAAAAGAAATACAAGAATCTGAGATACTTTATACTACATCCTACAATAGGCTATATTTTGAAGGCCAGTTGGAAACACTAATCTAGACAACCAGATCAATGTAAAGTCAAAAAGTAGATTGCCTTTTGACAAGTGACTATGAAATGCCATAGCTCACATTCTAATATATTACAAAAGGATAAAAGGTACAAGTAGAAAGTTACAGACTCAACCATAATCTACAGTTGCAAAAGCAGGGACCTTTTCACCAATTGTCTTTGAAGCTTCGGAAGGCTTCTCTTTGGCTTTGGAAGACTTGTCTTTGGCTTCGGAAGATTTGGTCTTTGGCTTTGGAAGTTTTTACACTTAGAATAATTTTCTGTGATAAGTGTAAAACTTCCGAAGTAACTTCTACTCTGCACAATGTGCATGCAAGCTGGAAGTACTTTGGTTGCTTTGGTTTCATTAGTTGCATCAGCCTTTCAAGTATAACCTTACAATGCATATCCACCATTTTGTGGTGGTTGTGGTTGCACCTTTTGAGATTACACAATGGTTGAGTTATCTATGAAGCAACGGTGATGATAACTGATGGTGGATGCGGTGGATGTGTGGTCCCCGTGAAGGTGGTGGGCGGATCTTGTTGTGGCATCAGAGAGAGAGAGAGAGAGAGAGGTGTTAAGGGTGTGGTAGGGTTTTATTATTTTTTGTGTTTATTTTATAATATGTATCAAAAAGACTCTGTAAATGACCAAATCGCCTTAGGTGAAATAACAGAAGTCTAACTGTGTTATTGGCGTAGGTGCAATTAAATCAAATGCTTAAACTATTGGACTATCAATGTAATAAATAAACATGGACTGAAACAATAATTTTTATCAACCAAAGGACTAACAGCGTAATTTACTCTTATTAATATTATTTTCATTTTAAAATACAAAACTAGTATTATGCCCCCCGCATTGTGGCGGGGGCATAAAACCATTCAAGTGGCATCAATGTCACACCGTCGCTAGCGACCACCAACACCGGAAAAGCTCGTGAAATAAAAGAGAAAAGTGAAAAGAAAAGTAGACGTAAAAACTTGAATCATGCATGCTCATTGCGGCTTGTTAATGTGCAAAAATTTGACCAAAACGTAAAACAAAACGGGGCCCTTAAAGGAATAAAATAGAGGTAAAAACGTTGAACCACATACGCATGTTGCGGCATGTTAAATCAAAAATTTTAGATCGAAACGTAAAAACAAAAGTTTTGTAAAAGATGAAAAGTATATGCTATCAAAGTTGAAAGTGAAAATAAATGAACTATTAGGGTTAAAAGTAAAAAATTTAAAGAAGAAACAAAAGTACAACCTATAAAGCATGATGTACAACTAATGATGCATAACCAATTGAAATTAGTAATAATATAATTGTTAGTAAATAATAAGTTCGACAATGATTTTGTTAGTTAACTTGTTCTGCTTGTTTTTTATTTGGTTTCTAATAAGCAAATCAAATACCAAATGGTATCATTTATTATTATATAGATATTTTTTAATAAGTTTACTAATAATACAATCCACCAACAACTTGGTTATCTTATATTATTTAACTGAAGCCACATATTTATCTAAAACTTACATGAATATCGTGGTTGTGATTAGGGAAAACTATTATAAAGAGTATTTTTTAAAATCATTATTAAAAGACAATAAAAGAACTATAAAAAAACATCATTTTGGTAAATAGCTTAAGGAACACTATTTATAGGTAATATCAGAAGATTATAAGGCTGATGCAACAAAGAAGTCAAACAACCAAAGGTCTTCCTGCATGCATGCCCTGGAGTACAAAGGTAGAAGTGCTTCGAAAGTTTTACACCTACATCATAATTACTTGAGTGTAAAATCTTCCGATGCCAAAGTCAAATCTTCCGAAGTCAAAGTCCAAATCTTCTGAAGCTTCAGAGACAAGTCTTCCGAAGCAATTTTGCTGTGAAGACTGATTTCTTCCGAAGACAGAGAAGACATGCTTTCTCTGATCTACTTTACATAAAGCTGACACCTTTCTGCTACAACTCTGAAGACTCACCACCTGTATGAGTTGGTTAAAAGTCCATGCTTTGTACTGTAGATTAAGGTCTTTGTCTGTAACTTCCTACTTTTATACTGTAAACCTTTTTGTAATAGAAAAGTATGTGAGCTATAGCATGTCATAGTTATAGTCAAAGGCAATCTGCCTTTTGACTTTAGATTGATCTGTTGTCTAGATTAGTCAATTCCACTGTCTTTTAAGTATTGACGGTGTAGGATGTAGTATAAAGAGTCTCAAGTTCTTGTAATTTAGATATGCTTTGTAACACTTGTAATAGAACTGAGAGCAATATACAACACTCCATGAAAACCATATTTCTATGTTATTGTGCTTGTTCTGTTCATTACTTACTTGTTCTTAGTATCCTCATAATCAAACCCGGTTCCCTATTTGAACTGCTAAGTGTTCCAAGTCTCTCCCGTTGTGAAACTGATTGTGTTAGGCACCCTTACCCGGTCCTACAATTGGTATCAGAGCATTTCAGCTCTTGATTGTAAAATTGATCAATTCAAAAAGATCAAATCTGTGATGATTTCGTGATGCAATGATCATCAACACAAGTAATCAAACACATGCAATATACTAAAAAATTCAAGATTCATTGATAGTAATGTGGATACAATGTGTAGGGTTACAATTCGTTCAACTGTTCTAACTGTCTAGTCTTTCTGATCTTTTCTGATCTCTCTCGTCTATCATTCTACCCTGCACATACATAAAATATCCTATATATACTATCAAGAACTAAGGAACATATTTACAAATAAGTCCCTATACTATGACAAAAAACATACAAAAACAAAATGTTAATCTTCTAAGAGTCTAACATAGATCTCACCATCTTTAATCCTCTTAATTTCACAGTTCACTTAAATCTCAAATGGCAGCTATCACAAAGGTGATATGGAAACGGTACAATGACAAGTCCCAATGATCACTTGAAGACTTTGATACTTGGTGTCAAAGAAGGAAGGCTTTATCAAGTCTCAAGACTCCAGATGTGGGAGTTTGTTGTCGATGGACCTTGTACCATCCACTCTTTGCTGTTGCTGGTGGTGGTATGATACCAAAGGAAGTTGCTGACTATTCTGAAGAAGACTGGAAGAAGATTGATGATCAGAAAGCCATGACCGCCCTCCAAACTGCTCTTCCAAACTCTATCTACAGAGGCTTCAAGAAGTGAAAGACTGCCAAGCAACTCTGGGATGCACTGAAGCTGATGTATGAAGGGTCTAATGAAGCAAAAGAAAACAAGAAAGACCTCTTGAAGTACCAGTTAGAGAACTTTACCTTCAAGACAGGTGAAACCATGACTCAACAATACTTTAGGTATACTGAGATTGTGGATACTCTGGCGGATGTTGGAGCAACTCTTGAGAACAGGGACCTGTGAGGAAGTTCATGTCCTTCTTCCTAGACAATCGACACACTATTGTATGGTCATCAAGGGACTGAGAACCTCAAGACCTTACTCTCACAGAGTTGTATGTATCCTCAGTGGCTACTAGATAGAGATGAACATGCAAAATCCATCTGGTAACTCTAACAACTAACAGAGTTCAGCCCTTCATATGGTTGAAAGGTATTGTAGAGAACCACAGCACCATCTCATCTGCTACCCTGTGAAAAATCACAAAAGGTCCTTTCATCACCTTTTCGGAGACACCAAGGGAAGGCTTTATCCCTGGTAGCCATTCCAGGAGACAAGCTCTTCACAAGCTTTTGTGTCTTCTGATGAAAGTTCAGGCAACTTTCTCTTCACCCTTGAAGATCTGGACTGTATCCATCTAAATGATCTGGAGTATATGGAAATAGTCTAGCAGATGGCTCTTCTCACTCACAAGGCCAACAAGTTCTACAAGAGGACTGGAAGGAAGTTTCCTAGCAATGCAGCCAATGGAAAGTTTGGGCTTGGTAAAAGCAAAGTGAATTGTTACAACTGTAACCAAATGGGACACTTTGCCAGAGAGTGCAAGGCACCAAGGTCAAATGGTGGGCAAGCACAAACCAGGGCAAACTACACTAAAGGAGCTCACCAGAATGAGAAGCCAAGATAGCAAGCCGTAGTTGTTGTTGAAGAAGGAGGCTTTGGCTGGAGCTTTTAGGTAGAAGATGCATCTCCAAACCAAGCATTCATGGTAGATCATGATGAAGATAAGGTATTGGAAAATCTCTGCACACCTGAATATATTGCTAAATTAATAGATACAGGTCCTAAACTTAGAGATGAGATCTGATCTTGAGTCCTTAAATATCTTAAAAGATGATTTAAAAAGCTGAAAATAATTATAAACTTAAGATAGAAGATCTAGAGAAAACCATTTTAACTCTTAAGCATGAGCACACTAACTACAAGACTCAAATCAAAGATCTTATCACAAAGTTAACTGAATGCTAGGCTAAGCTTGTGATCAGCAAAGCCAGGGCAGAAGAATGTGTTCTTGAAGAAGAGACCTTCAAGAACATAATATCCTCATCCCTACATGCAAAAGTTTCTAATCAGAATAAGCAGAGACTGGGATCTACTGAGATAGCTCCTCGACACACTCTATTGTTTGTAAGATCTTCAAGGTGTGGAACTTGTGAAGATGAGCTTCCCCTAATAGACCCCATTATTGAAGAGGATGAAGAGAAGATAGTGAAGGATGACTCTAAGAAGAGTGAAGAAAATCATCCTAAGAAGGGTCACTATTCTCCTAAGGAGAGGAAAGAGTATGGAATGACCAAGTCAAAGAGGAAGAACTTGATCAAAAGAGCTAAGAGAAGATCAAAGAAGGCTCAAGAGATCAAGGCCACTTTTGACTCCAAGCAGAAACAAGTGTTCATCTCTATAGGGTTTGAAGTGGTAAGGGGTGAAGACTCAACTATGAACTCTAGTACCAGGAGTTCTAGTTTAGTTCCAAACCATTCCAGCAAGAAGAAGAAGACTGACCATCTATGTACCACTGCTACACAGCCTGAACCATCCAGCTCCAAGAGCAAGCCTCTTCCTAAGAAGCTTGTTACATCATCTATGAAGATGAAGATGGAGAAGGAAAGTGATCAAACTCAGTCTTGCTCTCAAAAGAAGACTCCTAAAAGGAAGCAAATAGACTACATCATGTGTGGTAGTTCTTCTCATCTGGCTAAGGATTGCATCTACAATCCCAAAGCACTATCCACATCGTCAAAGAGAAAGCTTCTGGGAAGAAGAAGGAAAAGCAAGCTTCAGAAGGAAAATATAATTCCTTCAAAAGTTTCCAAGTGAAGAAGAAGACAAGTGAAAACTTGCCTTCGGAAGAAATTTTGGTCTCGGAAGAAAGGAATGCTTCCGAAGTACTAAAGCATGCTGCAGTGAAAGCAAGATCTTTCGAAGGTCCAGTATCCAAAACTTCAGAAGTTATTGAAACTTTCGAGGTGTTGAAGGTCAAGTCCAATCTTCCAAAGATGGTGTGGAAGATGAAGAAAGACCTGGTGATTGAGAGTTCTTCATCAACAGCAACCAATGATCCTCAAAGCTTGAATATAGGATCTGTTACTGTTACATTGTCTTCAGATCACTTTGAAAAGCCCAAGACCAATGAGGCTTGGGTTTCCAAGTGTAACTAACCATTTCTTTTTGTGTAGGAACAGCTAAAGACCAAGGGAAATATGTGGATCATTAATAGTGGTTGTTCCAGACACATGACTGGCAATGGTTCTTTGCTTCATAATTTTGAGAAAATTGATGGAGGACTAGTTGCTTTTGGAGGAGATGCTGGTGGTTACATCACTGGAAGGGGTATGGTCATAAATGGTATGCTCACCATTGAGAAGGTAAATTTTGTTAAGGAGCTTGGATACAATCTACTAAGTGTATCCTAATTTTGTGATCAGTGACACAACATGCTCTCTACTAAGCATGAGTGCATTGTTCTTAAGCCCGAGGTGGTCATTCCTTAAGAGCATATCCTGCTCAGAGCCCCCAGGAAAGGGAATATATAATAGATGGACTTGCAGAAAACATCTCTCTCAGGAGAGGTTTCTTGCTTTCTATCTAAAGCAAATAGTGATGAGTCTTTCCTATGGCATAAAAGAATGTGTCATGTAAACTTTAAGAACTTGAGTAAATTAATTAAGAATGATTTGGTAACTGGAATGCCAAAGAAAGAGTTTACAAGTGATGATTATTGTGTTGCATGCCTGAAAGGGAAGCAACACAAAGTATCTCATAAGCCAAAGGAAAAGAACTCTATCACTACTCCCCTACACTTATTACACATGGATCTCTTTGGCCCCACCAGTGTAATGAGTTTAGGAAGGACCTCATATTGTTTAGTGATCACAGATGATTTCATAAGATTCACTTGGGTCTTTTTCCTTAGAACTAAGGATGAGACTCCTGAGATCTTGAAGAACTTCATTCTGAAAATTGAGAATCAATCTGATCACAAGGTCAAGACTATTTGATGTGATCAAGGAACATAATTTAAGAACCAAATCTTTGACACATTTTGTGATGAAAAGGGTATTACAAGACAATGTAGTGCTCCCAAGACTCCTCAGAAAAATAGTGTTGTTGAGAGGAGAAACAGGACACTTATTAAAGCTGCAAGAACCATGTTGTCTCTAAACTGCCTATCGCCTACTGGGCAGAGGCAGCTAACATAGCCTGCTATGTGTAGAATAGAGTTTTAGTGGTTAAGACTCATGGTAAGACTCCTTATGAGTTGTGGCACAAAAGAAGACCATTTATTGGTTTCCTCAGGTCATTTGGATGTCCTTGCACCATCTTGAATACCAAAGATCAAGTAGCCAAATTTGATGAGAAGTCAGATAATGGACACTTTGTTGGATATTCTTCCCAAGCTAAGGCTTATAGAGTATACAATCTCAGAACTAGAGTAGTTGAGAAGTCATCCAATGTGACCTTCAATGAGCACACTCCTAGTGTGAAAGGTTCTGATCCAGATTGGCTATTTGATCTTGACTTAGTTACCAACTATTTTAACAAGTCTTATGAGAATGTTTCAGGATCTACAGATAGCAAATCAACAGGAGATCCCGACCCAAGATTTGAGCTGAGAAGACCAAGTAAGATTACTACCTCAGCTCCATTGGTGACTAACCCTGCAAATGAAGATCCTATCAGCACAAACATGACAAATTTAGCTGATACATCTGAGATGCCTTCAAATTCCAGCTCAAAGGTTCAAAACTTAGGTGAAGGAGCTTCAAATGTAGGAGGAAATGGAGGTGGTGATAGTGATCAAGAATTTCTTGATGCTGATAACAACTCCATAGAAGACAACTTAAATGATGTCACACACTCATTGAATCAAGTCTCAC
The DNA here is from genome assembly GCA_025506505.1 of Flaveria sonorensis. Taxonomy (NCBI): domain Eukaryota; kingdom Viridiplantae; phylum Streptophyta; class Magnoliopsida; order Asterales; family Asteraceae; genus Flaveria; species Flaveria sonorensis. The sequence goes on from CM046432.1 coordinate 45,423,334, forward strand.
TTGATAAGTGTGCTGATGTGGTGGGTGACACTCCATTGCCAGATCTGAATTTCTCTAATCTAGATCTTTCAAATCAACTTACTGTGATCCCTCAACTCAGGATCCACAAGTCACACCCCACCACAGACATCACTGGAAATGTTGATACAGGGGTGAGAACAAGAGGACAAACCCATGATAAAAATGTTTGTCTATATTCTTGCTTCTTGTCCCAAGTAGAGCCAAAGAAAGTTGATGAGGCTTTGAAAGATGGAAGCTGGGTTGAAGCAATGCATGAGGAGCTGCTTCAATTCAAAAGACAAAAGGTTTGAAACCTATGTCCTTTTCCTCATGGGAAGACTATCTTAGGAACCAAGTGGGTTTTTAGAAACAAGAAGGATGATAGAGGACTTGTCATCAAGAAGAAGGCAAGACTAGTTGCTCAAGAGTACACACAAGAAGAGGGAATTAATTACACAGATGTTTTTGCTCCTGTGACAAGACTTGAAGCTGTAAGAATATTCTTGGCTTTTGCTGCATCCAAGGATTTCAAGGTCTATCAACTTGATGTCAAGTGTGTTTTTCTATATGGGGTGATTGATAAAGAGGTGTATGTCAAGCAACCACTTGGCTTGGCAGACCCAGATCATCCTGATTATGTCTGCAAGCTTGATAAAGCTCTTTATGGGTTGCACCAAGCTCCAAGGAAGTGGTATGAAACACTATCTCAGTATCTCTGCCAACATGGTTACAAGAGGGGTACTATAGATGGAACTCTCTTCATCAAAGGAACAGGGAATGACTTAATGCTGGTTCAAGTATATGTGGATGACATTATCTTCGAGTCAACTAATCCAAAGCTCTGCAAAGACTTTAAGAGGCTGATGAAGAACATATTTGAAATGAGTGCCATGGGGGAACTAAATTTCTTTCTGGGAATTCAAGTGAAGCAAGTTGACAATGGCATCTTCATAAGTCAGTCAAAGTATGTACAAGACATACTTACAAGATTCAACATGACTGAATGTAAGGTTGCTAAGACACCCATAGCTAGAAACCACTCCCTAGGACCTGATTTTGAGGGGGAGTGTGTGGATGAACATCTTTACAAGGCTATGATTGGGTCTCTTATGTACCTAACAGCCAGCAGGCCTGATATCATGTTTGCCACATGCATCTGTGCAAGATATCAAGCCAACCCCAAGATGTCACACCTGGTTGCTGTCAATAGGATTCTTAGATATCTCAAAGGTGCTCCTAAGCTTGGCCTTTGGTATCCAGAGAGTTCCGACTTCAATCTGTATGCTTATACAGATAGTGACTAAGGTGGTTGCAACATGACTGCAAATTCTACATCTGGGGGATGTCAATTTCTTGGTGGAAGGATTGTCTCATGGCAATGCAAGAAATAATCATATGTCTTTGCATCAACTGCTGAGGCTGAATACATTGTTGCTGCAAGTTGTTGTGCTCAAGTGCTTTGGATTCAGAATTAGATGCTGGACTATGGATTCAAAGAGACTCCCATCCACATAGACAACAACAGTGCTATCTCTATTACAGAGAATCCTGTTCTGCACTCAAGGACCAAACACATCAACATCAGGTATTAACTTTGTTTCAAATCCATTTCATATATATCCTCAACGGTTCCCCCTCTTCTCACTCTCCTCTTCATCTATATTGTTTTCTAACCTAATTTCACTCACAAACCGCCTTCGTTCTTATCTTCTTCACCGAAAAGCTACTTCAAATGGCCAACCTTGACCGCAAAAATCAACATGATTTTCCATGCATCTTTACAGGTAACATAATCAAGTTGCTCTGTTAGACTCTGAGAAAGATCCAGGTCTCTCAGAGGTTGTTGTTACCTTTCTTTGACCAACTACTTCACCTCCCTCGCCATTGATCCTCCTCTCTATGAGGATCATTTGTTGGAGTTCTGGCGGACCTGCGAAGAGGTCACCATGGACGGGGAGAAGGCAATGTCTGTCACAGTGCAGGGGAGGACAATCTTCATCACTCCGGCCACGATAAACACACATCTTCAGCTGGATGAAGTAGAAGGTGACTTGTCCTTCCCCAAAGCTGCAGTCAGCCACTCCTTTGATCAGATAGGCTATGAGTGTGACTTCTCAGTCAAAATATTCAAAAAGGGGAAGGTCTCATCCCAATGGAAGTACCTCCTCCATGTTGTCATACACAGCTTGTCAAACAAGCATGGAAGATGGGATCAGATTCCAGAAGACGTCTCCTTCAAAGTCCATGGACTGGTTCAGGGGGTCAAGTTCAGGTATTCATAATTTGTATATGCCAATTTACTTGCTAACTTAGACTCCCTAGAGTATTATATTTTCCCTAGATATGTCTAGCATATTCTCAACTGTGAACTGGGCTCACAGTTGAGGGGAACAGGTAATATTCTTAAATTGGGACAAATGAAGCCCGGCATCTTCAAAATAATGAGAAAGCCAACTGTTAGCTTCTCTGGGGTAGAAATGGCCCTTGCCCCAAAAATGTTTGAGCTCATTGCTTAAGGTGGCAACCTAGCAGCACCAGCTAGTGTTGAACCCACACCTTCTATCTCTCAACCACACATACAGCCCACAATAACCATCACCTACCAAAGGAAAACCAAACGAACCCCTGCACATGCTATTCAGCTTGTGTAGGCTCCTATATCACCAACCTTACAAGAGGAAGTGGACACTCGAGCTCCCACTTCCCGTGAGGAGCAAACCACCCCCATCTCTCATATGATCAGTGTTGAGGTTCCTCATGCTCAGCCTGATGAGCTCACACCCCAAACAGCCTTAAGCCTTCACTCAGAGTCTTAACACTCTAGTGAACAACCTTCCGGGGACAGTTACCATCCCAGCCGCTGGATCTAAACCAACCAATTCCCAACCTTGACTTCTATGATGATGAAGACATGGCATTCAGCGAGTACCATAAGTCTCTCTTCTCCACACCTACTCAAGGATAGATGAGTACTCCTGTCTCACCCAGGTCTATCCTTTATCATTCACCTATTACTGAGGTGGATCTCCCTAAACCTGTTCAGGAGATCCATATGGAAGAGGCTCTCACTTCAGCAAGTGATTACATCTTTAAGACCTCAAGCATGGCAACCCAGCCTTTTGACACTTCTCTTGAAGTTGTCATAAGGCAAGGGAAATCTAGCAGCCAAGAACAATATGTTGATGATAAGGAGGAGGTTCTTGGTCCAATTCTTAACACCCCGTGATTCTTTTGATGAAGATGAGGGGAGTCTAAAACTAAAGGTCTAAAAACTAACTCAAACATGCACCTATTTAGTCTCAAAGATAAGTCACCTGGAATCTCAGGTGATTGTCTTAGAAAGAAGGGTCAATGACCAGCAACTTGAGATCACCGATATCAAGGGTCAGCTAGCTGAGAGACAACCAAGACGAACTCAACCAGGTCCATAAGAACCTATGAATGTGATAGACTCAACCCCCAGCTCACTTATGCAAGAAGGTGATGCTACCAAAAAGGGGGAGAAAGTCCAAACAGTCATGAAACCTGGGAGTTCTTCTTAGAGTATGGACATAGAGGATTCACCACCCTCTTTTTCAATAGTCCATACTCAGTAACCTCCTCAAGTCTACATGGATGTAGACTCTCTCATTCAAAGTCTATTTGAGAAGGGTATACCTAGAGCCATTTCTACCCCATCTCCTCACTCTGAGAACCCAATCATAGGATGGAGGTATGAAACAGAAAGAAGAGCTCTTATCATCTCTAGAACTTAGGGTCAACAAGAAACTTTCAAATTTTCAAACATGAGTTTCTATGAGTGCATAAATCTGGTTGATCTTTCACTTGTCAGCCCAAGCCAAAACAGACAAGCTAGAAGACTAGCAGATGAATACAAGAAAGGGTACTAGAAGAGTTCAAGATGAGATCAAGATTATATAGACAGAGGATAGCAGGTGAGATATTTGGTCAACTGGATGTTGAGGTGGACCCCAAGATTAGCTTCAAAGGGAAAACCTTGATTGAAGGCCCAGAGGTTGAGCCTGTGAACCTTGAGACAGGATCTCCTTCTGGACCTAGTACCCTTAGTGAAGCACCATCTGGTGATGGTACTCCACAACCTCTCTCTGGCCAGAGCTTGACTGCTGAACCAAGCAATGAAGGCCAAAGCTCTCTCCACCCTGAGTCACCAAGGCCTGTGCGTGACAAAGGGAAGAGGAAAATGACCTCTAAGGAGTTAGAGAAGGAGAAGAGAGAGAGGAAGAGGAAGCTAAGGGGAGAGAGTTTAGGAGGGTCCTCAGTCTTCATGCAAGCTGCTATCCGAGCTACCCCCAGGCCAAACACTCAAGATGATGAGTTAAGGGCAGCCAGGCTAAACTACCTAGGGACCAGGAACTATAATATTGATGAACTCATATCTCTCCCCTTAGAAGAGTTGAATGAGCTGGCTGACACTGAGCTGTCAAAGGAAAGGAGGGAGGTAGATGATGCAGCATTGCTCCTTAAGATTAAGGAAGAAAGGAGACTGAAAAGGCTCTACAAACGTGCTCTTGTCTTCTCCCCAAATCAATAAAGTCCTGAGATAGAGACTGTGGCAGATGCATAACCTCAGGTAGATAGGGAAGCTGAAAGAATGAATATGATCAACTACCTAAGTGCCACAGGACTCTATCAGGTAGCTACATTTCTTCCCTTATCCTTTGGGTACATAGAGTTTGAATATCTTAATCAGTTGGAGGAACAAGCCACAAAAGAAAGAAAAGTTGCTAAGAGAAAGTTAAGGGAAGAAGCTGCAAGGTCAAGGGACATCATCCACAAAAGCCAAAAGAAGTCTGAAGATAGACAAAGGATGATGAGCTTCTTGAAGCTGTATGGATTCTCCGGAAGGAGGCTTGGTCCTATGTCTCTATCGACCATGGATGAGCATATAAGAGTGATCAAGCGGAAGATCAAAAGGGGGAGCTTGTAGATTTGCATTCTCTACCAAGTCCAGCTTAACCTAAAGTTGAGGTGAAGGTTGAACCCTCTAAGACAACACAACCTGATCCTAGAGCTGCATCTCAGCCAACTTCATCTTCTGATCCGTAGCAGGGTTCTCCTCTCACTCCATCTCAACCTATGAGAGAAGAGATCCCAACTAAGAGGGACACAACAGAACAATCTGGTGCTGAAGACCAGTCATCTTAGTTGAAAACTTCAAAGAGGAGGAAAAGGATGGCCAAGAAAAGTGTTTCAAAGAAGAAGAAAACCAAAGCATCCACCTCCACACCTCAGGGTGAGTCAGAGCATCCTGAGGAAGTACATGAAGAGTCTGCTCAACCAACTCCTATTCAAGTAGAGCCTCTTATCATTGGAAGACCTATCTTGTCCTAGAGTTTTGCTGCCAATCCAGATAGATGGTATGTCATCAGAGATCAAGGAGTTCAAGATGTCTACTTCTAGCAAGACATGCTTGATCTTTCTCTATATGATCTCTATGACATGAAAAGATACTATAAAAGTCTAAAGGATCGTGACCAGATGATGAAGAGAGGCTTGGTCTTGATCCTACTAAGGACTATCAACATCTGAAGTACTTCTCTGTTTTGGTAGCATCAGCCTAGGGGGAGTTTGTAAGGTAATATTAGAAGATTATAAGACTGATGCAACCAAAGAAGCCAAAACAACCAAAGGTCTTCCTGCATGCATGCACTGGACGTACAAAGGTAGAAGTACTTCGGAAGTTTTACACACTACATCAGAAAATACTCTAAGTGTAAAATCTTCCGAAGCCAAAGTCCAAATCTTCCGAAGCCAAAGATGAAGTCTTTTGAAGCTTCAGAGACAAAGTCTTCCGAAGCCATTTTGCTGTGAAGACTGATTTCTTCCGAAGACATAGAAAGACATGTTTTCTCTTATCTACTTTACATAAAGCTGACACACTTTCCGCTGCAACTCTGAAGACTCACCAACTTGTATGAGTTGGTGAAAAGTTTATGCCTTTGTAAACTGTAGATTAAGGTCTTTGTCTGTAACTTCTTACTTTTGTACCTGTAAACCTTTTTGTAATAGAAAAAGATGTGATCTATGGCATGTCATAGTCACTAGTCAAAAGGCAATATGTCTTTTGATGAGTTGGTGAAAAGTTTATGCCTTTGTAAACTGTAGATTAAGGTCTTTGTCTGTAACTTCTTACTTTTGTACCTGTAAACCTTTTTGTAATAGAAAAAAGATGTGATCTATGGCATGTCATAGTCACTAGTCAAAAGGCAATATGTCTTTTGATGAGTTGGTGAAAAGTTTATGCCTTTGTAAACTGTAGATTAAGGTCTTTGTCTGTAACTTCTTACTTTTGTACCTGTAAACCTTTTTGTAATAGAGAAAGATATGAGCTATGGCATGTCATAGTCACTAGTCAAAAGGCAATATGTCTTTTGACTTTAGATTGATCTTGTTGTCTAAATTAGTCAATTCCAACTATCTTTCTAAGTATTGACGGTTGTAGGATGTAGTATAAAGAGTTTTAGGTTCTTGTAATTTAGATATGCTTTGTAACACTTGTAATAGAACTTGAGAGCAATATACAACACTCCATGAAAACCATATTTCTATGTTATTGTTGCTTGTTCTGTCTCATTACTTACTTGTGTTCTTAGTATCCTCATAATCAAACCCGGTTCCCTATTTGAACTGCTAAGTGTTCCAAGTCTCTCCTCGTTGTGAAACTGATTGTGTTAGGCACCCTTACCCGGTCCTGCAATTGGTATCAGAGCATTTCAGGCTCTTGATTGTAAAATTGATAGTGGCTGTTCCAGGCACATGACAGACAATGGCTCTTTGCTTCAGAACTTTACGAAAATTGGTGGAGGGCCAGTTGCTTTTGTAGGAGAATCAGGTGGTTACATCACAGCAAGGGGCATGGTCACAAATTGTAAGCTCAGCATTAAGAGGGTAAACTATGTTAAGGAGCTTGTGTACAATCTCTTGAGTGTATTCCAATTTTATAACCAGAGACATAGCATGCTATTTACTGAGCATGAGTGCATTGTTCTCATGCCCGGGGTGCTCATTTCTTAAGAGCATATCCTACTCAGAGCCCCCAAAAAGGGAACATGTACAAGATGGATTTGTAGGAAACATCCCCATCGGGAGAAGTTTCTTGCTTTCTATCTAAAGCCAATTGTGATGAGTCTTTCCTCTAGCATAAAAGAATATGCAATGTAAACTTTAAGAACATGAATAAACTAATTAAGAATGATTCGGTACCTGGAATGTCAAAGAAAGAGTTTACAATTGATGATCATTGTGTTGCATGTCTGAAAGGGAATCAACACAAAGTGTCTCACAAGCCAAAAGGAAGGAACTCCATCACCACTCCCCTACACTTATTATATATGGATCTCTTTGGTCCTACTAGTGTAATGAGTTTAGGAAGAACTTTATATTGCCTAGTGATCACAGGGGACTTCATAAGATATACTTGGGTGTTCTTTCTTAGAACTAAGGATGATCAAGTAACTGAATGAAGAACCAAATCACTGATACATTTTGTGGTAACAAGCCATGCAGTTGGAAATCTAGTTAGCATAACAATGACAAACTGTTTAGCTAATACATCTGAGGTGCCAATAATTTCATGATGGAGATGGTGAAAGGGGTTTCTAAGAATTTCATGATGGAGATGGTGAAAGTGATCAGGAATTTCATAATGCTGGTAACCTCTCCACTGAAGACAACATCAATGATGTTACACACTCATTGGATCAAGTTTCACTTGATAAGTGTGCTAATATGGTGGATGCTACTTAATCAACTGAGAATCCACAAGTCCCATCCCACCACAAATATCATTAGAGATGTTGAAATTGGGGTGAGAACAAAGGACAAACCCATAAGAAAAATGTTTGTCTATCTTCTAGCTTCTTGTCCTAGATTGAGCCCAAGAAAGTTGATGAAGCTTTAAAGGATGGAAGTTCGGTTGAAGCAATACAGAAGGAGCTACTTCAATTCAAGAGACAAAAGGTTTGGAACCTAGGCCCTCTTCCTCATGGGAAGTCACCAATTGGTACAAAGTGGGTTTTCAGAAATAATAAGGATGATAGAGGACTAGTCATCAAGAACAAGGCAAGGATAGTTGTTCAAGGGTACACTCAATAAGAAGGGATTGACGTATTGTAAGGTTTCTAAGACACCCATAGCCAGAAACCACTCCCTAGGACCGGATCTTGAGGGGGAGTGTGTTGATGAACATCTCAATAGGGCAATTATTGGGTCTCTTATGTACCTCACAGCCAGCAGGCCTAATATCATGTTTGCCACATGCATATGTGCAAGATATCAATCCAACCCCAAGATGTCACACCTGGTTATTGTCAAGAGGATTTTTAGATACCTTAAAGGAGCTCCCAAGCTGGGACTTTGATATCCAAAGAATTTTGACTTCAATTTGTATGCTTATACATATAGTGACTATAGTGACTACAACATGACTACAAAGTCTATATCAGGGGGATGTCAATTCCTTGGTGGAAGGATTGTCTCATTGCAATGCAAGAAACATTTCGGGTGTGTCTGCATTAATTGCTGAAGCTAGATACATTGCTGTGTTCAAGTGCTTTGGATTCAGAATCAGATGTTAGACTATGGATTCAACATCAAGGAGACTCCTATCAACATAGACAATAGTGATATCTCTATTATAGAGAATCCTGTGTAGCACTAAAAGACAAAGCACATCAACATCAGGTTTCTTTTGATAAGAGATAATTTTGAAAACGGATTGATAGAACTAGTCAAAGTTAACACATATGAACAATATGCTAATGAGTTCATAAAAGCTTTTGATGAACAGCGATTTAAGTATTTTGAATCATCTATTAGGATGATTATCTTTTAGTAGATTTTCTTAAATTAAATTTTAAGATTGCTTTTTTCAAATATGTGTCTTTAATGTCGTCTAATTTATCACTCATATAAGCCCTGTTTACCGTTGAAGAAAATTTTTCTAACTGATATTCTTTAGAATTTTAAGAATTAAAGATATATTTTCTTTCGGGAGGCATTAATTTTACTTTCGAGGAAAGTTGTCTTGAAAACTAATAACTACTTACTAAGGAATTTATTGGAAGAAATTCCGATATATCTTCCGAAACTTAAATATGCTTCTAAGTACTTATATGTTTTGAAGAATAATTTTCTTCCAAAAGCAGTTAAGTCTCGGAAGCTTTACTCATACTTTGAATAAAACTTCTAAAGTTTAATATCTTTCAAAACCAAATATGTCTCGGAAGCAAAATTATTCTAAGTATTTTTCTTCCAAAGCAATTCTTCTCAAACTAAGAAATATCTTCCAAAGTCAAATTGGCTTTGGAAGTTTTCTCAAAACTTCCGAAGGCAAATTACCTTTGAAAGATTTTAAACATCCAAGATAACTACCTTTTTGGACACTTTTTCAAAGGTGGGACCGACATCCGGATTTCAAATTTTAACCTTTTGCATTAACTTTGTCTCATATCCAACCATATAAATATCCTTACAATAGTTCCCCCTCTTTCTTTTTCCTCTTCATCTGTAAAAGTTCTAACCCTAAATTCACCCATAAACCCTATTTGTTCTTAGCTTTCTTCATCCCAAAGCTTTCTCAAATGGCCAACCCTGAACCCCGAAACCAACCAGATTTTTTCATGTACCTTCACTGGCAACATAATCAAGTTGCTCTGTTATCTTCTGAGAGATACTGATTTATCAGATGTTTTCCGCTTTCTTACTCAATCATCATACCTCACCGTACTCACAATAGACCCTTCACTGTATTATCTCAGGCTAGATGATAAATAAGGCGAACTATCCTTTCCCAAATCTACTTTAAATGAGTCATTCAGGTAGATGGGCTATGAAGGGGACTTCACAGTCAGAACCTTCAAAAAGAGTAAGCTTTCCTACTAGTGGAAGTACCTCCTCCATGTTATTATACACTCATTATCTAACAAACATGGAGGATGGGACCAAATTACTGAGTACTTATCCTACATAGTCCATGGAATGGTTCAAGGGGCCAAGTTCAAGTACTCACAGTTTGTCTATAAGAACTTGCTTGCAAACTTAGACTCCTTAGAGTACTACTTGTTCCTAGATATGTCCAGCACATTCTTAACTGTGATTTGGGCTCATAGTTAAGGGGAACAGGTGCTACTCTTAAATTGGGACAGATGAAGCCTGGTATTTTTAAAATCATGAGAAAGACCACTATTGGCTTCTCAGAGGTAGAAACATCCCTTGTCCCAAAAAGTGTTAGAGCTTATTGCTTAAGGTGACAACTGGACAGCACCAGTCAATGTTAAACCCACACCTTCTATATCTGCACCACCCA